>JAZEWT010000013.1:3984870-3995318 GCA_036362905.1 Mordacia mordax
TAAAGTCGCCACCTCCGCTGCAGTTGTACCCGGACACTCTTCCCATTCCTGTCTGCAGGGCGAGGGTAAAGGCACAGCCCCGCAATCGCTCGCTTGCGCCACCGCTGCGCGATGGGAGCTCAGGTCACAGGTGAAAGTAAGCCGGTACGGAGCGACGTGCCGCTAATAGAGTGGTCGAAGCGTGCGGTGGAAGTACTGGTGGGAAGGCTAGGGGGCGGCTGTGATATCGCTTAGAAATCTGAGTTACTTTCACTCCAGAGGGAAAAAAGAGACCACGCGTAAAGACTAAATAGACTGTAAGGCTCAAGTACCGTTAGCCGGCACCTGTGAAACTTGACACGGCAAACACGGGAGTGGGCGACCAGCAACGCGCCCGGCCGCCTTTGCCTTTCCAGTGACAATGTTTGCACAACACATGAAGTACTAATTTGAGGCTGAGTCAACCTAGTGGAGGCCCAGAACCGGTTAGGAAAATCTTTACCGGTGTTGGCCGTGAGCCGGAATCGAACTCGGATCGCCAGGTGTGTAGTAAAGCTTGCTAACCCCCACTCTCGCCCCTGCCACAGGCGCACAGGAAGAGTGTACTTGGCCTTCTCTTCCACGCTGGCCAGATGTACTTTGGACGAGTTGTGGGTTCCCAAACTTTACCCACACCCCCCACCACCACCCATGCCCAATTATAGTGCTGAGTGGGCAGAGAGACCCTGCGTGGTGGGGGGGAGGTGGCTGGGAATGGATCGAGAAACTTTCCCCATTCACAATTTCTCAGCTCCTCATGCGGGAGATCCGTGCCTTGTGCTGTAAAGCACAGCCACGGAGCGCGCGTCTCACAGATCGAACCTTCATCCATAACTCGAGCGATTATAGTCACTACAGAGCCGAGAGGTGCCCTCGCACCGGCGCCCTCTGCATTGCGTGCCCTTAGACGTTAATGCCTGACGGTTTTAATTCGCTTCGTTTTATCTCATCTCATTGTCTGAAACCGCTTAGTCCTATACAGGGTCACGGTGAAGCCGGAGCCTATCCCGGCAGACACAGGGCGCAAGGCAGGGATACACCCACGATGGGACGCCAGTCCATCGCCGGGCACTGCGGGGCAATTTAGCCTGCGAGCCAATTAACCAATGCAGCAGCATGCTTTTGGACTGTGGGAGGAAACCGGAGTGCCCGGCGAAAACCCACGCGGACACGGGGAGAGCATGCAAACTCCACACAGAAAGGCACCCGAGCCGAGAGATTCGAACCCGGGACCTTCTTGCTGTGAGGCGACAGCGCTAACCACCGGGCCACCGTGCCGCCCCGCTTCGTTTTATGTTTGAGTTTAGTTATTTTATTGCTTGAGCTGCACGGCACCCTGAGGCTCCTGATGAGGCGTCTCTGAGCACAAATTATAATTGCTATCATCACAGCGGTGACCAGTAACACCACCCGTCAGCATGCTCGCTGTACGCACCGTTGTTATTGTTATAATAGCTCTTATTTTTTTTACATTTTGTTATTTCGCCTGCAAGACAGGGGCACGGCGTGGCCTGACAAGCGGCGCACAAACAAACATTTCAAAGGGTTCCAAAAACACAAATTAAATATCCGGGGCGCATTCCTCTAACCCGCGAGACACGGCGCTCTTAAAATAACCTCATTAAGCCGGAGTCAATTCTCCGGCAAGATGTAGAAAAAATATATGAAACCAATGCACAACGACAAACAAATAGCCACACGATCTGCCGGGGTAATGGGCCCGTGGAAAGTCTAAGTAGCGCTGAGAATTGCTCTCCACAGGTGTTCTTTCGGGACAGCCGTGTCGAGTGCTACTTCAATATCCTTTGCGATGTTTCGCCTCCCACGTTGGGAGGCATCGTCAGGTGTTTTCCTCTGGCGTGGCGTGAAACGAGGGTCGTTTGTTATTTACGGCAGAAAATGCGCAGCGAGTTTGCAAGTTGTGGATGCGGGATTCTCGAGACACAACAAGCGTTCGACGGTGACCGACGCAACAGCGAGGTGAAACGTCTCGAAGGAGAGCGATGGAGCGCTCGACGTGGCTGTCCCGAAAGAAGAGCGATTGGAGAGCAACTCTTGTACACCGAGTCACGAAAAGCCGGACTCTGAACGACTCAGTGCATCCTCAAAAAGGAGGGCGATCTTGAGAAAAGCAGGACAGGTAGCAATGCCACCTGTCCTGCGTTACACCAAGACGTTTCCCACTCACTGGGCACTCACTCACTGCTCACCAACCGTCCAGCCTCCTGACACTCACCGCTCACCAGAATCACAGCGATCGAAAGAGGACGGGCCGTTAAACTGGAAACACTGCAGACTATGGTGAAAATGAACACAATTGCCAGACTAGCCTCCTCGACGCGGAGGACGATCCTGGCAGAAAACAAATCAAGCGTACAGGTGGCAAGCCCACGCTATGGGAGCGAGCGAGTGAGAGAGAGAGAGAGAGAGCGCGGGTTGCTCACCCTCTTTGCGAGCTTTATTTATTCAGCCAAGTGCATCGCGTAGGCCTACTTGGACGCATTCTCTGCCGAGTTCAGAGGGGAGACCGGCGTGGCTGCGGCTCTGCTGGCTGGGAAGAGAGAGGCCGCGGAAACGAAAACATTCAACAACATGTTTTGAAGTAGCTGACAAAACCCATCTGAAAAGGAAGCATACCACGGGTGGTGGTGGTGGTGGCGGTTAAGATGGTGGTGGCAACGCTGGTGGAGGTGGTGGTGGTGCTGGTGGTAGCAATGGTGGCTGCACTCATAGCCTCCACAGTGGCCAAGGATGGGTACGGGGGCTGTTAACCCCCCTCCCCTCCACCCGCATTCACTTTAAATACCACAGAACCTAAGCTTGTGCCAAAGGCACCATGGCATGTTCTGGCTACAAACCCCGCTTGGTGGAGCCTGGTGAGTGAAACGCACCGTCGGGGTTCCTCCAGAAAGAGCAAAAAAATGCTACATGTGGCCACGTGGATTGTTCAAACGCTCGTTCCAGAAGAAAGGCTGCCACTCCTCTGTCGGAAGCAGGACCAGTACTGCCTGATGCTTTGTGGTTCACAGGGGGTCTGCTAGACTGTTTTCTGCTCCAGTAATCATGAGGGAGTGACAGTCCTCCACTCGGGATAGGAAATTGCAAAACAACAGGGAGTAGCTCTTCTTCTGAATACTATAATGAAGTGGGCTTGGAAGCATGGCAGTGAGGTGTGGGAACCCCTGAGTCCCAGGCTGAGGGATGGTGGTGGAGATTTACGCCTCCACCAAAGAGGAACATCAGTGGAGGGATGTAGGCAAAGCCAATGCGTCAGATGCCTTCAATATCCTCCTGTTTCATTTGCTACCTAAAGTAGTCCCTCGGGAAAGTCATCCTGCTAGGTGACTTTAATGTCCCAATTGGCAATGATGCATACACTTGGGCTGCAATGATTGGAACGCATGGGCCAGATCAATTCAACAATGACGGCTGGAGGCTGCTAGACTTCTGTGCAGCACAATGGCTCGTAATCACCCGCACGGTGTTCCGTCAACAACGGATCCACACATCATCATGGATGCATGCTGAGTCCAAGCAAGAACACCTGTTGGATTATACATGGGCGGAATAGTGCACGTGGGCCCATGTCCTTGACACCAGGACCTACCGTAAAGCTACTCTGCATTAGGACCATCGACTCAGATGTTTCCAAAGCTGTGCGACATTGTAAGTATGAGTGGTGATCGCAGGCTGCTAAGAAGATGGAGTCTGCCTCACCAGCTCATTATCATAAATAATTTTTTATACCATTGGATTATTGACTTGCAAGGCCACACCCATTAACTTTCTTCACGAAGGAAATAGTGATCTGATCTCCGACCCCCAGGAACAAGTTCGCAGGTTTACAAAGCATTTCTGTGACGTCTTGAGGCAGAGGCACAGCCTCAGTTCAGATCACACCAATGGGACAAGATGGTGGTCACCCTGCTCACGCTGAGGTGCCTCAGAAATGGGAAGAAGTAGCCACCCCTGCAAGCGGCTGGCAGAGGTGTCATTTGCATACGAAGTACACAAGACGATACAGGACTTGAGATCCGGAAAAGCACCGTGGAGATATGATCTCCCACGCAAAATGCTGAAGGAAGGTGGTGTCTGTCTACAGACTGCCCTCTGAGATATTATCAGCAGGATTGGAAGGATTCCCTAGTGGCCCTCCTCTCTAAAAGAAGGGGGACATCACTGATTGTGGGCGGCGCGGTGGCCCAGTGGTTAGCGCTGTCGCCTCACAGCAAGAAGGTCCCGGGTTCGAATCTCTCGGCTCGGGTGCCTTTCTGTGTGGAGTTTGCATGCTCTCCCCGTGTCCGCGTGGGTTTTCGCCGGGCACTCCGGTTTCCTCCCACAGTCCAAAAAGCATGCTGCTACATAAGTTGATTGGCTCGCAGGCGAAATTGCCCCGCAGTGCTCGGCGATGGACTGGCGTCCCATCGTCGGTATATCCTTACCTTGCGCCCTGTGTCTGCCGGGATAGGCTCCGGCTTCACCGTGACCCTGTATAGGACTAAGCGGTTTCAGACAATAAGATGAGATGAGATCACTGATTGCAACAACTACAGGGGGACCTTGTTCCTCGGTGTGCCGGGACAGGTCCTGGCAAGGATTATTCTGATCGATGCCCGGGTGCTGGTAAGATATGGCTCTCTATTCGCCGACAATCTCGTGTATGCCGACAATTGAGTTATTGCAGCGGAGGTCTCGCTTCAAATCAACTGGCGACATTTGTTTTTTTGTACGGAGGAAGGTCATGAAGGACCTTGCAGGCAGTCGTACCTGTCGGCGAGCATTCGACTGGTGAGGTGGCCTCAACGTGCATATGGCCTGGCACAAGTGCCGTGGTGACGTCGCAACCGCTTAGTAGCGAATCGCGGATTGTTCGCTGGTAGCGGTGGTGCTGGTGGTAGCTCATTCGGTAGCGCTCTGGACTACAAACCGGCATACACACCTTGAGGTCGACTAGTGCACTGTGAATACATTGCCACTAGGGAGACAACGGCTGCTAGGCGTGGTGATGGCCACTTACCTCCTCGTGTGCCGCCTCGGCCTTCCTCGGCACTTGACCCGAGAGTCTATTAAGACTATGCGGGAGATGCTTGACTGTGTTCCCTGCTCAGTGGCGGCGGTGGTGGCGGTGGTTGTGGCAGTGGTGTCGATACCAGGTTCTCTTCTCATGCTGAGTCGATCTAGGGGAGGTGCAGCACTGGTTCAGCAAATCGTCAACGGTATGGACCGATCCGCGCTCGCCGCTACACTACCGCTCCCCACTCGCACGCACACCGGCAAGTGACGCGCACACGAACAGCGCGCTGACAATTGCGCGACCAGCGGCGGCTCGAGACAGAAGACATTACGCTATTGTTTTAGTCTCATCTCATCTCATTATCTGAAACCGCTTAATCCTATATAGGGTCACGGTGAAGCCGGAGCCTATCCCGGAAACATAGGGCGTAAGGCAGGAATACACCCGACGACGGGACGCCGGTCCATCGCCGGGCATTTATTTTAGTCTCGCGTTTTATTTTCCCTCTCCGAGCCGAGGGGTTTGTGTGACTTTAAACCCAAATAACCTCCCTTCGCGCCGCAACATCGTACGCCTCTTTATTGTGTCTATTCCCCGGGCTGGTGAATAGGGGCAGGGGGGGGGAGTAGGGGGGAGGGAGCGTTCCACACCTGGAGAGTCCGCTGCACTCATCGCGCTTCTCCCAGTTCTTCCTCCCCCGTCACTCTGCGATTGTCAACTCGGGGGCTTTTATCGCGATATCAATTACCGCGGCGCGATACGATATCGGCCTACGACAAATATCACCCTGAATGAGCTCGATCTCGTCCGATCTCGGAAGCTAAGCAGAGTCAAGCCTGGTTGGTACTTGGATGAGAGACCGCGTGGGAATGCTCGAAGCCCCGGGTTCGATTGCTGTCTCGGGTGCCTTTCCGTGTGGAGTTTGCGTGTTCTCTCACCGTGTCCGCGTGGCTTTTCGTCGTGTACTCCGGTTTCCTCCCATTGTCCAAAAAAAAAACATTGCAGCTGCTACCCGTGCAGCTGCTGCGCCTTATGTTAATTGGCCTGCTGACTAAGTTTCAACCGGTACCCTGGGAGGAACCAGCACCCCATCGCATAGGCGTTTCCGTGCCTTGTGCCCTGTGTCTGCAGAGATAGGCTCCAGCCGCTGGCAGCACTGTACACTATCAAGCTCGTATCGTTGGCCTTCATTCATCCAAAAGCATCCAGCAGAGTCTTCATCTCATCTCATCTCATTATCTGAAACCGCTTAATCCTATATAGGGCGTCCCGACGACGGGACGCCAGTCCATCGGCGGGCATTGCGGAACAATTTTAGTCTGCGAGCCAATCAACCTATCCAGGAGCATGCTTTTGGACTGTGGGAGGAAACCGGAGTGCCCGGCGAAAACCCACGCGGATACGGGGAGAGCATGCAAACTCCACACAGAAAGGCACCCGAGCCGAGAGATTCAAACCCGGGACCTTCTTGCTGTGAGACGTCAGCGCTAACCACTGGGCCACCGCGCCGCCCGTCCAGCAGAGTCTTCAGCCTCTGTTATCATGCGCGGGTCCTGCATCGGGGAAATTTGACCAATTCCACAGCTCATGGGTCTCAATCGAGGCTCCAGTTCAACTTCCCAGCTCTCAGCTCAGCGGTCAGCCACTTAAGATGTCAGCTGTTTAGATGTTTAGATATTAAATCTCTAGATGGTAGATGTGTACCATTACAGTATCAAACACATAGGGAGCATACAAGCTCTGGTTGTGGGATTCCTGCGACTTGACTATTCTCTCTCCGACATCGTACGCCTCTTTCTCTGTGTTCGTCGTGATGTTCGACGTTTCGCTCCACGTTCTGGGAGCTTGTCGGCGCACAAGCGCCGAGCTTTACTCCGGCACCGAGCCACAATACAATATCAGCCCACGTGAGGCACGGACGGAAGGACGGGCAGCAGCCAGAAGCCCTCTGTAACCTTCGGCGAAAATGCTTGACATTAAGCATTTCATGCTTTATTAAGCCCGGCGATGGACTGGCGTCCCGTCGTCGGGTGTATTCCTGCCTTACGCCCTGTGTTTCCGGGATAGGCTCCGGCTCACCGTGACCCTAAATAGGATTAAGCGATTTCAGATAATGAGATGAGAGATGCTTTATTAAATTCTTGATACGCCTCGTGAAGAAGCTCCGAGGACCTTGTAGAGAACGCTCGGGCACGGTGGAGAAACCACGTCGTTACTCTCAGCGACGAGGACAACGCGTCCTCCGGACACATTGGGAACGGTCGCGAATGTGTTAGCCGGTTTATGATTAATTTTTAAACGAAACTAAGGCCGGGTATTTTGATCGCAAGGAAGCGCAGCGGCTGCTGCGCTCGCGAGAGACTAAACGCGAGAGGGTGTGCGTGAGAGCGCGACAGACAGAGCGGGAAGGCGAGAGGGAGAGAGAGGGAGAGAGCAAAAAGTGAGTGAGCGAGCGAGTGGCTGAGGTCCTGAGCTGCCAAGCACCTGTGGGCCTGCCTAATGGAGACATTCTATCGCGGCGGATCTGGTTTCGCTACCCCCTCCACCCCAAACCCGCACTCACCGCCAACCCCACTCCGCACTAAAAAAAAAAACCTGGTTTACAAAAACGCTCCCAACAGCTGACATCTCTGCACTGAGGCAGCGCTGACCCGTATGACTTTCGGAGCAAGGCGTCTGCATTTCTTGTAATAAAAAAAAAGCACCCAACACGTCGCCTATAAGAGCGAGAAGGAAGTATCATCGTTGCGTGCGCGCAGCAGGCAATGATTACCGCCGTAGGTGGAGAGTGCGTGACTAAATCCCAGCACCCGCGCAGTCTCCTTGCCTCCTCGCCGCGAGTGACACATTTCCACCGCCGTGGTGGAGCGGGCCGCGCACCCCGCGTCCCTCTCCGGCGAAAAGGGCCGAGACGCGACCCCCTCTCGCCCTGCCAGCGGCCGCTTAATCCCGCGCAGGGGTGGGAGGGGGGAGGGGGGTCGAGCAGGGCCGCACGCCGGCGTGGGAAGGCACGGGGCGCGAGGCAGGGTCGTAGCCTGGACGGGACGCCAGTTCATCGCAGGGCACCGGTGGCTGATTAGTCAGCAGGGCGACTGGCCTCGGCGGTAGTGGCGTGTATTTGGACTGTTCGTGGGGAAGTGGGAGCACCCGGCATAATCCACGTGGACACGGTGAGAACTCGTTAACCGTACAGAGAAAAGAACCCCAGTTGGGACCCGAACTCAGAGGGTTAACGGAGAGAGTGACAGCTAGTTTGAAAAATTCTACAGTAAAAGGGGACTTTAAAAAATTGCATTAAAAAATAAACATATATTTTACAAAGAGCTGAAATGATGATCTTAACTGAGGTTCGGAAAAAATTGAACGGACGTTTTAACTGATCAGCAAAAAAGCCAGGCCATTATACCGTGAGATGGTAACGCAATTGACTACAACACCGTACCATCCACTACTGCCGACCCGCGTAGCTCCAGCTTGCACGCCGGTGTGCAGGCGGTTGAACTGCACCTCGCCTATGGTCTCCGCTTCGAGAACGCGCGAGCGAGCGTGCGAGCGTGCGTGCGTGTGTGCGTGGGGAGCGGTGGCGCAGCGGTTAGCGCGTTGGGCTACAAACCCGGCGACCCGAGGTCGAATCCCGTTCACGGCCAACACCAGGAGCGACGATATTTTGAACTGGTCCCGGACCTCTGCTAGGTCGGCTCGGCCTAAAACGAGTACCTGGTGCCGTGTATAAACATTCTCACTCGACAGGCAACGAGCGGCCGGGCCTGGTGCTGACCACCCACCCTTTCGTGTGCCGTGTCGGCCTTCATAGGTGCTCTCTAACGGCACTTGACCCTAAGGTCCGTTGAGGCTATACGGGCGACCTTTGTCTTTGTGCGAGTAAACGCCCTATTATGCAGGAGGGTAGGTCCCGGGTTCGAATCTCTCGGCTCGAGTGCCTTTCTGTGTGGAGTTTGCGAGTTCTCTCCCCGTGTCCGCGTGGGTTTTCGCCGGGCACTCCGGTTTCCTCCCACAGTCCAAAAAGCATGCTGCTACATAGGTTGATTGGCTCGCAGGCTAAATTGCCCCGCAGTGCCCGGCGATGGACTGGCGTCCCATCGTCGGTATATCCCTGCCTTGCGCCCTGTGTCTGCCGGGATAGGCTCCGGCTCACCGTGACCCTGTATAGAACTAAGCGGTTTCAGACAATGAGATGAGATGAGGTTGTCCGCGCTCGGAGAGATGACCACGGCCAGTTTAGTCGGGAAGGAGCGACGCCGGTGCCTTCAAAGTATAATGATGATGATGATGAGCCTCTCAATGAGCTTTTCACCCAGCACGGTTTGTAATCCGCGAAACTCCCCCATGCCTGTCATCGACGAGACACGGAATCGGGGGTGGGGAGGGGGAAGGCAGACCTGCAGTCAGCTGGCGCCAACATTTGCCAGACCCTGTGCCCTGTATATTATGTAGTTAAACGCCAATCAATTCTGGTGTGGGTTTTTGCTGCTGTTGTTGTTGTTGTGGGAGGAAACCGGAGGACCGGGAGGAAAACCACGCCGAACAGGGGGAGAGAACGCACAAACTCCAGGCAGAAAGGCGGATGCTACCGCTGCACAAACACCCTGGCACAATACGAAAAGGTGAATAGGGTAAAAAAATTAAAATCCGAGCTGTAACGAATCCGTAGGCTCCGCGTCTCATTTAGTGACCTGACGGACGAAAGCCGGTGGTGATGCTTACACACAGAGGCTTGAAGTACACGTTATTGGACTGCACTACGTTCCGGTCTCTATGTGCCCTGCCTTTACCAAGCCGTATTGCCCAGCAGAGCCAGATGTGGTGAAATTACTTCCCCTGCTCACGCGGAATACACCCGGTTGCTCTCCCTGCAGTCATGCAATTCTATATATGAACGGTTAATATATATACGTATAAGACAAAGATCCCCCGTAGTTAACTTGCTTACCCCTCCCCTCTATGCAACTGTTTAAAGCGCTAGACAGCTCAACGATTGCTACCAGCTTAAATACAAACTGATCTGTTCCAACACGCCCCCCCCCTCCTCTCCCCCCCACTTCCCACCAGCTTCCATGGTGAGGTTCCTCCCCACATTTCCAGGATTGACCCCCGACTGCCCAGGAACTGGCGTCGATGTTGCCTGACAGCGGGGATTGCGTCGTAGCGTGGTGTGATGGTTGTGCTGCTCGCGGTATTGGTTTTGCCGCATCGGAAACGCGAACAAGAGCTCGGTGGCGTGCGTGGGGCGAATGGACTTGGAGAGGACGGCGGGGGGCTCTACCCTGCATAGCGCACGGCCACACTGAGGATATCTGCTTCAAATCTTTGACGAGTGCAAACGGTGTTTGTATGACAACGAGGCTATGACGTTAAATTTCAGGTATATACATCTGACTCAGGGGCGGCGCGGTGG
>JAZEWT010000013.1:4030183-4047461 GCA_036362905.1 Mordacia mordax
GAGGTGCAGGGATTGAGTTTTGTTGACAGATGGTGGAAACGTCTTCTGGAGGTCTAAATGGCTGGCTGCCGACCTGCGCCTGCTCAGTTGAACACTTATTCCTTCCTTCGTTTGTTGAACAATCATTTTATCGCTTACTTTATGCCCTTCTCGAAATCTGACAACAAGCAGGATCATCATCTCATCTCATCTCATTGTCTGAAACCGCTTAGTCCTATACAGGGTCACGGTGAAGCCGGAGCCTATCCCGGCAGACACAGGGCGCAAGGCAAGGATATACCGACGATGGGACGCCAGTCCATCGCCGGGAAGCCTACAACACCTGGTATTCCCAGGCGGTCTCCCATCCAAGTACTAACCAGGCTCGACTCTGCTTAGCTTCCGAGATCGGACGAGATCGGGCGTATTCAGGGTGATACGGATCATCATCGTCCTCATTAAGACTGAGCAGACGCGCAGAGGAGAGTCAGGACCTGGACAGGCCTCGCTGCACCGTGAGCATCGCTCTGCGGGACAATCATGGGCGGGGGAGGCGGGCGGGGGAGCTGTTTTGTGAGAATACAGAGAAGTCACGTTAATGATCGGCGTGAGCGGCGCGGAGCGGTCACGGGTCAGCAAGCGGGAGACTTGAAAATAAATAACTTGCTCCGTGAGATACTCACAGAGCGTTATCCAGCGAGCGCCAGCGCGTGGGACCACCGTCGATTACAATGAAGTCAAGGTGGTCCTCGCTAAGTCTTTTCTTTTGGCTAATGCGTTAAAACCCAAAACCGCATCCTCGATTCTCTTCCACGGGATGAACATGCACGCCCGCAAAGACAAAGATCACCCGTGTAGCCTTGACAGAGGAGGTGGGTGACCAGCACCACGATGGGCCGCCTTTGTCTCGCCAGTGGCACTGTTTACACATTGTGACACGCGCGCCCACGCGCGCTCGCACACAACCACACGCACCCTCACCCAATAACAACAACAACAACAACCGACAATCGCGACTAAGTGGCGGTGACGTCACCACGCCGTTTGTGCCAGGCCATATGCACGTTGAGGTCACGTGAAGTGTCGAAGGCTCTCCGACAGGAGGTCACGGGACAGACCCAGGTGTTATGGGTTTCCTGATCAAGATAACCACCTAGACTCCTAACTCTACCAATTTGCTGTGTTTTAGCCGCCTGGCGCTCCGCTCGCTGTTGTGAGCGTCGATCCTCTGCCCTTCGCTGTTATCGGAGAGAGATTGCCTCCAACTTCACGACTCTCTTCTAATCTTCAGCAAGTCCGCTCAGCTCCAGATCATCCTGTGCCACATCAGTCCATCTCTCGTCCAACCCGTGGTGCCCTCATTTAGCCACCTCTCTCCGGCTTAACAGAAGCTGGTTTGGGCATGCGGCTGCTGAGCTAGCGGACTACATGTCCCAGCCACTGCAGCCTCGCCTGCTGGAGGAGGTTACCAATGGGACTTTGTTCGGATCTTTTGAGAATGTGTGAGCTCCTCGCACAATTCATCCAGGTTCAACCCAGAATGGATCTTTAGCAGTCCAGCCGATGGAGTTTCGAATCGGCGCATATTTTCCACCAGGGGGCCGAGTCCACGATTGGGAAGCATAGGGGGATCAGAGGACATGATTGCAGCTGAGAAGATCCGAAGCTCAGTGTTGAAGCAACAGGCCATGCAGCATCTACACAGCCGTACGCAGCTGATGAAAATGAAATTCCTGCTTCCGAGTGAGACCTCCACTGCCGCCTGATTCCTCCCACGAGAAGCCAAACGCTCGTTAATGAAATTGGGCCAAATATTCAAAGAATATGCCTTGAGCGAATAAAAGGCACTCGCAGAAGTAGTCGAATTATAATGTTGTCACGAAGATCAATGTGTTTTGTCCTCGGCTACTGCACAATTTGGGAGTGTTTGTCCACTGTTGTGTATTCCTGTGCACGCATGCCTGCGTGTGTCTGAGCGCTGCCAATAATAATAATAATAATAGATTTCTAGAGCGCTTTTCACCCGAGGGTCACAAAGCGCTGCTTTAGAAGGCACAGATCACCCAAAGGACAGCCCTCGTTTAGGGTCAAGTGCTGTTTTGCCAGATCCTACGAAGGCCGGCACGGCACCAGATACGTATTTGACTCTGAGTCGACCAAGAGAGAGGCCCCGGGACCGGTTCAGAAACTCGTCGCTGGTGTCGGCGGCCGTGAGCCAGAATGGATCTCAGGGCGCTCCCGCCCACGCACGCGGCTCGGGAAAGCGCACACACATGCAGTGACAGTCTATCCCAAATGCGCTGGGTTTCACCTCGCGCTGTTCTGTACGCTGTGCGGTAGCGCCCTCTCGTGATCTGTCTGGGGGCGCATACAGCGATATGGGGGCTCACGGCCGGGACGTTAAAATGTTTAATTTGTGACTCGGATGATCCTGTTTCTGAGCCACACGCTGAAGCAGGGTTGAGTAGAGCTGCAGGCTCACAGCAAAAAAGACACTCGGTTCGATTCCTAGCTCGGGTGCCGCATTTTTTTTATTACGATTGCGTGTTCTCCTGGTGTCCGGGCGAGTTTTCGCTGGGTACTCCGGTTTGATCCCACATTCCAGAGACATGCTGCCTGTGTTGCTTTGCCTGCTGACTAAATTGCCCGCAGTCCCCTGTGATGGACTGGCGTCTCACCCTGACTAAAGCCCTGCCTACCGCCCCATGTCTGCCGAGATAGATCACCCACCCCTCCCACGCGACCCTGTATAGGATCAAGTGGGTACTGATAATGATAAAGCCTGACAACTGATGAGAGCTAAAAGTCCGAAACTAGCCTTCAGATTAAACAGCTCAAATAAATACTGACCGGCAAACTACGGGATGGTCCAGATGTCTTGTGACCCCCCCCCCCCAATTAAATTGACGCCTTTGCCCGTTGTTTTTGGTTTAAAATTACCTTTATTTACTTCAGATGGCTGATACGAGCTCGTGTTTGATTGAAGAAACGGCTGAGAGTGAGATGCGCATGGGCTCATGGAAGCTCACAAAGCGAAATTTAAAAAAATCAACGAGGGAATGGGATGGGTCACAAGACATCTGGATACATATGACGGGGCTCTGGTCATGCAATAATCATGATTAACCTGGTTAAAGGGCCGCGAATATTCGGTCATTCGTTGAATGTATAAAGTATTCGCTGGAGACGAGAAAACCCAGAGGCAGCCAGTGCAAAACAGGAGGAGAGAACACACAAACTCCGCACGGAAAGGCGCCCGAGGTGGTAAGCGAATTTCCTCGAGCAGGGCTTTATTTCCATAGAGCGCGGATGTTACCAGTGATTGGCAACGCTAACGGTGCACGTTATCCAGCAAATGTGCCTAATGACCACCCCCCCCCACCCTGCCCCCCCCTCCGTCTCACCAATCAAGGCAGTAAATGTGCAGCGACGTTTGTGGTCTCCCGGCTCGACGCCTACGCCGCGGCGTGCGATGCGCCTCTTATCTGAGCCCGGGCCAGACAAACACGTGCCTCACCTGCCTACCCACCCGCCCCGAGTCTCTTAGCGACACGCGGATGCAAAGGTCAGAGCCCGCGCCGGACCGCAATCGAACCGTTTGGGAACAAGCGTCTGCTCGGCAGTAGGGCTTCGGGTGCAAGCGATGCCCCCGGTCACGAATTGGGCTTTCGTGGTCTTGGACGTTCAGTTGAACTGTCCTGATGTTGTTGTTGACACGCCGTTCTTTCCGCTGCTCGGATTTGTAAAAAATAAAAAAAACACACCGTTATTGCTGATTTATCGTGCTTGTTACGTTATGCGCCATTCCCACCGCAGCTCTGTGCAGCGCTTTGTAACCCTCGAGTGAAAGGCGCTATAGACGTGCAATTATTAATATTATCATGCTCGTACAATTGGATGGTTATTTTACGCTGGCCTTTGGGGCAGATGACGATAATGCGAACAGCTCAGAGCCAAGAGGACAGCTACAGCTGATTGGCGAAATCATTTGCAAAACTGTCACGTGACACGACCAGGGTAATAATTAAATAAAACTTGCAACCAAGAAAAACATTTCAATGAATACAAGATACTATGTATGCCATCTTGGAGACTGGTTGTGACGTGACAAAGTCTGTCCAGCAATGAGAGGCGAGCAAATTGCTGATGACCCGACGCATGCCTAGCCCTATAATATATAGATATCAGACGTCACGAAACTGTAGAAACTCCGTTGTCATTGTTATTATTTATTATTATTTAGCGGACCCCCTTATCCAGGGCGACTTACATCATTGTAGATTTGTCGTAAGGAAACCACAACGCGGCGAGGGGAAGGCAGCTATGCATTCAGCCGGCGCCAATATTTGTCAGACACTGCGTTATGTTATGATGTTATCGGCCAATTAATCAATGAACAAATGTTTCAGATGTGGGAGGAAAGCGGAGGACCGAGAGTAAACCCACGCGGAAGAGCGAGAGAACACACAACACACACAACACACACAAATACACACAAACACACACAACACACACACTCACACAGAGAAATACGTTCCAGGAGGGACTCGAACCGCCTCGGGCAAAATCTCCTCTCTGTGAAGCTTTTGATGATCCCACTGTGCCTGGCACAGAACACGACGGGATTGGGTGACCAGCGTCGCGTCCTGCCGCTTTTGTGTCTCCCAAGCCATGCTGATGCTTCCAGACACTCACGGTACCGGATACTCATACTTGATGTTTGGTCAGGTGATGCCCAGGATTGTTTAGACATCCGCTGTCATTCACGTTAGCCATGAGGGTGACGGGAAACTCGAGCTCACAGCTGCACTACCGCTCCCCACACTTTAAACACGCAAAACACACAGTTTCATCTCATCTCATTATCTGAAACCGCTTAATCCTCTATGGGGTCACGGTGAGCCGGAGCCTATCCCGGAAACACAGGGCGTAAGGCAGGAATACACCCGACGACGGGACGCCAGTCCATCGCCGGGCATTGCGGGACAATTTTAGTCTGCGAGCCAATCAACCTATCCAGGAGCATGCTTTTGGACTGTGGGAGGAAACCGGAGGACCCGGCGAAAACCCACGCGGACACGGGGAGAGCATGCAAACTCCACACAGAAAGGCACCCGAGCCGAGAAATTCGAACCCGGGACCTTCTTGCTGTGAGGCGTCAGCGCTAACCACTGGGCCACCGCGCCGCCCCACAGTTTCGTGATGCATGTTTTTTTTTATGGCTCGATGCATGAGCATTGCTCTCCAAAACAATCGTGAGACACACGCACACACAACAACAACAAGAAGCGCCATTCGCTACCAAAGTGACGGTGACGTCACCACGGCGTCTGTGCCAGGCCACATGCACCTTGAAGCCACGTGAAGTGTCGAAGGCTCGCCGACAAGAGGTATGATAATAATAATAATAATTGCATTTATAGAACGCCTTTCACCCGAGGGTCACAGAGCGCTGCACAGAACTGCGGACAGAACGGCAAGCCAGCAATAATAATAACTTTTTTGGGTTTTTTTTTACAAATACGAGCTGTGGAGAGAACGGAAATTCAGCAACAACGCATGGAGACAAACCCAGGTATTAAGCGTTGACTGAGATGACTGGCAGATGCACGACTGATAGCTCTCGACTGCGCGCACACACACACACACACGCACACACGCACACACACAGACGCACACTTCGAAATAACAAAAATAATAATGAAGACAACGACACTAACGACATCCCTGGCAACGCGAGCCCTATTTACTCGCCCCACAACTTTATGGCGGATCGGCATATGGGCCCACATTTGTGAATGTCCGATGATGCCCTCGAGTAAATAGCCGGCATCGCCGGCGGCAGGGCGAGTTACACCGGCGAACCCAAGCAACGGGGGGCAATCCGGTCTGCGCCCTCGTGTGCGTGTATATAAGGCACACGAGCTCCACACTGAGCGCTTGGCTGCCGCTGGCTGTGACTTCTCTGCATGTCCCTCTACCTGGGGAGGGTGGGGTGGGCGACTCACTTGACGCTTTACCTACCTTTACCTACCGAGGGGGGAACGCGGCGGTGCGCGGGCGCCTGTCCGAGCGGGGTTCGGACACGCAGACGATTCCGCCGCCGCGGTCTCGCTTCTTGACTTTGTCGCGGATGTGAGAACGAGCCTCTCCGTGTGTCTCGGTCGTGAGCAGGCGCGGAGTGAGCGCCGCGCGTCATTAATTGTGTCACTGTGACTGCCGCTTGGGAGCTCCGTTTAAATGAAACGACGAAATGTAACATCATTATCATTCGTTGGAAATAGTCTCTGATTTTTAATTTGTGCGTGCGGAAGGAGGTGGCTGGGGGGGGGGAGGGGGCTCATCATTGAATTTTGCCTGGGGCCCCATTATCACGAACACCGCCGCTTGCTGGCATTGCTCTTTGGCAGAAGTGAAAGTAAGCCGACACGGTCCGGTTCTCAGTACCGATAAGAAAGCGGTTGAAGCATTCAGCGAGGGTCGTGCAGTGCAGGAGGGACCGGGATTGAGACTCGACTGCACCGGTAAGACATTTAAGTCACTTTCACCCGTGTCCCTGGACATCATTGATATGTCACTTTTCGCCTGCGTCAAATGCTATTGCTTGTACCGATATGGGATTTCACGGCTCGATGCACGACGATTGCTTCTGGAAGCTGCTCTTTCGGGATAGCCGCGTCGATCGCTCCCCCTCTCTCCTTCGCGACGTTTCGCCCTCACACGTTGGAGGCATGCTCAGGCGCAGTGTGCGTGTGTCGTGTGTGTCACTCCTGCGACACACGCACACTGCGCCTGAGGATGCCTCTAACGTCTCATCTCATCTCATTGTCTGAAACCGCTTAGTCCTATACAGGGTCACGGTGAAGCCGGAGCCTATCCCGGCAGACACAGGGCGCAAGGCAGGGATATACCGACGATGGGACGCCAGTCCATCGCCGGGCACTGCGGGGCAATTTAGCCTGCGAGCCAATTAACCTATGTAGCAGCATGCTTTTTGGACTGTGGGAGGAAACCGGAGTGCCTGCCTCTAACGTGAGGGCGAAAACGTCGCGAGGTGGAGAGAGGAAGCGATCGACGCGGCTGCCCCGACAAAGCAGCTTTCTGAAGCAATCATCAATAATGCTTACAGCTTGTTAAGCGCCTTCCATTATTTTATTTAAGGGTACTTTGCATCAATTACAATGGATGGGTTTGGGTTAGGAGTTGCTGCTTTAAATGGCAAAATACTCAGTGTCTCAAAAATACGGCAACGAGGGGGGAGGGGAGAGGGGGGGCATCATTCATTTTTTTTTTCTGGGGGGGCCCAGAATCTGCAGGAAACGTTGTGGGGGAAGACCAGGTTTCCTGTGGAGGATGAGGAGGAGGAGGATGGAATGATATCCTCTGCGTCTTTACCCAGCGTGACCAGCGGGTGGCAGTGCCTCATCGGACCTCTGCGCAAAGGTGTGTGTTTTTGTTTTAAATCCATCACGGAAACTTTCTGCCTCCTCTAAGCCCTTGTCGCTCACTTCTCGTCGCTGATCCCAATGCCATCAGGCCGCCCGGCTTAAGTGCAATGAGTGGAGAGAGTGGAGTGGGGCCTAAGCGATGTCTGGTTGGCCAGCGGATGCGTGTACGTGTGTGTGTGTGGGACTGGGTGTCTGGGTTTGTGTGCGTGTGTGCGTGTGGATGTCCGGGTGTGTGCAGAAGAGGTCTGTCTGTGTGTGGGTGGGTGTGCGGATGCATGTGGCTGTGTCTTTGGATGCATGTGTGTGTGTGTGTACAGATGGGTGTGTGTGTGTGTGTTCGTCTGTGCCCAATGTTATTGTGGGTGTGGGTGTATGTGCGTGTGGGTGCGGATACGTAGCGGGGAGCGGTGGTTCAGTGGTCAGCGCGCTGGGCTACAAACCTGGCGACCCGAGTTCGAATCTCGCTCATGGCCAACACCAGTGACGATTTTTTGAACCGGTCCCAGGATTCCCTCGGTCGACTCATGATAAAGCTGTGTAAACGTTGCGACTGGGGAGACAAAGGCGGCCGAGCGCACTGCTGGTCACCCACCTCCTCTTGTGACGTGTCGACCATCATAGGTATATCGTTAATAGCACTTGACCTTACAGTCGGTTAAAGCTATATGGGGGTCTTTCTTTTCTTTGATGCATGTGTGTGTATGCGGATGTGTGTGTGTGTAGATCAGTGTGTGTGTGCGCATGGGTGTGTGTGTGTGTGTGTGCGGATGTGTGTGTGTGTGTGCGCATGGGTGTGTGTGTGTGCGGATGGGGGTGTGTGTGTGGGTGTGCGGATTGGTGTGTGTGTGCGCGCATGGGGGTGTGTGTGTGTGTGCGGATCGGTGTGTGTGTATGTGTCTGTGTGTCTGTGTGTATGTGTGTGTGTGTGTCTGTGTGTGTATGTGTGTGTGTCTGTGTGTGTGTATGTGTGTTTGTCTATGTGTGTGTGTGTCTGTGTGTGTATGTGTGTATGTGTGTGTATGTGTGTGTGTATGTGTGTGTCTGTGTGTGTATCTGTGTGTGTCTGTGTGTGGATGTGTGTGTGTGTGTGTGTGTGTGTATGTGTGTGTCTGTGTGTGTATGTGTGTGTGTATGTGTATGTGTGTGTGTCTGTGTGTGTATGTGTGTGTATGTGTGTGTGTATCTGTGTGTGTGTATGTGTATGTATTTGTGTGTGTCTGTGTGTGTATGTGTGTGTGTCTGTGTATGTATGTGTGTGTGTATGAGTGTGTGTGTATGTGTGTGTATGTTTGTGTGTATGTGTGTGTGTATGTGTGTGTATGTGTGTGTATGTGTGTATGTGTGTGTGTATGTGTGTGTGTATGTGTCTGTGTGTCTGTGTGTCTGTATGTGTGTGTGTATCTGTGTGTGTGTATCTGTGTGTGTCTGTGTGTTATTTTGTTTGTCTTCACCACCGTCACGGTCACTACCATCGCCACTATTGCCACCATGCGCAACCGCACAGTCTCAGAGTAAGAACCTCCGGTTGGATTCCCGGGTCCGGATGCCACGTGTCTGCGCGCAGTTTGCATGTTCTCTCTCTCTCTCTGCCCGCGCGGGTTCATCAGCCTGCTGACCCAATTGCGTCCGCTTCTCTGCGACGGACTTGCGTCCGACGCCGGGCACAGCCTTACCTTTTGCCCTGTGTCTGCTGGGACAGGCTCCGACACAACACGACGGGTGTGCCCCGTGTCGCCACCGGCGTTAACCGTACCCCGAAACTGCAATACGTGTACAGTACGGTGTCTATAAAGACAAAGCTCCCCCCTGATAGCCTTAGCGGACTGTAAGGTCAAGTGAGATTGACGAGTAGCACCTATGAAGTCCGACACGGCACAGGAAGGGGATGGGTGGCCATATCCACGCCCCTCCGCCTTCGTTTCCCTAGCGGCAATGTTTAATGACAACAAAAATGGCACTTTCATCTCGCTCTTCACCCGAGGGTCACAAAGCGCTGCACAGAGCTGTGGGGAGAGCGGCGTGTCAGCGACAGCGACGTACTAACGGCAAATCAACAACAATAGCGTTTGATCTCGTTTCTGGCGTGTATGTATATGTGTGTATATATATATGTGTGTGTGTATGTGTGTATCTCTAGGTACCATATCCTACAGGACATTGGTGGCAATGGTCTTCCACAAATCTCTGCTCTTTGAACTGCTAAGAATGTCCATTGTTGATATGTTAATCCATCTCGAGACACTGTTGACATAAGTCAATCTCTGTTGTCCGCGATCTTACATTACAAATGTACAGTTCTAAAGAGGGCGGCGCGGTGGCGCAGTGGTTAGCGCTGACGCCTCACAGCAAGAAGGTCCCGGGTTCGAGTCTCTCGGCTCCGGTGCCTTTCTGTGTGGAGTTTGCATGCTCTCCCCGTGTCCGCGTGGGTTTTCGCCGGGTACTCCGGTTTCCTCCCACAGTCCAAAAGCATGCTCCTGGATAGGTTGATTGGCTCGCAGACTAAAATTGTCCCGCAATGCCCGGCGATGGACCGGCGTCCCGTCGTCGGGTGTATTCCTGCCTTACGCCCTGTGTTTCCGGGATAGGCTCCGGCTTCACCGTGACCCTATGTAGGATTAAGCGGTTTCAGATAATGAGATGAGATGAGTTCTAAAGAGATTTTCAATTTTCTCATAATATGCCCGAGAAACTTCGCCTGTCTCCTTGTCATATCATTCAACATCTTCTTGCTACATCCCATCCGTGACAAAATTTTAATTTGAGATGTGATATTGACATATGTGTGTATGCATAGCTGCAGTATATTCACACACTTAAATTATTGTCAGAATGAGTGAAACCTTGTCTCTTTTTGCATCATCTTAGTGCTGATGATTGCATCGAGCCGTGGAAACCTATATCATTACATCTTCGTACTGCCCAAAAAGTACCTATATATTTATATATTTCACAGCTAAATCCGAGCTACTAATGGTTTGCTGTCTGCATTGTCCTGAACTGATTGCCTCCTGGTGACACCTGGTTAACTCTCCTGAGACCAGACTCTACGGAAATCTGTCTCCGCTGTGAGTCTATTAGTTTAAAGGACAACGCATACATTATCGAAGAATTTTGTTTGCATGTTTCGCCACAAGCATGTGGGTGGTTTTTTGTTGCAAACTTGGCACCTCGTGAAATGTGTCTAATTTGTATTTTAAGACCTTAACACTTGCATTTTGGTAGGATTTTACATCCCTCTGGCTGATGTTTATAGCAGAGCGATTTCCCTTCATCATAACCGGGGGATTTATCTGTATCGCTGAGATGATTGCCATGAAATAAGGCATATACGTAACAGACGATGTTTTCAGCAAGATATCGCTACAGCCTTCGGGTGTAGCAATATCTCCGATATGAAGAAGTGTCATTGCTGAAAACATCGTCTGTTACGTAAATTCCTTATTTCATGGCAATCATCTCAGCAATATGTTGTTTTTTTGTTTCGTGTGCTCCTTCGGGATAGCCGCGTCGAGCGCTCCTCCTCCTCCTCCCTCCTTCACGTCTCATCATCACCACCTCGTCATCACGACTATGCTATGGCCATGGTGTAATTGTAACAAAGACAAGACTCGCGGCGCGATTAACTGTACACTGTGACTCGCTCGGCGGTGGTGGGGTAAAATGTGGGCAACTCTCACCTCTTTCAAGACGTCTGGCCCAGAGTGGAACAGTAGGCCGATTTTCCCCGCTGGACAGAGGTTAAAGTAAGCCAGTGTTGTCCGCTACAGAGTACCAGTAAGAAAGTGACTGAAGTATTCAGTAC
The DNA here is from genome assembly GCA_036362905.1 of Mordacia mordax. Taxonomy (NCBI): domain Eukaryota; kingdom Metazoa; phylum Chordata; class Hyperoartia; order Petromyzontiformes; family Petromyzontidae; genus Mordacia; species Mordacia mordax. Next base: position 4,041,413 of record JAZEWT010000013.1, read on the forward strand.
AAGTGGAAGACGGGTAGCGATACGACCGTTGTACCGGTGAGAGATTAAAGTTACTCTCACCCGCTGCCTCTAAATATTCTACTCCAGAACCACCATCTGTAGGAGCTCTACAGTTGGAGGCCCTTCCGACATCACATCCGCGGGCAGGGGGGAATTGCAGGGCTGCACCTTTACCGCGCGTTTACCCGTTCCACAGCACCGTGCGCCCTTTCTCTCCGCCGTCTCTCTCGCAGCCGTGGATGCGCGCGTTCACCATGCAGAAGAGCGGTGGTTGGAAACGTCCGCACCACGGGGCCGTGGATTCGGACGCAGCTGGCTCAGGAGCTCTTGGCGGAGCAGTCGCTCGAGGTGGGGTTGTCGGCGCGACGAGAGGACGTTTTCTGAACGAGGCCGAACCCAAAAGGCGCAAGAGGCGAGTTCTGTTCTCCAAAGCGCAGACCATGGAGCTGGAGAACCGATTCAGGCGGCAGCGATACCTGTCAGCGGGCGAGAGGGATCACCTGGCCGCGCTACTGAGGCTCACGCCTACGCAGGTGAAGATCTGGTTCCAGAACCACCGCTACAAGCTCAAGAGGGCCGCGTGTCTCTACAGTGACACGGATCGAGCCGCCGAGACGACGCCCTTCGAGGTGACAGTCGAACAGCAGCTCCACCGCCGTCAGCAGCACGAGCTGCAGCTGCTGCCGCGCTCTCATCCCACACCTCCCCGTCGCATCAGCGTGCCCGTGTTGATTCGCGACGGCAAGCCATGCGCAATCGCCATTGACGCAATGGGACACAATCACCTTCAGCAGCGGCAAGATCAGAATCACAACCATCATCAGCAGCAGCAGCATCAGCAGCATCAGCAGCAGGCGCTTGACAGTCGCTGCGGTGCCATCAGCGCCTACGAAGGTCACGGCCCCGTCTCCGCGCAGCTGCCTCCAGCTCAGGGCTACGGAGGCCCTGCCCCGAGCCACGGCTGGCATTGGTGACAAGGAGAGTCCCGTTACGACCTCCGCGGACAGTGGGGACGCAGGGAAAACTGCGATTGAACAGGACAACGATCCCCCGTGTAGCACCCTAAGAGAACGTAGTGTCAAGTGCCGTTGGTCAGTAGCACCTATGGAGGTATACGCGCCCGGCCGCCTTTGTCTCCCTCGTGGCAATGTTTACACACCGCACTAGGTACTCATGCGAGGCTAAGTCGACCTAAAGGGGAGGCTGAGGACCGGTTTAGAAAATCGTCACCGGTGTTGGCCGCGAGCTGGATTCGAACTCGGGACGCCGGGTTTGTAGCACAGCGCGCTGACCGCTGAGCCACCGCTCGCCACGTGGGTGGAATTGAGATGGGCCGCTGCACGGAACACCGCACAGCACACGCACCTGTGCATAGGTTCGGGGGAGCACAGGCGACAGTGATTATGTTTGTGGCGATGATGAGATGATGATGATGATGCGAGCCTGACGCTAAGTGCCAGATGAGCCTCTCACCAATACCGAACCCGCGCCGGCGTGGGTTTTCCCCAGGTACTCCGGTTTCGACCCATCGTCCAAGTACACGCTGCTGCTTAGATGAACTGATCTGTTGAGTATGTTACCCTTGGTGCCCAGTGATGGATTGGCGTCCCATTCCAAGCATAGCCCTGCCTTGCACCCCGTGTCTGCCGGGTTAGTCTCCGGATCCCCGCAACGCACTGTGGCATTAAGCGGGGCCCAATGATGATTCAAAAAGGGGATTCAGGAGAATTGGTTCTTAAATCTTGATACTGATCGTTGGATCAGATCTGATTGATTGCGTCTGTTCCATTTAAAACGTGTACTACGTCACGCGCATGAATCATCGTAGCACAATGTATGGTCTCTGTTGAAAATACTTAACGTCATTAAAACTGAGGACTTCAATATCGATCTTGAGAATCGTGTGTGATATGTATCTCTTCCGTAACATTGTTACGGTCTGTATTGTAATCAAGTGTATCGTGTAGGGAACTGGTTGCTACATTCAGAAATACACAATCGTAATGCCACTGTTCAGTTCAGTATCACTACCCGCTTAATCCTGCACAGGGGCGTTGGCAGGTGGAGCAATACCCATGATGTGACGCCAGTACAACGCAGGGCACCAGGTGCAATTTATTCAACAGGCCAATTAAACTGGGCAGTAGCGTGTGTTTGCACCTTGGGAGGAAACCGGAGTACCCGGCAAAAACCCCACGCAGACACGGGGAGAGAACACGCAAACTCCACACAGATAGGACCCCGAGTCGGGAATCGAACCTGGATCCTTCTTGCTGTGAGGTGACAGCGCTACCCACTGCGCCACCGTACAGCCCGTGTTTGTAGGCGTATGGTTATATATGTATGTCCAAACTGTGCGTACCGGGTCTTATTTCAGCTTTACTTAATAATAACGATTGCACTTCTCGAGCGCTTTTCACCCGAGGGTCACAAAGCGCTGCACATATCCGTGGCGAGCACGGCATGTCAGCAAGAACAACGACATATGAACGGCAAATCAACAACAATTAAAAATGGGGGGTTTTGGGGGGGTTCCCACTCATCGATTATTCTTCCTAAACGTTAACACTATTTCAGCGTTAACTTCCCAATTTCACTATCGCATTACAATCGACCATCTTAAGCACCGCCCCCTACCATGACGTCTTAACGACGTGTGTCGCGCGTGGAACAAGGTCGCCCGTCGGGCGGGCACTCTGCTACCAACGAGCAATAATAATCAAATGCACTCCCAACCGCAAAGAAACGCCGCAGCCGATGTGAATGTGAGCGTCTATATTTACCATCTGGTTCTGGTCTCCACGCAGGCGGTATCTAATGAGGTCACAGCAGATGAGCATATGCTCATTAGGAGCAAACAGCGCGAGCGGCGCCATGATCCGTTATAATTAGCAGCCCAATAATATCCATTCGCTCCACCAACAAAGCCATTGTTGGACATAATAAAGAGACACAACGCCATTCAATGGAGCCTCCCTCTCTCTATTATGTTCCTCCGAATAGCGGCCGTGTGTTCGGGCGGCAGGCGAGCGGCTGTGCCGTCGCACAGCAAAGCCTGAGTTCGATTCCGGGCACGGGATCAATGTTCTCTCTCTCTCTCTCTCACCGTGCCTGCGTGGGTTTTCGCCGGGTACTCCGGTTTCCTCCCACAGTCCAAAAGCATGCTCCTGGATAGGTTGATTGGCTTCGCAGACTAAAATTGTCTCGCAATGCCCGGCGATGGACTGGCGTCCCGTCGTCGGGTGTATTCCTGCCTTACGCCCTGTGTTTCCGGGATAGGCTCCGGCTCACCGTGACCCTATATAGGATTAAGCGGTTTCAGATAATGAGATGAGATGAGAACTTTTGGAATCTCAACCCAACACAACATCTACCCTTAAAAGTCCTGCTCCACTGAAACCCCAAAAAGTATGCTACGCACAGCACTCGCATTCTTAGTGTTACACTCCTGCTTGCTGCACTCTTCCTGTGAGTCATTGCTGCACAATAGATGTGCTTAATGTACATTGCCTGTGAGTGTATTCTGCAGACTATTTGTGCTGACTGAACACTACCTGCGAGTACTGCACACTGCCGGTGAGTGGAGCAGACTACCTATGCGTTTTTGCTGCACAATATCTGCGATTGCTGCACACGACCTGTCAGTGCTTGCTGCACCTTATTCGTGCTTACTGTCAGTCTCCGAAGCTGAGAAGCTAGTACACATCTTCATCTCTTCACGAATCGACTATTGCAATGCCCTGCTGCCTGGCATCCCTGCCTACATGATCACTCGTCTCCAACGTGTGTAGAATGTGGCTGCTAGAGTCCTCACTCGCACACCAATCCACGATCGCGTATCCCCAGTACTGGTTTCTCTCCACTGGCTACCGGTTAAATATCTCTCATGCTCGAATTAAAAATCCCCCTTCTCACCTACAAGTCTTTCACTGGCGCTGCTCTGACATACATCAGTGACCTACTGCAGGAACCCTCCTCAACACGACAACTTAGATCATCCAAGACGGGCTTGCTGCATGTGCCCAGATCGCACCTCCATTCGATGGGTCTCGTGCGCTGCTCCCAGACTCTGGAACGCCCTTCCATTGGAGATTCGCTCAGCAGAGTTCCTGGGCATCTTCAAGACTGACTTGTTCTGTAAGGCTTTCAAGTCCACTGGGCAGAATTGTTGATGCGGCTCACTCTTGTCGTGCTGTGATGATGGCTCGTTGTCAACCTGAGCCTGCTCGGGAACACTTATTCCTTCGTTTGTTTAACAATTATTTGTATCCCTTATTTTATATATAGCTTTTATTGGACGTTCAATTGAACTGGTCTGATGATGACGTTGTTGACATACCGTTCTTTCCTCAGCTCAGATTTGTAACAAACAAAAAAACAAAGAAAAAGTGTCATTGTTGTTGATTTGTCGTTCATATGTGGTTGTTGTTGCTGACATTCGGTTCTCTCTTCAGCAATGTGCAGCGCTTTGTGACCCTCGGGTAAAAAGCGCTCTATAAATGCTATTATTATTATTATCTCCAGCATCTGACATTTGCGACGCACATCAGCCGTACGGAATCTGGTCTCCTCCCGCTCGCTGTACATTTTGAAATGTAAAACCCCGCCGGTTTATCGCAATGCAAAGCTCCGTCTCAAAACGCCTGAAGATGCCTCCAACACGGGTGACAAAACGTCGCGAACGGCCAAAGGGGGTAGCGCTCGACACGGCCATTCCGAAAAAAAAAAACTGCTCCGCAAAGCAATGACCACGCATCGAACCGCGAAGACCGACGTCAGTACGCTCAGGATCGACTGTTGAAGACCCTGAGATAGACGTTTGGAAACCTGTGCTCTGCAGGCTGGAGACTGCAGCCAGATTTAAATAATTATAATAAAGCGTGCGCGATGACGTCGCCGAGAAGAATGCTGCCACTCTCCAGCAAACATCTAAAGCGCAGCTGAACAAATGTGCAGCTGCGCCACTTGTGCGTTTGGGCAACAGAGAGCGAGTGGCTCACGAGAGAGGCGAGGCACTCCGGTGGGGTTTGCAGAGCACGGAGGCACGGGCCCGAGCGAATGACATATTATTACAAGTTAATAATAATAATAGGGCGGCGCGGTGGCCCAGTGGTTAGCGCTGACGCCTCACAGCAAGAAGGTCCCAGGTTCGAATCTCTCGGCTCCGGTGCCTTTCTGCGTGGAGTTTGCGAGTTCTCTCCCCGTGTCCGCGTGGGCTTTCGCCGGGCACTCCGTTTTCCTCCCACAATCAAAAATACATGCTGCTGCATAGGTTAATTGGCTTGCAGACTAAATTGCCCTCAGTGCCCGGTGATGGACTGGCGTCTCATCGTGGGGATATCCCTGCCTTGCGCCCTGTGTGTGCCGGGATAAGCTCCGGCTCGTCGCGACCCTCTACAGGATGAAGCGATGTAAGGCGCGGCGCAGACTCATTCGATGTCACGGGAATCGATTGTAAGGAACATCGATTCGGAGGTGCGAAGCAACTGCTGAGAGGCGGGGAGGGGAAAGGCAGCCATCCGATTAGCCGGCGCCAACATTTTTCCAAACATTGCGACCAATGTATTATGATGTTGAAGGCAACGTAATTAATGGAGTGGCTTGGGGGGAGGGGGGGTTAGTTGTGGGCAGACACAGGAGAACTTGGAGGAAGGCCTCCCAGAACAGGGGGAGAGAGCACGAAATGCGCTCGGAGAGTCGCTCGAGGTGGGAATTGAAATGCCTCGGGCAGGACTTTGTGAGAGGTGCGGATGTTTCCGCTCTGCCACCTTGAACATAGACACAGCCTCGATTATCGATCTCTCCCACAGAGCGAGTGCTTTCGTTCATCAGACAACTGGCTTCCCAGCGCCAATAACACTAAGTTATCGTCCGAGACTGGGAATAGATCTGTCTTGCGCCCTGCACCTTCCGGGATAGGATCCGTTCCCCCGCAAAACCCTCTATAGGATTAAGTTCGCGCTGACAATGATGAAACTAATGCGTGTATTTCATTATTTCTCATCTCATCTCATTATCTGAAACCGCTTAATCCTATATAGGGTCACGG
>JAZEWT010000013.1:4162904-4178442 GCA_036362905.1 Mordacia mordax
CACACGCACACTGCGCCTGAGGATGCCTCTAATGTGCGAGGGCGAAACGTCGCGAGGTAGAGAGAGGAAGCGATCGACGCGGCTGTCCCGAGAGCAGCAGCTTTTCAAAGCAATCATCACGCTGTGTCAATCTCCAAATGTTGCTGCCCAATGAAAGCTCATTGACATAGAAGGAAAAACAATTACATTGGTTTATTTACCACATCACGTTTAGCGGGGCAGCCTATCAATGGCAGTGCGCAGATCGGTAAATGAGAGTGAACAGGTGAACTCTTGGCATGCTGCTTCTGAAAGGTGACCAACCCTTGTGATAATTAATGCCTCTCATCCTCATTGATTTTTTTAATGTACGAAGACGCAGAGCCTCTGCGTATAGGTAGTTAATTCTGTAATGATTGTTATTATCTTTCTCCATGAATTCTCCACTTATAAATTCTGGCAGCGGCCGCAGACTCGATTCACGGGGGTGGGGGGGAGAGGTAAATTTACGACCGTATTGTGAATGTTCTTTTGTGTAGTACTCGCGTGCCTATAAAGTGTGACGCACGGCCACCTAATTTGTGCTCGCACTCACGACAGCGTCACGCAAAAGCAACCTTGAACCAAGTGCCAAGATATGTTTCTGAGCATAAATTATTATGGATCCATTCATCATGGGAGGACATGGCCATATTAAGGCATCACATCTTTATTTAAAAAGTAGCTTGATGGAATACACGCACTTCTGAAAAGTAGGACACATTACAAAGGACTAGAACGTTTTTGTATAAATATACATAAATATATACATATATCTCGAACAACAATAAAAACGCGACAGTGAACATTACAGAGTGAAGAGTGGCTATACCCACAGCCCATACAAAAACAGTTCTCATTAAAACACTGCGTGTTTATGTTACACTGAAGGGGGGTGTGAGGCAAAGGTAAACTTCTGATATAAGCACATTACTTTGCATATGAGTACAGGAGCACAGTTAGCCTTGTTCCCAAGGGGTGTTTGTGCGTGTATATATCCTGATACCACTGTGCAAATTGTACACCGGGCAGAGAACCTGTCTCACAATTGGAAAGTCGCGGGATTTAAGATTCATTTTCAGGCTAAGTGACTCCGTCACCCATCTGGCATCAATAGAAATAAGTACCACACTGTGAGAAATTAACAGGTTTTGTACTGATGTAGTCTGATGTCGGCTTTAACATGGGAGGCGAAATGACGTGAAGGACAGAAGATGAACACACCACACGGCCATCCTGAAAGAGCAGCTCTTCAGAGAAAATTATATTGTCAACAGATCTTGTTTTGATGATTACTTCGGAAAGCTGCTCTCTCGGGACAGCCGCGCCGTGAAAACCTACATCTTTACACAGACCTTGTTTTATTGAAAAACTTGCCACAGCCTGAGGAATGTGAAGACATTTCTACCGCACGCTCGGGGCCACCAGCAGAGTTGAACAACTCAACCATGAAATAGAATATGGGAGGTAATTTCACTTCATCTCATTGTCAAAAACCGCTTAGTCATGTACAGCGTTGCGGTGAGCCGGAGCCTATCCCGGCAGACACAGGGCGCAAGGCATGGATATACCCACGATGGGACGCGAGTCCATCACCAGGCACTGCGGGAAATTTAGTCTGCAAGACAATTTAACCTATGCAGCGGCATGTTTTTTGGACTGTGGGAGGAAATCGGAGTGCCCGGCGAAAACCCAGGCGGACACGGGCAGAGAACTCGCAAACTCCACACAGAAAGGCATCTGAGCCGAGATTCGAACCTGGGATCTTTTTGCAGTGAGGCGACAGCGCTATCCACTGGGCCACCGTAGGGGGGGGGGGCAATTTGACTTATAGAAAGATTGATTGTCATGGTTGTACAGTGATTCTATTATAGATATCCCACTAAAATAATCTGGCGATATTACAGAAGAAAAAAAACAGCCACATTTCATTTCACAGCCTCGACACGTCTCTCACCCATCTCATTACGCTTATTAGTTCGATATTCTCCTCCGCACGTTACGAAGCCATCACTATCACAACATGACATCAACTTCTGCAAATGAAATGAGAGGAGTCGTATAAATCAGTGGCTTATCTACGAATTAATCATCCTCTATTAGTGTTGCCACTGGTCCTGGTATTTCGAGACAGTCATCTTTTTGATTAGCGGTCCTGAGAGATCTGATAGTCCGTTGGATAAAAAGACCGCACTCAATAAATACAAATTTCCATGTCGAGTAGTTCATAAACAGTCGTCTTCTTTCCAACAAAATAAGAGGGTCGCTCGAAAGCAGTGGAACTCAAAGGGGTGATGAACTGCAGACAGGTGAGTAAGCGGGAAGCTGCGCGGCGAGCCACAGCCAACATTTGCCAGATACTGTGTCCTCGATATTCTTGTCAGTGTTTTTAATTATGGGGGGAAACCGGGGTATCTGGCAAAATCCTATGCAGACATGGTGAGAAGACAAGACGCCACACAGCAAGGCACCCGAGCCGGGAATGGAACCCAGAACCTTTTTTTTTTGCTGTGATGTAATGAATTATAAAAAGGCAAATGTCACCCCCCAGCATAACGAAAATACAATTGTTGTGCCTGTAATGAGCAGATAATTGCCCGCAATCAGTGGAAGCAGCACAGGACTGTGTGGCACGGGATGAGTCATCCCCCACCTGGGATCCAGGGAGCAGTGGAAGGTTCCGGTTCGTATGCCAAAGCGGGAGACCTTTTTGACCACCTCCTTCCACTCCTTCGGTTCCAGCATGAAGAATTTCTTCTTGCACGAGATCTGCGCCCCGCGCAAGTGAACCGAAAACAAGAACACTCATTTACCAACAGCCGTCGTCAAAAACTACCTGGTTTGGTTCTGACAGAGGCGCAATGCTAACTACTTAATCCTTAAAACTACGGCGTGTTATAATGACCGTAATGTCACCTAATAACAATACTATACCCTGAATAATATACTTTTATTTTGGGTTTGATCGAGTATTTTTGATAGCACTTTTCTTAAAATATATGAAATTGTGCCCTGTAATGGGAGTGCAGTTGCATTCTGGACAGAGCCCTGCCTTGTGCCCTGTGTCTTGATCATAATAATAATATTTGTACTTCTCGAGCGCATTTCACCTGTGGGTCGCAAAGCACTGCACAGAGCTGTGGAGAGAACGGCGTGTTAACAATGAGAGAGTAGATCTAATAAAGTAAAACAATGGCTTTAAATCAATAGACATCAATAACACATAAAATAATTGTTAGACAATAAAGGTATGAAGAAGTGTTCCAGAGCATGCGCAGGTCAACAACGAGCCATTATCCGAGCACAACAGAGAGCAGCATTAACAGTCCCAGCCAGAGGACTTCAATGCCTACGGTACAAACGACTCTTCAGACGGGATTTAAAATGCCCAAGGACTCAGCTGACCGAGTTTCCAATGGAAGGAGATTCCAGAGTTTGGGGGCAGTGGGCGAAAAGGCTGTCACCCACCGATTATGATAATGATACCACATTTTACCTATAGGATGTAACCCATGTTATATTAGTTCTGAATCACTATATTGGTCTTCAAAGCGTACGTTTTTAATTGGGCATTGTTTGCCCAGAAAATAAATATTGGTGCAGTCAGTGATTTATGACAATAGTTGGTAAGTGCTTCCATATAACTGATGTAAGCCAGCCTGACTAGATCCAACGCTGCTCAAATTATGCAATCCCAGAAGTGCGAGAGGCCAATGTCACGTGTAAAAAAACACATTTTTTTAGAGGTTGAAAGGAGGAATATTGCCTGCTCATCTCGTCAACCAAAATGTAACATCGTGAACACGTGGACCAAACCATATTTGTATCCATACGTATCGACACAGAAGAGAGATAATGCTTATGCACCTTCTTGCACGTTATGTCTCCGCGGCAACGGTAACTGAGAGCGCACACATGGTGACGAGAGCGAGGAATGAGCGACCGTTCATTCAGCGTCAGCCAGCCGCCACGCGACGAACGCGAGGTGAGAGGATCCGTCACCTGGACGAGCCACACGCTGTCCTTGGTGTCCTCCACCTGCTCGTAGAAATGCATCTCGCTGGTGAAGTCGGTGCTGCTGCTGCTGCTGCTGCCGTTGTCCGCATCCCCCTCACCATCGGCCAGCGTTGAGTACAGCTCCCCCTCGCTCACATCGCCTACACGCGCCGCACAAAGCACAGACGCGTGCACGTACACGTCAGCCTGCACTGTCTGGGCAGGTGTAGTAATGCGCCATACTCATCCCGTAGATCGTAGCGTTATTGTCGTGGAGAGGTTTGTCTATTCCTGTGAAACCCGGCGCTAGATCACCTGTAGTCGAGCACTGCTGCGAGGGGATCCCTTGGTAAAGAGGTCTGAAGACCGGCAATGATGCTAGGGTCTCCCTTGGTGAACAGATCAAGCATCAAGCACTCCTGCTAGGGGCTCCCTTGGTGAACAGGTCATAGGTCCAGCACTCCTGCTAGGAACACCCTTGCTAAACTGTTTAAGAGTCCAGCGCTCCTGCGAGGGCCTTCCTTGGTGAACAGGTCAGGAGTCCAGCACTCCTGCGAGGATCTTGAACAGGTCAGGAGTCCAGCACTCCTGCGAGGATCTTCCTCAGTAAACAGGTCTGGGGGAAGATTCTAAAGTGATCTAAAGACTCTCTGACTGAAGGGGGTTGGTGCCAGAAAAGGTATCCGGGCATGGAAATTCTGCTAAAAAAAAAACCTTCACAATTGGGGGCATTCAGTCAACCTGAGTCAACCTGGATACCGGCCGTCTCAACTGGCAACAACACCACTGACTGGCCAGGAAGAAACGAGTCAATACATGCAGCAGGTATGCAGCAGGCACATTAAGAAGAAGCGCTGGCTAGTGAAGATTAAAGCACCGCACGGGTGCTGTACAAACAGTTTGCGATTCAGCCAGATGGCTCAGCGAACACCATCTCGCAGACAGAATGCGAGTTCAAATCCCCCCGGGATAAATAAATTAATAATCGCTAATATGAGATATGGTGATTCATCCCTCCACCTGCCACGTGAATTGATCACATTGTTGCAGTCGGGATCGCAAATCCATTTAAGAATCGATGTACGAATACAAAAATTGTTGTAAATGTAGCGGATTCTACTGTCTATAGATGTCTTGTGAACCCATTATAGTACTATAAATCCAACATATAAGAACATGTTGTGTTTAAAGTATTGTAGCTTCATGTTATAAGAAAGTATCCATTGGGATTTTTTGCAGAATGTAACGCTTCACGTTAGAGAATCGAGAATATCCCATGGAAGTGGTGAGCCATATTCCGCACAGTAAAAGGTTAGTAATTTTCGATCCACCGTGTCACCGATAGCGGTGCTCACATCACAAAAAATAAGCCTCACGGTGCCTCCAATGTGGGAGTGAAAATGTCTCAAAGGAGAGAGAAACATTAGACACGGCTATCCCGAAAGAGCAGCCCTTAAGAGAAAATCTCATACATCGAGCTATGAAAACCGACATTAATGCATGTCACCCAAAACGATGTTTTCAAGTTTCATATCTGGAAAAATCCAAAACGTAAAAACAAACGTTACTTGCTAGTTTCGTCATCATTGCTCACGGAACCGACACCGCAAACGAACTATCAGACTTGGGAACCCGCTTTAATTAAGAGGCGGTTAAAACCTGCCTTCAAAACCAGGACCTGTGGCTCCACATCAGCATTATGTCCTCGAATTTACCCGGCCACCTCTGAAGACACATTCAGCCGTTAACCATGCAATTTGCTGCAAGTGTTGTACGTTTAAAAATCCGTCGATATCAAGCAATTACGTGATGCATCATTATACCCTTATGCATGTATTGAACCGCGCGTGTGTATAAGAATCAGCCGTGCGAGGTTTATGCGCACTGTATTATTTAGGCTGGTGCCGTCAGGCGGAACAATGCCAAGCGCAGGAGACGAAAGGTAATGCAATTGAGAGTCCAAACGTGGCAGAGAATAACGACTCTTGAAGATAATTGTGAGATCCCATTGTAAGTTTATCGAATTACAGGGGAAGGAGGTGGTGGAGCATGAACCAGGTCCCTAAACGCACCTATGAGTAAACAGGTCATGAAATTATTTATTCCAAGACCATTAAATTACAAGGCTCCTGAGATTTATATTGACCTTTAAAATGAATAATGCAGAAACATTGCTGTGCTGGGCCAATCATATTTTAGAATTCAGCAGTGAGGAATACTGCCTGGAGTTGTAAAGTGGTGCGGTGTTTAGCGCATTGTGCTGTGAACCCAGTGACCTGAGCTTGAATCCAAGCCAGGGCTTTCACACCTGTGGTGACATTTCACGAGAATGAGTGGCGTTCGGCGGCTCCCCAATACCGAAACAGGAGATCATCCCGCCGCATGGAAAACACTGCGAGTCGTAGAGAGCCTAGAATTAGTCTCGGAAACATAATGAACGTGCAGCGAAGTACGTTTAACATGTGGCATAACTACATTCTCATAGTGTTGGTGTTGTTTCTGGTTGAAACAGCTGCTATCCAGGTTCACTCCGGTTGGCTGGTTGCCACTACCTCCCCCACCCCGCAGCACTTTACGTCCGGATGCCCTTTCTGACGCCAACCCCCTTTAGTCGGAAGCCATTCGGAATATAGTCGACATTGAACCTCTCTGAAGACCTGTTCACTACGGGAGACCTGAGCAGAAGTACTGAACTCCAGGTGGCATAGCTCTGGGTTCACTGGAACACGCAGACCTCTCCAACACGATCCACGGCGGCGGGCTACATTCTTATATTGTATTTGTATAAACACTCAGTGATGATTGTAACGACAGGTAAACAAATTACGATATGAAGTATTATACACTGCATTAAAACGCAAATGAAGTGCTGTTGTAACTGTACAAGATGCATATTTGGGTAGGAATCTGTGCCAATGCAATTTCCATTTTGGTTCCTGCAGAGATTTATTTGAGACATCTATTTAAACATACACTTTCTTATAACTGTAGGTGACAACTGTGTGAGTTGTACTTGATCACCTGGTTGTACATAAACAATAGTCTTCAAAATTCTCACATAAATCACATGTACGGGAATACAATAACTAAATAAAGTGCTTAATTTCTATAATCACGTATACGTAAAAAAATGTTTTAGTCTGTTGAGTTATTGATCTGGGCAGCACGGCGGCCCAGCGGATAGCGCTGTCGCCTCACAGCAAGAAGGTCCCGGGTTCGAAGTCTAAAAAACATGCTACTGCATAGGTTAATTGGCTTGCAGACTAAATTTCCCTCAGTGCCCAGTGATGGACTGGCGACCCATCGTGGATATATCCCTGCCTTGTGCCCTGTGTCTGCCGGGATAGGCTCCTGCTCACCGTGACCCTGTACAGGACTAAGCGGTTTCTGACAATGAGATGAGATGAATTATTGATCTTCAGAAGAATGTATTAAAGCATGCAAACACTGGACCGGCTTCGACCATCTGGATCTCATCAGCATGCTAGACACACACTGCTGGTTTATTGCATGCTACTGATCAGTAAGAACTTCCTCTAAATGCCGGTGATATGACAGTGGCGCTGTCGTCTCACAGGCACGCGAGCCGGGTTCGATTCCCAACTCGGGTGCCTCTCTGTGTGGCGTTTGCGTGTTCTATCAGTGTGCGCGTGGGTTTTTACCGGGTACTCCGGTTTCCTCCCACCGTTCAAAGAGACGCTGCTGCCTCGGCTAATTGTCCTGCCAAGAAAATTGCCCTTGCGTCCTGTGTCTGCTGGGATAGGCTCCGGTCCCCTGTGACCATATACAGGACTATGTGGGTACTGATAATGTTGACGATACTGAAGCATGTTGAAAATGAAATTGGACAGTCCGGTTCCAAGTTTGCAGATTAAACAATAACCGTGGGTTAACATTCCTGTTTGAGACAAACAGTTCAACAAACCGTAATTACATTTAATAATTATAATAATAATACATTTTACATTTATAACGCGCACATATTCATTCACTATCGAAGGAATTCATTCGACAGAGAACGACTCAGAGGCGCGAGGAGAGCACAGAGAGGCGGAGGTGGAGGCAGCCAGGCGATTTGCCGGCACCACATTGCCACACACTGCTTCCTATAAATTAGAATGTCATCGGTCAATTAATAAATGTGTTTTATTTTCATAGTCGTGGGAGGAAACCGGAGAGCTCGGAGGAAACCCACGCAGAACAGGGGGAGAGAATACACAAACTCCACACAGAAAGGTGCCCAAGGCGGGGATTGAACCTGCTTGGGCGAGAAACGTTCTCTGTGAGGCGCAGACGTTACCGCTGCGCCACCCTGCCGTCCCTACTTCTTGTCACCGTGATATTTACACGGCGGTAACAAGTCGAGATTGATGTCATTATTTTGTCACCCAGAATGACCCTGTGAGCCGTAGAATGGGCCTTCATGAAATGCTACGGCTGTGAACGCCAATGAAGAAAAACCAGCACTCGTAATAAAGAATTAATATTGCTGCGATTAACAAACCCCCCCCCATAGAGATCAACTGTACCTGACAGTCTGTCCTATGCCATTCATAAAAACCTGCGGCTCGAAATATATACTCAGCACTGCTCTTAAATATTTAATCATATCGGCATCTGTTAAAGCATTAAATATCAACTGCTGCTGGCCTCACACAAGCATCTGGTGATGCTCATCATATTCAAAGGTCGTGTAATCAAGGTACAGACTCCACATTCCTATGGCAGACGGTTTTCATGGCCCGATAGAGGACAATTGTTTTCAGGATCTCCGTGTCAAGCGTTCCTTCTCGTGAACTTAGTGGGGGGGCGGCGCGGTGGCCCAGTGGTCAGCGCTGACGCCTCACAGCAAGAAGGTTCCGGGTTCGAATCTCTCGGCTCGGGTCCCTTTCTGTGTGGAGTTTGCATGCTCTCCCCGTGTCCGCGTGGGTTTTCGCCGGGTACTCCGGTTTCCTCCCACAGTCCAAAAGCATGCTCCTGGATAGGTTGATTGGCTCGCAGACTAAAATTGTCCCGCAATGCCCGGCGATGGACTGGCGTCCCGTCGTCGGGTGTATTCCTGCCTTACGCCATGTGTTTCCGGGATAGGCTCCGGCTCACCGTGACCCTATATAGGATTAAGCGGTTTCAGATAATGAGATGGGATGAACTTAGTGGGGAGGTTTCGCTTCGTATTGCAGGAAGCGCACGGTGATGCCTCCGACGTGGGGGGCGAAACGTCCGTATGATGGCGAAGGAACACTCGACGCGGCTGTCCTGGAAGAACGACCGTAGCGAGCAATTGTCAAACCACTGTTTACTTCCCAATACGTGGTACTTGCATTACAGGCTCTCAAAACACCGCAAGTAGAGAGTATTCGCTCGAGTGATGCCACGAGCATGTCACTAGCGACGATGAAGTATTGCGGCGCTAATTTACACGGAGATTAGGGAGATGATAATTATTATTGTAACGATGTAGGTTTTCACGGCTCGATGCGTGACGATTGATTCGAAAAGCCGCTCTCTCGGGACAGCCGCGTCGATGGCTCTCTTTCTCTCCTCACATGTTAGAGGCATCCTCAGCCGCTGCCTCCGGCGTGCGAAGCGAAACGTCGTGATGTGGAGAGAGAGAGCGATCGACGCGGCTGTCCCGAGAGAGCCTATCCCGAGCAGCTTTTCGAAGCAATCATCAATAATTATTATTATAAAAATATTTGCATTAATAATGCGCCTTTAACCCAGGGGTCACAAAGTGCTGCATAGAGCTATGCAGACGACCAAAACAAGATCAGGAAGAATTAGTACACCATAGTAGAGTAATATTATTTTTTTCCTGAAGGATAATTCTTGGCTATCTGCGATCTCCCCGAAGACCTACAGTGCACCAGTGTACCATCAACTTGCAACCTGTTCATGGGCCACTTCATCAAGTTACCCCTAATGATACCAATATGTTCACTGTAATGACACTAACATCCCAGCTAAATGCACCCAGCAGGTCTAGCCAGCAGCAATTATAGATTTAAACAATTTCTCTAGATTTTGCAAAGGCTCCCCGCAACTTTCCACAGGACTGTATAGATTTAGCAAGTTAAGAATTACACACATTGCCAACCATGCACTGCATCTAAATTGCACCACTAAGCGGATCACCATAACTGTCAAATTGCCAAGTGTTTTCCTGGGGCAGTTTACAACTCAAGACTCCCTGCAAGCTGAGACAATGAGACAAGCACCAGCATTGAGTGGAATATTAAGGGTGCAATTATGCGTAATTATGGCACACAGATTTTGCCTTGACACTAGCCACACAAGGGCATCCTTTATTGCGAACAATGTCACAGGATCTTTAATGTCTGCAGAAATTAGTGCTCAGTTTAAAATGCTCCCAGGGGGCACAATGACTGCAGAAATTAAATTATCACCATCGATATGGGCAGGACCATATTGCGGATCCTATAATCTAATGACAACGCAGAGCATTATTCGGTATCAGACTCATCGGATCCCCAATGATCCAAATGAGCACTATGATCCACAGCCCATGGCATCAATGGACCACAATTGACGTGGTCAATATTCCGGATCCCAAGGGTGATCTGCTGTGCTACTGAAAGGAATATCTTTTCTGTCCGGTGATACGACCAGGGTAGTTCCACCGGGAACTCCAGCTCAGACAACTGGAGCCAATAACAAGTAAATGTTTGTGATCCATACTTGAGTTTCTCAGCTAGTTTTGTAAAATTTCGAACGTGTATTGATATAGGTTTGCATGGCTCGATGCATGAGAATTGCTCGCAATAGCTGCTCTCCATCCCCCCCCCCCCTTAATTGTCAAGACTTAAATTAGATAAACTGCATTGTCATCCAAACCGTATACAATTGCAGTATATAGAGGAACGATATAACGTTCGTTACTCATGGTCTCTGGTGCAAAAAATAAAACAAGGCTGAATACATTCAACAGGGCAGGACAAAACACGCAGGCGACATCGACTACATATAGTAAAGTGAAGTGGCTTGTGCAGGAGTGTATTCGTGTGCGTTTTGGGGCGGAGGAGGTGGAGCGTTTGGGTCTATTTGAACAACAAATCGTGCTGTTGTTCAAAAGAACTTGCTGCGTGTGATCAATGCACCTTTGTAATGGACTGGATTCATGGCGGTACATGATGACAAGTGTTTGGACTAACCAACAGAGATTTGACTTAAAATGCGCAGACAAATATATCATGCGGATACGATGTGTGTGGTGGATTGCAGGAGGAATCAAACGAGCGATTATGTCAATCGGCAAAAGAAATTCACAATTACAAGGCAAGTGCTGAGTGCAAATAACAGGTAAATTTATCGACAAAACACTCATGGTTCATAAGGTTACGACTGCTGCGATGATCAGTTCTGATATTTGAGTGTCGCAGGAATCCAGTATCTGCAGCCTGCAAGCTCACTGGGCACTTTCTACCATTATAATTAACATTTATCTCTCCAGCAAATGGTGCCAGTTTGACATATGGGTCTTTGTTAAAGGATTTTTTTGCATTTACTTTGAATAATAAAAAAGCATGCAAAAAGTCGGTTTTCTTTTGCTAAACAAATCACATCAGCGTGACTTAGTATGCGCTCGAATGAAACAATTAAAATGACTCAATTAAAATATATATATTACGTCCGGTTGTCCCTGCAGCTACAATCCTGCATCTCCGCATTGGCGATGAGAGCCACGCGATCTACAGTTCGTGGGCTGCACAAAATTCTCAATGGGCCACGCACCACAGTTGACATCGCGGACTGCCAGTCACCCGCAAATTACATGGATTCGCGGACTATAGTATTTCTGCTCTAATGCGACTGAGCTACACCTGTGAATGTGGAGCCCGAAACGCATATACAAGTACGTCAGCTGCTACGGCAAGTAGGATCACTTGAGAATAGATACTCTGTGGACACATAGACTTCACAGCAAGCATGTTGTGATTCGCCACCGAATGGTAATGGTCTATTAGCACGATTTGGAGTCATGATTTGACACGAAGGAAATCAACTAGATTATTCTTGGTACCGTATCATCTAATGTATTTCATTCGTCTTGTTCGTTTTGCCGATTTTGTTTGTACCGCCACATCTGGACTGTCCACCCAAGCGGTACTGTCTCATTCTGTCCGTCTCATTTATACGCTCTGTCTGATACCGTTGTCTCTCGTTCGTTGTGTTCATCTCTCCAGAGACATAATCTTAAGAGACGCACCATTACTGTGCCTCCGGTACCGGCAACCGCGTGCACAAGACCCATCGCTATTCAAGTTTGAGCCAAAGGTCACCACAAAAATGGTGCACCAAGATATGTGGTACCCCATAGAGATTCGACTGATCTCGCTAACCGCTTCAGAAAATAATTGCACCGCGATTCAGTTGTGACGTGTGCAAAATTAACACCGACACACATTACGCCAAATTGACTGGCAAGGGAGCATGTTTTCAGTGTGTAAAAACCATAAAACAATGTTCAGTTTTCTATTACTCGTGGTAAGGTAGGCTGAACGTAATGCAACACGAGACGCGACTGCAGTCTGTGTTTAATAATGCAGACACTTTGCGCCGTCGCTGTAATGCACACATCATTTCGCGCAGGAAGACGCAAACACTACAAGGAGCAGCTGAAACACAACTGCACACTCGGCAGGAGGTAAGCACTTTGCGAGTGCGTGCTCCGCAGCAATACCATTTGCAAAATGAGTGTTTAATTGCAAGGCTGTGTAATCACAGTACTGTCTGGAATGGGAAATGTACTTAAACAACATTTAGGCTGCACTGCGTGGCAACTGCCCATACAGTAGATCCAAAGTGCACTTTGCACGGTTTAAAAGCTCAGCTTTGTAAACGACGACACAAGCGCGGGAAATGTTGTATGTTCCATCCGTGGGTTTCAGATAAGAAAGTTTGATAAGAGATCAGAATGCCATGCACTTTTGGATGGTTTAAAATGACACGAAAAACAAATTTGGGTCAAGATAATTTAAAAACAATACTGTCTGTCGACTGTGATCCAGGTAGACAAGGCAAGATGAGACCGAAAGGACGGTCTTCCTGGATCAATATTTTACCAGCCGCGGAATTGATATCATTGGACCATGAGAAACGTAATTTCGTTCCTCCATATACTGTAATGGTATACGGATGGGATTACAATAAAGTCCATATATCTACTGTGGCTTATAAGATATTATTAAAATCATCCTGGACCACTGTAAATGTTGGTCGGATTTGAAAAATCATATTTTGTCACTTTAGACAAAAAACATTTATTATAACATTTGACATTATAACCTTTCGAATGATTGAAAATAGACACTGCCACACGTAAAAACCCCCAAAAAGTTATTGTTGCTGATTTGCTGTTGTTATGTCGTTCTTGTTGCTAACATGCCATTCTCTCCGCAGCTTTTTACAGTGCTTTGTGACCTTCGAGTTAAAAGCGCTTCATAAGTGCAATTATTATTATCCTGGACAAAAATTATGAAAACCAATGAAAAACATCCGCCGCCGACCCTTGTGTAGCGTTCAAATGAACCCCAGAGCTACATCATCTAGGGTCTAGCACACCTACTGGGGTCTCCCATGGTGAACACCTCTGGAGTCCAGCTCTCCTCGCAGGGTCTCTTAATGTGTCTACTGGTGTGAATCGAATCCTGCTGTGGTTGCCAATTGTGTTGTGTGTGGGAATGTAAACCTGCTGTGATCACAACATGTGCTAGGCCAGTAGGGTAGGTTCTTCTGATGAAATTCTCACCATTTTCAATGGCTGAGAGGGCTCAATGAGACATAAGGACACCACCAATTCACACTTGAGAGTCGGATATTCCTGATAGGAAAAGAGTGTCTGTTCGTCTGCGTGCGGGCTGAAGTTGATCATGCAAATTCATCACTATGACCTACGCACCTTGGTTAGATCTCAGGCTTGCCAAAGGTAGTCAGTGTGTATGTATACTTTACTACCGAAGAACGTGGCAGAACACGTGAGCATTATGTGCGTGGAACACATACACCTGGGGTTGGATGTCAGTAATGAATTGAGTGGGATGTTCGGTTGTAGGCAATAATAAGGAATGGGGCGTGGCATATGGCAATGCGAAATAATGGCGAATAATGAACATGGGGGCGATAGAATTGTAAATATGGAATTATTGACAATGATTGTGGCAAGACAGAAAAATATTAAATTATGGGTAATAAGTCTAAAGGGGCGTGGTGTGTGGGAATATGAAGTTATGAGTGATATTAAGGATGAATGGGATGGCATATGAACTATTGTTATGGATAATAATGTGTGGGCTTGGTGTAGTGCTAGAATATGAACCCATGGATAATAGGTGGGCATGGCAAAAACAGGTCAATATTAAATAATGCAGAATGAGTGGGCGTGGCAAAATACTTAATTATGGGCAATTATTGTGAAGGACGTGAGAGTTGGAAATGTGTGAAATCTGGTTATGGGTGAAAAGGATGACTAGGATGAAATATGACCTATATTTATGGATAATAATATGATGAGAGGTAGGTTAAAATGTGGGAGCCCTGGAACATTTGTATTGATGGGATGGTCGACAAAAATGGGGGAAATGGGGGACAGTCTAGAATCAGACTTGTGCTGCTGGCCATGTGATGAGGGACAGCAGTGAGGGGGTAAGTTGATTACGCAAACCAAAGTGTTCAGCTTACATCATAACGCCGTTGATGAACCCTGCCGCGATGAGCGGCGCGAGAGTAATTGTCGGTAGTTGCGAGCATGGAGTTCAAAGCCCGAAATATTGAGCGTGTGGTACAGACTGTGGGGGTGGAAACATGTGACTCTTCCAAGTAAATACAGTCTATATTGGAGGGGCGCACTGTCCCCTCGGCGACAGTATATATATCCCTGAGCACACATCACATCACACAGCGACTCCACTCACAGGCAGTACAGATACTGTATCATAGCCACGTGGAGACATAAAAATGCACGCGACAAAGAGTGAGCCTCGCTTCGGCGACGCCAGTGGTGCAGTACTCACAAGTACTGTATTTGTGGCAGTACTGACTCGCAAAGATCACAGCCACGTAGAGCCCAGTGTTACCCTCCACAATCGCGAGCGTGGTCAGAAAGCAGCGTTCGGTCAAAAACAACAACAAAAGCACGACATTACAACAAACGCAGTCGCGATTTAACCTCAGAGGGCATTAATTCTGGTCGTAACGTACGCAATTTGACACGTGATTTGGCCCTTTGTGTAGCCACAAAACAGGGAGCGGCTTGATAAGGTGAACTCATTACGACGCAACTCAGACACGTGGTGAAATATAGTCGCGATTCCGTTTAAATGAAGCCATCTCTTTGTTGGATCGCCACGAGATGTGGACAATCCTAAGCAGTTACATGGTGGGTGTTACGTGTAATCCGCGAACGGAATTGAGTTTAAAACACTTCGCCAGTTCGCGGACACACACATATCTCAGCATTGATAAACATGCCGCAGGCGACACAGGGCCAGCAGAGAGCATCAGGGAC
>JAZEWT010000013.1:4178529-4189125 GCA_036362905.1 Mordacia mordax
TGGGCACTCCTCATTCCTCCCAGTTCAGCAGAGCTCTACGTGACATTTGTATTTGTGCCAGCGCAACAAGCCAGTAGCAGAGCGAGCAAGTAAGTGGCAGGCAGCGAGAGAGTGACTTAAGAGCAGGTTTGAGGGCCTCCATTCCTCACTGACCGGTGTGCGGATGCGACCTGTGTGTGGTGCTTTTGAGCTGGGTTTAACTCGATGAGATGGCCCAAATCCAGTAATGATTAAGGCCCCCCTCGCGATCGACCCTCCGTGTATCCCATGCAGTTATACAGACACTGCCACCAGGAAGACAAAGGGAGCCAGGGCTCCCCCATCTCATGTGCCGAGTGGACCCCAATGGGCACTCCTCATTCCTCCCAGTTCAGCAGAGCTCTACGTGACATTTGTATTTGTGCCTGTGGTTGCCCACAAGTGGTCAGGAGTTTACCATTCGCGTCAGGGGCTCATTTGGAGTTTGTTTGCCGAGGGGGGGGGGTTTAGGAGAAGGGACATGTCCACACTAACATGTAATTTAATATTTTAATATTCTTGATGGAAAGCTGTTCACATACAAACGTCTCCCTTGGTGAACAGCTCTTTGGGGTAGCTCCACGCAAAATAATTATCGCAAGTCCTTCCGACTTAATGAGTTTGGCGTCAGGGAGGGAATCCCTGCTGTTTAATTCTCCTCCAATACCCCAACAATTTCAGTCACCTGGCCAACTCGGGTCAACCTGGATACTGTAATGATGTAGGTTTTCACGGCTCGATGCATGACGATTGCTTCGAAAAGCTGCTCTCTCGGGACAGAGGGCATGCCTCTAACGTGTGAGGCGAAAAGTCGCGAGGTAGAGGGGGGAAGCGATCGACGCAGTTGTCCCGAGAAGCAAGCTTTTTGAAGCAATCATCAACCTGGTCACTGGCAATTTAAACTGGCAACAGCTTTATTAATGTAAGACAAAAAAACGGTTATCCAGCATGAAAGCGCAGCTTTTGTACTCGAAGCCATAAAGCCCTGAAGTAAAAATATTCCATCCGCATTACAGTACTGCGCATGAAGGAGCATCCAATCAGATATCATTGAAACGTCAATCTCCCGGTGTTGACGTGCATTTATAGCTGTACAGCAAGTCATCCGCGCGGTTTCAACACTGACATGCAGCCTCAATATTAAATCGCTGACAACGTGAACTCACAGCGGAACACACTCTCACAGGCCAATGCCATGCAGTAATACGAAATAATAATCTCAACACCAATCCAGAGCCTCAACTCCACCCATCAGTCTAAGCACTAAACCAGAGAGACTCTAAGCCTGAAACAAACTCACAACCTCAACATCGACCAAAATCCTGAGGACTAACCCACAGGCTCAACACTAATTCCAGGTCACAAGAGTCAACAAGAATCCACAGGCTTCCAAGACCAATACCGTCTTATGATTACCTGTCCTTAAGCTATGCCATTGATAGGACTCTTATCCATTCCTCCTGCCGTTCAGGGAAGCGCAGCTCTCTCGGATGATTGGCCTCTTGAGTAAATTACTCCAGGGGGAGTGGACCCGTGAGGTGTTGGTGTTGCAGACCGGGTGTGACTCTTCCTTGCACCCGTTGTCTCTACAGTTGGGTTCCGGCCCCTGTTCGATACGATCACCTACACATGAGCGGCTGTAAACAGTTTGATTTCTACCATCAGTTCCTTGTGACCCCAACCTCCTGGCCATTTGCCATGAGATGATGATACGTCGACGCCCTCGTTACATCAATGCCCAGAATCGATTTCCCTACCCCCATCCCCGTATTAATCCCCACACGTTTGTAGCAGAATTATATTTTTTTATCGCTTATTTTTTGTCCTATAATTTAGTGCGACTTTTTGACTTTCAGTTGGGCTGTCCTGATTTTGTTGACGTGCCGTTCTCTCCACAGCTCGCATTTGTAAAAACAAAAAAACGTTATTGCTGATTTGCCGTACTTATCTCGTTGTTGACGTGCCGTTCTCTCCGCAGCTCTGTGCAGCGCTTTGTGACCCTCGAGTGAAAAGCGCTCTATAAATGCAAATATTATTATTACTTAAACAAAGTGGATCAGGCAGCTCTCGTTGAAGAGCTATGTTAACACCTGATACTATCTCTGGCTAAGCGTTGCACAAAATTGTCAAATGTTGTTAGCTTTTCAACATTCCATTTTGCTGGACAGCCAAATCAATTAGTATATTTTCCCACGTGATAACGTAGTATGATTGGCTATGTAGGGTTGTGGAGCTCACTGGGTACTTTCCACTGTATTAATAAACATCTAAAAAAAACTTCAAGTGCCCATAATCATCGTTCCAGTCACCACCACTATCCATCACCATCGTCATAAGTTGGAGTGGATCATGGACACAAATATTTGACCAGACTGGCAGTCCCCAGCTTGATTATCATCAAAACCATCACCAGTATTATTATTGAGCAGGGTCCCACTACCATCACCACCACCACCACCACCATTACTACCACACTAAAAGTGTGCAGCAGTGGTTGTGACCCCAGTCCCCATCAACACTACTCTATCATCACCGCCATCATCAAATCATACAATAGCTACCGCAAACTATATGATTACATGGGTCAGTTCCCATCATTACCATCACCACTACAATACTATCATCACTACCATCACCACCACCAACAGGCGTCCGCATCACTACTAGCATAAGTAGCAGTAGTATCTAGTCCCACAGATCAACCGCAGTTAGCGGAGTCCTACAGAGGCGAGTGACTACCACCATCACCGACATCATTAGCAGAAATGGTGTAGCTGCCGGAGTTTCCATTAGCACCACCATCACCAGTAGCAGTACTACGTCTGTAGTTACCGGAGTCGCCATCAACGCTCCCATCATCTACACCACCATCATCACCATCACCAGTAGCAGCACTACAGTACAGACTGTACAAGCGGTAGTTACCGGAGTCTCCCATTAACGCTCCCATCTACACCACCATCACCAGTAGCAGCACTACAGTACAGACTGTACAAGCAGTAGTTACCGGAGTCCCCTATCAACGCTCCCATCATCTACACCACCATCATCACCACCATCACCAGTAGCAGCACTACAGTACAGACTGTACAAGCGGTAGTTACCGGAGTCTCCCATCAACGCTCCCATCATCAACACCACCATCATCACCAGTAGCTACACGAGCAGCCAACATCGCCGGCAGCAGTGCAAGAGACGGCTCAAAGCGGCCATCGCCACTCGCAGCGGGTTTTTTTATATATATATATTTTTTAAATTATTAATTCGTTTTAATTTTACCCGAGTCTTCGACGAGGCGCGCGAGGCCCCTCTTCTCGAGGAGTCCCGCGTGGCTGAGGCCGCGCGACTCGAGGAGGCCGCGCAGCTTCCTCAGGCTGAGCGCCACGGGGTCGACGAGGTGGGACGCGAAGATGCCCGTCTCGCACCACGACACCGCCTCGAAGAAGCGCGCCAGCAGGAAGAGCACGCACACGTAGAGCAGCAGGAAGAGCAGCTTGACCCACATGCTGCCGACGCCCGGCCGGCAGCGGACGCTCAAGAGTGCTGCTGCTGCCGCCGGTGGCTCTGGCTGTGGCTGCGATCACGACAACGGTGGTTGTCCGGCGGTGATGATAGTGTGACGGCAGCGGTGGTGTTGGTGGTGGTGATGATGGTGGTGCTCCTGCTGGTGGTGAAGGTAAATGGGTTTAGCGGTGGTAGTTTGTAATGGACGTAAATGTGGTGGCAAGGCTGGCGGTGGTGGTGGTGGTGATGGTGGTGGTGTTGAGCGCTGGCCGCGCTAGGGATGGGCGGCAGCAGCGGCGGCGGCAGCGGCTGTGCCAGTGACAGCAGCAGCAGCCGGGGCTTCTGTCAACACCGGCTGATGGTGACGTGTGCAGCCCCCCTGCGGGAACCATCACTGAACGCGGCAGGAGCGAGGCGCCGACATGGCAGCGCTGTTGGCGGCGCCCGCGGTGCGCGCTCGCGTCCGACGCAGAGTTTAAAACGGAGAAGGAGGACGAGGACGCAGCGCCGGCGCAACGCGGCGCCACAACCGCGTTGTTTGCTCGCTTTAGTCGCTTGATCGAGGGCAGTGACGTCAAACCCCCCAAGTTGTGTGATGGTCGAGCACTGCGCGCGTGAGCTTTCGTGGGTAATTTCGCAATTATTCTTAACGCCTAACGAGCTTTACCGCACACTTGCAATACAAATAATGCTTTGTAATTATGTGTAGACCCGATCTAGTCTCTACCGATGAAAATGCGTTCTAGTAGTACTGCTCTTTAAGGAAATAATGTAAACACTGTACGTATCTAAATCCCTATTTTTTTTATAATGGTACAGTCCAGGCGCGTCACGTGTTAGCATCACCAAAATAAATAATGTAACCTCCCAGACTCTTTGAAAATCACAGCACTGATGTGCGCCTCGTACTATTCCTAATACTCTCATTGGCCAAAGCCCCGGCACGTGCTCGACGCCAACCAATGGAAAACGCGCTCGTAATCGGCGCGACCAATTGTCGACGCGGCGTGGCGGCGTCGGCGCGCGTCCGCTGTATGAAATCCAGAGCTGGCGCGCGACAAGAAGGTGGCGGGGCGAGGAGGCGAGGAGGACATCGACGACAACGGCGGTGGCGGCCGTGGTGGTGGCGGCGGCGGCGGCGGAGGAGGCGGCGGCTGCGGCGGCTGCGGCGGCGGCGGTGGAGGAGAACATGGAGCAGTGCGTGAACGTGGAGCGGGAGGTGGACCGCGTGCTGCAGAAGTTCTCCGCCTATGGCGAGCACTGCGAGAGGACGCTGGAGAACCTGGCGCAGTACGTGACGGGCATTCGGCAGGAGCTCGCGGGAAGTGAGTCGGGCGGGCGGGCGGTGTTCGGTGTCGGGTGGCTGCTCCTAGGTCCTCGTACAATCGCGGTGGCGGGCACCGATACTTTTGTTGTTGATGGCGCGGCGTTGTTGTTTCGACGGCTCTTAAGCGGCGCGCATGTGGCGGGGGGTTCTGTAGTCGAGACGCGGCGTGGTAACAGCTCTCGGGAAGGCCTGTGGTCCAAGCGCTGCTCTGACCATGGCCCGCACGTGACAACATTGCTCCTTACATCAGATTAGGAGTGAAACAAAAACCCCGCGCACGTCTATTCCGAAAGAGCAGCTCTTGAGGGTATTGCTCGTTCAGAGAGAGAGCCGTGAAAACGATTATCGATATGAAGGCCTCCTTGCCCACGTCTCGCTGGTCATCATGGAAGGCGGTTTGTTTGACCATTACATTCCCCCCCCCAACGCTGAGCAGTGGCGAGTTGATGAAGTGGTGGTGGTGGTGGTCGGAGTTACAGGACTGGCTCTCGAGTGTCATGGCTGCGTGATGTAGTACAGTCATTGCTCTGTCAACTGCTGGATGAAGACGTCACGCCTTGCGGGTCGAGGTGACAGTAGCTAGCATCGACGCAACTCGATATACAACCGTGGCTTTTTTTAACTGTACTGCCTGACAAGGTGGTGTGGATGAGTTGTGATGAAGGACCAGTGTGTTTGGTGACAACATGAGGATGTTGATGCTAATTGAGCGGTGATGCTACTCATAGTGTGCCACGTGTAACGCTTCCCTGCCCAAAAGCCATAACACAATTAGATTCAGGGGTGTGTTATTATTTTTGATTGTTTGTTTTGTTACTTTGGCCTGGATTATGTTGTGTTTTCTGTACTTTCTTGTTTGCAACGTGTACTTTCTACCATTTACTATTCCGCTTTCACCCGGTTGGCAGAAATTTCCGTCTCGTTTTCTATTTGCTCACTTTCGCCTGTTGGGAGTCCTTCGCGTTTTTTTCCAAAACTCTCTCTCCTGTCTCCGGTCGCACGTGTATTGTCTGTGTGGTCCCGTCTTGTGTTTTGCCGTGCACGATGTCCTGTCTCTTGTGTCCAACTGCATGTGTCTGGCGTGTACGGTCTTAACTGCACCGTGCGGTTGAATGCGGTGCCTCGTGTGGATACCATGTGAAAAAAAATAGATCCCAACGAAAGCGAACACGTGGAATCTCTTAATCGGTAACGCGTCTTAAGCAAGGTATTGTTTATTAAAGAAGGAGTCAACACTGAGAAAAAAAACAGGCATTAAAAATACCCATTGGGGTATGTGTACCGACGTGTCAGGCGGGTTGAAGCTTAGTTAATGATAAGTACAGAAGAAAACCTTTAAAAATTTACAATACGGAATGGTATTACATTGAACTGTATTGATTTGATGGGATATATATTATAATGCTAGCGTATTTGTCTGTCAAAATGACTGAGTGCAAGGATTCTGCTTTGCTCATTAACAATGTTAAAAGTTTGAGTTTTTGTCAGAAGATCCTGTCTGGCAGCTGGTGCTTCCCGAAGTCAATCGGATACCAATATTTTGGAAGCTAATTTTACTCTGGAAAAAGTGACTGAGCCAAAATTTCAGGACGATCAGCCGAAGCCGTGAAAAGTGACACAGACACACACACTGTGCTTTAAGTTGCGTAAATAGCATACGCGACTGGCATCACTGTGATGTCCTCAAAGTTCACTGACAGAGCACCAACGGGGATTAATTCTAATTACAGCGTAGAGTGTACGCTGAAGCTGCAATTACATCGCAATTTATTACAAAGAGTACGCCCGAATCGAGGTTTTGACCAGGACCGTACAGCATTTTTCCCATTAACGAAGTCTCTTTTATTAAATACTACACAACACTGTAATGTCCTGAAATACTGCCATCAAAAGGTCAATGTCTCCTTGCCCGAACAAGAATTGCTTTTGTGACCGTCTTCAGCCGGTGGAGAGTGCACCGTCTCGTGGTGTGCCCTCTCGCCACTGTAACCATTCTAACTTGGGCTAAAATTGTCGCTGCTATCGTATTGTAATTGAACCGAAGTGTATTTCTGGTTCCCATTGCAGCACTTAAGCCACAACACACTTTGACGCGACTGCCACATTCACTAACTTAGTGTCTAAACAATAATTTAAATATGCAATCGTTATTTGTGATAGTGGCCTGCGCTTGAAGTGTAAAGGCGTTATTTGTTTTGTTCAACCCATCTCAGGCATGCTCGTACACAAAGGAACTAGACTTCTCTTCCCCTATGTTTACTCTTTCGTAAACAATAGTTTGGATGTGGTATTAGATTGCAGTCGTGTGTGTCAATGTTTATCAATAACACTGCCTTAAAATATTTATAATGGGCAACATTTGAGTAGTGACACTTTTCCCAAAATTGCACCTATTTCTTTTAGGGCATTAATGTACCAATTTTCAGTTTTGCTAGTAGTTTTTTGAGCACCACTGTCAATGCAGCACCACCAAGTAATTTGTTTAATATTATAACTGGCTGTGTACTTTGAAGGATGTCCAAAGTGGATGTTCCATAGAGCGATTGTCCACTGTTGGCCATGGGAACGTGGAATTAACATCAAATTCTCAAGGGCATCAGCTGATATTGGCATTGTTCTCAAACTTGTTCTGAATGCCACAATAATGTTATTCTCTGGCCACTCCAAACATCGCTGACTATGCATGTCGTGGCTCTGGATTTGGAATATATTGAGCAAATTGAAAACTTTGTGTATCTAGGCATCATCCGAGACTGAATTGTTTTTAAAGATCCACGATGACCACATATATGGCTTATGTGATAAAAAAAAATAGATTCCTATACATAAGCGAATGCTGTATTACATCTTGACTCGGTGAAAGTCACCATCCTGACCATATTTGTTTATTGTGATGCCTAGTTCCTAAATTACCTTAATGTCTTATTCCATCATTTTCCATGCTGCGTTATGCTGCTGATGCCCATATAGAGAGCTCCTAGTTGTAGCACGTACATTCAAATGTCCTGCCTGGATATCCAGAGACCATCCTAAATATCTTTTAAACAAATTTGCCAATTATCAAGGGGACAATTTAATTCTTTTAACGCTCTTCGTAGCTTTAAAAGTTCACCATTATGCCTATTAAATTGTCTATTGCCTCCAGTACCCTGTGATGTACTGGCGCCACATCCTGGGGATATCCCCGCCTTGTATGCTCTGTCTGCCGGGATAAGCTTCGCCCCTCCTCCCCCCCCGGACACTGTGCAGGATTAAGCAGGTATTTATAATGAATGGTTCATATGTATGGAATATCCTTAACACCAACCTCGAGCTCGGTTCCCTACATTTACTCCCCTTCTTGACTTTCCTATAAAACCAAAAACACGTGGCTTACTTGCACCTGTACCTGATTTCTTCTTGCGCCCCTTCCACTGTTTTTTTTTAATAGATCTGTGTGTGTGTCACGAAGACCAACACGAAGAGCCTTTGCACACATGTATCTATATTTTTTCATGCTACACTGAAGCTGTTAAACGCATTTTGCTGTGCAATATACCTTAAGGACCGTTTTCTCTGCGGTAGTGATGTATTTACCTTTGTGTTGTTGACGTTGTGCTTACTCAATACTGATCAACCGTATAAAATAGTCGGGCAAGTTGCTAAACGAGAAGATCCGGATAGCAAAAAATCAACTTAAGTCATTGGCTCCGCAGAGAGAATTGTGTTCTGTTTGAGTGGCGAGTATATTTACTCTCATCTCATTGTCAGAAACCGCTTAGTCCTGTACAGGGTCGTGGTGAGCCGGAGCCTATCCCGGCAGACACAGGGTGCAAGGCAGGGATATATCTGCGATAGGACGCCAGTCCATCACCGGGCACTGTGGGCAATTTAGTCTACAAGCCAATTAACCTATGCGGCTGCATGTTTTTTGGGCTGTGGGAGGAAACCGAAGTGCCCGGCGAAAACCCACGCGGACACGGGAAGAGAACTCGCAAACTTCACACAAAGGCACCCGAGCCGAGATTCAAACCTGTGAGGCGACAACGCTTCCCGCTGGGCCACGGTGCCGCCCCGTGGATTTACTCATTGCCATAAAATCAAACCAATCGCCAGCCATAGCTGTTCTGAATCCTGTGAGTGACAGCTGTGGCTATGTAGGGTTTATATATATTTTTTGTTTTTAACAGGTTGTAAAAGTGTTAAGAGTATGCTAGTGATGTAGTTCTTGTTAATGGACCTGGCACAGAAGCAGAGTCGTAGTTTGTTTACCACTTCGAGTGTAAGTCTTTGTGTAAGGAAATGTTATTCATCATAACTATTTTATTGTGTTCAGCTACTTTTATCCGCATGTTACTTAATTGGCCTTTAAGTTTTTGCGTCTCGTTAGCGAATGTGCGAGCTGTGATGGAATTGGTTCATGTGGTTAAAGAGATGGAATTGATTTTGCTAAGTGTACATATATGTAGTACTGTAATTGTTGTTCACAAGTAGGCATTTAAGGTGTACACAACTCTTGGCGAGTGTTTTGATTGAAAGCCATAATATTTCCAGTGTCCGCCTATTAGTGTGAGTCATGTATTTTGATCTTTTAAAATATACTTGGTCTGTATTAACATCACAAGTTGTAGCTGATCACATTAACTCGCCTGTCTCTGACTGTATCTTGACAGTTTTAAACGAGTCGTTACAGTATTGAAATGTTGATGCAATCTGGCATTGTTATTGATCTGGTTTTAAAAGCTACTTTGGTTTCATAGCCTCGTTACAGCGCGACTGCCTGCAAAGCTGTCTGACTGGTTGTCCCTGTTTGTCTCCCCTCTTTGTGAAAGTGGGGGACGAGGCGGAGCTAAGTGCCACCCATGCCCTGGTGCTGTCGCACTGCTGCAAGAAGATCCGGGACACGGTGCAGAAGCTGGCGTCTGATCACAAGGACATCCATGGCAGTGTCTCTAAAGTGGGGAAAGCCATTGACAGGGTAGGGCTACTGATTGTGACTGGACATAGTTCTTGTCCACTGCATGCTGTAAAATAGCTCTGTGAGGTGTGCTTTAATATACTGCAGCACGCTTATTTGACATTTGTCTTTTCTGGGCTCCTAACAATGGTTAGCACTTTAACTTTTTGGTGTTTTACCTGGCAGCGTTTAGATTTTCAAAGTGCTCAAACAGCCACGTTGGGATTCATAGCCTTCCAAAGTTTTCCAGCTCTTAATAACGCCTGAATGTTATGGATGTTCGTTGTTGCAGCAAAAAAATACCCAGTGAGCTTGCAAGCTCTGCGTGCGGGATTCCTGTGACGACAACAAGTGTTCGAACTGACCAACGCAACCGTGTTTGTGCCATTGACGAGATTTGCATCACCGTGTGCACTCGGCAATCCGAGCGCTTGGTGAAAAGCGAGCTTCGGATGTCGCCTTTCAGTTCGTTGCACGATATTTCCGGGCCGCGTGCAACGCCGCCGTTCGGTGTGAATGCGGATGTCGCCTTTCAGTTCGTTGCACGATATTTCCGGGCCGCGTGCAACGCCGCCGTTCGGTGTGACTGTCGCCCATTGTAGAATTTCGAGCCCGACATCAGCAGCGTGGCAGTGGATGGCGTGTTCAGCACGCCCGAGAGACAGCAGCTCCTCAACGACGTGATTGTGGAGCACCTCTTCAGGCAGGGCATGCTGGACGTCGGCGAGCAGCTCTGTCAGGTGCGTCCTCTCATCTCTCATCTCCCATCTCATTGTCTGAAACCGCTTAGTCCTATACAGGGTCGCGGTGA
>JAZEWT010000013.1:4228235-4244548 GCA_036362905.1 Mordacia mordax
TTGCTGTGAGGCGACAGCGCTAACCACTGGGCCACCGCGCCGCCCGTGGTGTAACTTCGCAGCGGCAACCATGGGCTCACAATGTGCCATTGATTCAATTACGCTTATCTCATTTGTTGGAGAGCCTATTTATAGGGGCAGGTGTTATTTATCCCTCCGCGTCCAATACTGTGTCTGTTTAATGTAATATCCTGAGAGTGAATTATATTACATGGTGATGTGTTTGCGTATAATGTAAAGGTGCAGAATGAGAGGGCGGTGCTATAGGAAATGCCGACTGCTCACAGGAAGATCCACCTGGGTTCGATTCCCGGTTCGGTGCGTCTCTATGTGGAGATTGTATATTCATGTATCGGTGTTTTAAACGGGCGGCGCGGTGGCCCAGTGGTGAGCGCTGTCGCCTCACAGCAAGAAGGTCCCGGGTTCGAATCTCTCGGCTCGGGTGCCTTTCTGTGTGGAGTTTGCATGCTCTCCCCGTGTCCGCGTGGGTTTTCGCCGGGTACTCCGGTTTCCTCCCACAGTCCAAAAGCATGCTCCTGGATAGGTTGATTGGCTCGCAGACTAAAATTGTCCCGCAATGCCCGGCGATGGACTGGCGTCCCGTCGTCGGGTGTATTCCTGCCTTACGCCCTGTGTTTCCGGGATAGGCTCCGGCTCACCGTGACCCTATATAGGATTAAGCGGTTTCAGACAATGAGATGAGATGAGATTCCGACTTGGTGTCCGCGGCTGTTGCGAGCGATTTGTCTTCCCATCAGAGAGTTCATGTCTCAGCTGACACATTTAATATCTGCCGAGGTGTTGTTTGTGTCGCAGAAATCCCGCATCTAGAGCTTGCAAGCTCGCTGGGCACTTTCTTCCGTGATAATCAACATTTATCAACTCAGCCCATCATCATTGCTGATGTTTATACAACGTATCACCGCGTCCTGGGAAGTCATGAGTAGCCATCGCATGGAGAGACAACTCCTGCCATAGGAACGTGGAATTTACACTCCTGGCTCAGAAGCTTGCTCTGCCCAGTTGTTGGGCGGTCACAGTTGTGTGAAATGACGGCTGACCTTGGTAACTAATAACAATAATTATACTGAAGGTAATACATTATTTAATTAAACAAATAATTGTATTAATGTTCATTAGCTCCGTGCAGCGCTTTGTTACCCTCGGGTGAAGAGCGTTCTAGAAGTGCAATTATTATTTTTATAATCTAAATTTGAAATTTGATTTTGGTGTCGTCGCATTATTTCATGAATCTTGGGCGTCTTGAGCTGTTTTAGGCCAATTGACATTTATTCATTCTTAGCACCGCCCACACCTGGTCAGCTCTACGGGGAGGAGCCACTGGAATTGTTGAAAAATCTCCGCAAAACTTCACAGCAAGACGATGACGATGCTCAGCAATCTCGCCTTCTTACAACGCTGCCTGGACAGCAACATCGTCCCAAGAGTCTACCAACTAAAACACACACCGAGCCTGAGGATGCGTCGAACGTGTGAGGAGGAGGCGAAACGTCGCGAGGTGGAGAGAGGAAGCGATCGACGCGGCTGTCCCGAGAGAGCAGCTTTTCGAAGCAATCATCAATTATGAGAGCTTTAGACACTGGCCATCATACTGGTATTTAGGTTATTGTAGAACATAAGCTTACGGTTTTAAAATGCTTTCCAAAGCTATTCTTTCGGGATAGCCGTGTCGAGCGCTCCTCCTCTCTTCATTTGTGACGTTTCGCCTCCCACGTTGGAGAGAATCCTCCGGCGTAGTGAGGATGCGAAACGTCGTGAAGGAGACGGAGGGCACACTCGACGCGGCTGCCTGGAAAGAACAGCTTTGGAAAGCAATTCTCATACACGGAGCCGTGGAAAGGTACTTTCGGCTTATTTTGCGGAAATTCCATCCATCCATCCATCTTCATACCGCTTTATCCGATGCCGGGTCGCGGGGGCAGCAGTCTAAGCAGCGATGCCCAGACTTCCTTCACCCCAGACACTTCCTCCAGCTCTTCCGGGGGGACCCCGAGGCGTTCCCAGGCCAGCTGAGAGACATAGTCTCTCCAGCATGTCCTGGGTCTTCCCCGGGGCCTCCTCCCGGTGGGACATGCCTGGAACACCTCCGTAGGGAGGCGTCCAGGGGGCATCCGAATCAGATGCCCAAGCCACCTCAGCTGACTCCTCTCGATGTGAAGGAGCAGCGGCTCTACTCCGAGCTCCCGCCGAGTGACCGAGCTTCTCACCCTATCTCTAAGGGAGCGCCCAGCCACCCTGCGGAGGAAACTCAATTCGGCCGCTTGTATCCGCGATCTTGTCCTTTCGGTCATTACCAAAAGTTCATGACCATAGGTGAGGGTAGGAGCGTAGATTGACCGGTAAATCGAGAGTTTCGCCTTTCGACTCAGCTCCTTCTTCACCACGACGGTCCGGTACACCGACCGCATAACTGCGGACGCTGCACCGGAAATTGTCTTTGCAAAATAACCAAACTTCCCCGACAGGGGCTCCCTAGAGCTCGATCTAGTGGCTGTTCCGCCAGCAGTGCTGTGAGCCAGAAATTGTATCACTGCCCTTCTACCTTTACCTCTATTTTTGACCACTATGAGAATTTATTTGCTCATCCTATGCCGAGGCTGCTACGCTTCATTTACGATGAGAAAGGAGACACTGAGCAAATTTATTTCGTTTATTCCACACTGATTTGAAATGCAATACATTACATGGAAATCAGATTGTTTTGACCACTGCATTTACATATATATTATATATGACAGTATACGATTGCTGAAATAATTTGAATAAAATGTTGTTCGTTGTAATCACTGTTTAGGCAAATTTTCACTCGTAATATATTGGATTAGGGACAGTTTAAATCACAGTAAGTATACACTGCCGTATATAACAATTCCTCTGATAACGATGAGTGTATTAAAAAAAATGTTATTGTTGCTGATTTTCCGTTCCAATGTCGTTGTTGTTGTCGTGCCGTTCTCTCCGCAGCTCTGTGCAGCGCTTTGTGACCCTCTGGTGAAAAGCGCTCCATAAATGTAATTAGTATTATTATTGATAACATTTTGAAGGGTGGCACGGTGGCCCAGTGGGTAGCGCTGTCGCCTCGCAGCAAGAAGGTCCCGGGTTTGAATCTCGGCTCGGGTGCCTTTCTGTGTGGAGTTTGCGTGTTCTCCCTGTGTCTGCGTGGGTATTCGCCGGGCACTCCGGTTTCCTCCCACAATCCAAAAAACATGCTGCTGCATAGGTTAATTGGCTCGCAGGCTAAATTCCCCGCAGTTGCCGGGATGGACTGGCGTCCCATCGTGGGTATATCCCTGCCTTGCGCTCTGTGTCTGCCGTGATAGGCTCCGGCTCACCGCGACCCTGTACAGGACTAAGCTGTTTCTGACAATGAGATGAGATGTCCGGCAGGAGAGTGAAGTACCTGGGAAAAAAACTCACACCGGCACGGGGGAGAACATGCAAACGTCACACTGAAAGGCACCTGAGCCGGGAATCGAACCTGAGTGCTTCTTGCTTTGAGGCGACGGCGCTAGTCTGGGGGGAACGGACAGGGGACTCGCCCAATTACGAATTCCGTTTGATTCAAACCATCAGGCGTATGTTATTGGTGACTGAGCGACACTACACGCCGTATCCTGGTGGGACGTGTGGGCTGTCACAGTCACGTGTCAGCCGCCGGGGGCGTGGAATTGCTTGGAAAGATATTCAAAACATAACTGTAGTTCCAATTACCAAGATCAACAAAGCCGCAGGTGTTAATGATCAAAGGATCAAAAGTAATAATTAAGATTGGCTACATCAGGTGTTGTTATAATGATTGATTCGAAAAGCTGCTCTCTCGCTACAGCCGCGTCGATCGCTTCCTCTCTCTCGCGGCTGTCCCGAGAGAACAGCTTTTCGAAGCAATCATCAGTTTTGTAATCTTTTTCAGATTGATAAGCAACGCCAAATCTTTTCCTGAGGCCCTCAGAAATCTATTTTGATCAGGGCATGACACACATCCACTAATCTCTGTGGTGAAAACCAGACTCTGATTGTGACTACCAAAGTTAATGTTTTCATATAGGACAGGGCCTCAACAAACTCGCTGCTGATTGGCATCCAATAAACAAAAGAACTGAGCTCTAATTATCCCTTGATTGAGCTGATTATAATGGAAGTTCACACACTTTAAACGACGAAAAAATATTGGATCATTTATGTCAGTGAGTAAATAAAAAATCAGGTATGTAAGTGTGCTATTTTTTTAATCAGGATGTATTTTATCTGTCATCAGGACTGACATCTACATCTCGTTTTTAGGTCAAATTGATGCAGAAATACAGAAAATTATAGAGGGTTCACTAACTGATGATTGCTTCGAAAAGCTGCTCTCTCGGGACAGCCGCGTCGATGGAGGAGAGAGAGAGAGCCATCGACGCGGCTGTCCCGAGAGAGCAGCTTTTCGAAGCAATCATCATGCATCGAGCCGTGAAAACCTACATCATTACATTGGTTCACTAACTCTTTCTCACCACCGTACCGGGAGCTACAGAATTCACTCCAGAGGATTACAGACAACGGTGAAAGTAACTACCCCATCACGTGGTTATATCTCTCTCTAGGTGCCACATCTGTCCACAGTTGACACGTTCATCCATCTCGAGACACTCTTGAGTATATGTCAATCGCTGTCGCCCAAGCGCTCTCGTTCCTTCAATTTTTCCAGTTGTAACCAGATTCGCTTGGCTATGCACTGGCGAGGAGTGAAAGGGTTAACACTCTTTGGATTTGGAGCGAGGACGTGATTGTGAGTTGTGTGGGCGTGGATAGGATTGTCTGTGAAATCTATTGGCGACAGCAATGCCACGACAAAGACAAAGATCCATTGTATAGCCCTAACAAACATTAGGGTCAAGTACTGTTAGCGAGCACCTATGAAGGCCGACACAGCACACGAGGCGGTGAGTGGCCAGCACCATGCCCAGCCGCTTTGTCTCCCTCGTGCCAATGTTTGCAAAGCACACTCGGTATTCATTTGAGTCGAGTCAACCTGGATGGAGGCCCAGGGCCGGTTCAGAAAGTCTTCATGATGTTGGCCGTGGGCCACGTTTGTAGCTCTGCCCGCTAACCGCTGAGCCACTGCCCCCCCCTCCCCCCCCACACACACACACAACACGCAAACATCACCATCATTAACATTTCAACAGGTTCTACCGTATCTGGCGATTATGCAGGTGTTAAGATCTTAACACCTGCATAATTGTCTGGCGATTATGCAAGTGGCGATTATGCAGGTGTTAAGATCTTAACACCTGCATAATTGTCTGGCGATTATGCAGGTGGCGATTATGCAGGTGTTAAGATCTTAACACCTGCATAATCGCCAGACAATTATGCAGGTGTTTGGCGATTATGCAGGTGTTAAGATCTTAACACCTGCATAATCGCCAGACAATTATGCAGGTGTTAGGATCCCAAACACCACAATAGACACATTTTACAATGCGTCCAGTTTGCAAAAGCCACACATACTAGTGGCAAAGTATGCAAACAGGTAGCTTTGATAACCTATGCATTGTCCTTCAACTGTCCGACCTTCACCTGGCAGTGGCTTCCTTTTGAGCCTATTTGCCGGTGTCAGCCGTTGCCAAAAGGCAGTCAGCTCAGGACAATGCGGCCTCAATGCTTTATAGCTTAGGTGAAGCTGTTAACGCCATCATTGTTCAACGACTTCAAGCGGCTTGAGGTCCAAACCACCCCCGCTTGATTCTTCGCTGTCCCAGTCCAGTCTGCAACAGAGGGCCGAGAACAGGCATTGATCAGCCACGTGTTTGTATTGATGTATGTCTCTATTGCTCCTTCAGGATAGCCGTGTCGAGCGCTCCTCCTCTCTCTATTTGCCACGTTTCATCTCCCACGCTCAAGAGATCAAACTCCGAATAGCAGCTCCCAGGAGTTCAGTTTAAGATGATAAGTACCTGGTCTATTATTAATAACAATAGCAATTGTGGGCACAATTTAATATCAATAAAAAAAAGATACAAGTTAGGACTTTGTCACATATCTGACCATCGCATATCCACCCCAATTACTTAAGGCTGGCATGGTGCCATAGCGGCGAGTAGCGTTGCTGCCTCATAGTAAAACGGCATGGGGTTTGATTCCCATCTCAGGTACATTTTTGTGTGGAGTTTGCATGTCCTCGTATTTGTAGGTTTTCGCTGGGTACTCCAGTTTCCTCCCACAGGCCGAAGACATGCTGCTACCTAGGTTAATTCTCCTGACTTACTTGCCCCCCGGTGCCCCGAGGTGTTGTAACCGGCTTTCCCCTCCCAGCTGGATAACTGTTGAAAAGAGCTACATAGCCCAATGATATGTACGAGATTAAATATTTTTTTAAAACCTCACTGATTTAACTGCCCACACCCGGTGAAGATCTTTTTGCATGGTGTCTATGGTCATTTCTTATAAATGTTCAGATATCCGACCCGTTTCACATATCCATCCATATCTGCTCTGTGCCCATCGAGTCAGTGACATTGTGTCACATATCCGTCCATATCTGCTCTGTGCCCATCGAGTCAGTGACACAGTGATGCACAGCAGGGATATTAGCAGCCAACAGCGAAGGTGCTGACACCACAATTGACCCAACGAAACCTGCTCCGTAACGGTCGATCATGATCACGCAAATATAAGATTACAACAGGTTTTACCGTATCTGGCGATTATGCAGGTGTTAAGATCTCAACACCTGCATAATTGCCAGGCAATTATGCACTTGCATAATCGCCAGATACGGTAAAACCTGTTGTAATCTTATATATGTATTCTGGCAAAGAGTACCCATAGCGTTAACAGCTCCACCTAAGCTATAAAGCATTGAGGCCGCATTGTTCTGAGCTGACTGCCTTTTGGCAACGGCTGACACCGGCAAATAGGCTCAAAAGGAAGCCACTGTCAGGTGAAGGTCGGTCAGTTGAAGGACAATGCATAGGTTATCAAAGCTACCTGTTTGCATACTTTGCCACTGGTATGTCTAGCTTTTGCAAACTGGACGCATTGTAAAATGTGTCTATTGTGGTGTTTGGGATCTTAACACCTGCATAATCGCCAGATACGGTAAAACCTGTTGTAATCTTATATATGTATACTGGCAAAAAGTACCCATAGCAAGATCACGCAAGCTGGTGAGTCGGTGAAAATGTACGCGGTATATTTTTATCGCCATTACGTCACACGCAAAAAATCACACCAAAGAACATCTTTCGACGACTGCCTCGCTCAGCAGAGTCTCACAACTTCTAAGGAAATTGTCACGGAGCACAATAACTAAAACATTTAACACCTGGGGGTGGATTCATTCGGGGAAACGCACGCGGTCGCGTTTTTTTTCACGATGAAAATCCCATTACGCTTGCACTATCTCACATTCGGATGGCATTTTTTACGTCTTGAAGTTTGCAGAAATGCAGGAAATGTGTTCTCAAGAGCGCGGCATTGCCCGCAGGAGGACTTCTAGACCCAATGTGTCTCTGTGAGTCTCCATGCCGCACTGTAAGTCTGGCCCATATTCAAAACCCAACCGCCGTGTCGTGTATATTGTTGTGCAGCGCTTTGTGACCCTCGGGTGAAAAGCGCTCAAGAAGTGCAATTATTATTATTAGCTATGAAGGAGATACGGACCTGGGTGCGTTCCTGAAGTGATTTTTTTTTTCGCCAAGACTATGTTTATTTTCACTCTCAATGAGACAGACCAGGCCAAGGTAATTGAAAAATCAAAGTTTATTTAATCCTTATATTTTGGGTTTTATTTTTTTACATTCAATACGACTGACAACCAATTCGATCACTACCTATTCATTTAGCCCAGCATAATGATTGCAGCTGGCTGCTCTCAGTGTGTTTGAAATGCAAATCTGAGTGGTTGCTCCTTCAGTGCTTTTAACAAGGACATTAAGCCCCCTGAGCCACGCTGTTTACTCCTCCAAAACCGGGACACAGCTCATCAGCTATGGGCCCGAGTGCCACACCAGAGACACTGTCAATACATAGATTATGTAACCACTACGTAACAGAGATGGGGCGAACTTCTGACACGGATTTACTTTCTGTCAACGAGTCGCAGATGTTACCACTGAAAGTCGTTGGTGCCGACATGACTTATCAGCAGAGGACGGCTTTTTAGAGAGCAAGCAGGAGAGCAAAATTTCTCGTATCTTTGAGTGACTGTCGCCGGCACACGAAATCGGGCCAGAGAGCAGCGATTAGACACTTACGTTGCGCTTGGAAGCTCCATTGTGTAAAAATCGATGGGGGAATTCTTGACCGTGTCGGCAGTGTCCTTGTCCAATTCTTCCAAAGGTTTCTCTGCCTTTATCTGTGTGAACGTTCAGTTAAGGTGAAAAGAGCACTGCTGTCAAAGGTGACTTTGAATGCCAACATTTCAATGACCCGCTTTCAAATCTCATCTCTCATCTCATTGTCTGAAACCGCTTAGTCCTGTACAGGGTCGCGGAGGGCCGGAGCCTATCCCGGCAGACACAGGGCGCAAGGCAGGGATATACCCACGATGGGACGCGAGCCCATCACCGGGCACTGAGGGCAATTTAGTCTGCAAGCCAATTAACCTATGCAGCAGCATATTTTTTATCTTTACCTTGGGAGGAAACCGGAGTGCCCGGCGACAACCCACGCGGACACGGGGAGAACACCCAAACTCCACACAGAATGGCACTCGAGCCGAGATTCGAACCTGGGAGTCTTGGTGTGAGGCGACAGCGCTACCCACTGGGCCACCGTGCCGCCCGCATTAACGTAATGAGCTGTACAACTCTTCTCGTTTGTGCTTTGAAAGGCTCCAAATTCAGTCTCACCTGCCACGCAAACGTGGTCTCAGTGCAAGCCTGCACTTGCTTGCTCATGCCATTGCTGATGGAACGGCCTTCACGAGAGAGTGTTTAAGAAGTAACAGGGTGTCTGAGCGGGCGGCGCGGTGGCGCAGTGGTTAGCCCTGACGCCTCACAGCAAGAAGGTCCCGGGTTCGAATCTCTCGGCTCGGGTGCCTTTCTGTGTGGAGTTTGCATGCTCTCCCCGTGTCCGCGTGGGTTTTCGCCGGGCACTCCGGTTTCCTCCCACAGTCCAAAAAGCATGCTGCTACATAGGCTAATTGGCTCGCAGGCTAAATTGCCCCGCAGTGCCCGGCGATGGACTGGCGTCCCATCGTCGGAATATCCTTGCCTTGCGCCCTGTGTCTGCCGGGATAGGCTCCGGCTTCACCGTGACCCTGTATAGGACTAAGCGGTTTCAGACAATGAGATGAGATGAGCTATATTGCTGTACGCAAGGCTAGAAGAGCACTCCGCATGGAAGGAATAGAAAAGATCAACCTTTGACTGCAGGTAATCATGGGCAGAGAGCAGCTGGAAGGCTTCTTGCTTGATCAGCGTAAGATAGGCTTCGATGTTTTGGTCTGTGACTCCTTCCTTCCAAGCCAAGCCTTGCTTGAGTTCTTCCAAATTGCAGTCCATTTTGACGAGCATATTCCACACTCCTGCAGAATATGATGCACACTCAGAGAAAATACTAAAATCCCATTATTTACAAACGTATGCGTATGCAGGGCTGCATTCTGTGCATCAACCCGAACGGCAAATACGAACATATCTTCGTTATTTAGTAAACATCTATACAACCGGCGTGGTACGGTGTAGCCATGAATAGATCTGCTGCCTCACAGGAAGACGTTCCTGGGTTTGATAAACAGTCGTGGTGCCTCTTTCCGTGATGCTCGGGAGTGCTTGCTCCTTCCTTTATTTGTTTAGCAATTATGTTATCGAGCGGCATGGTGGCCCAGTGGTTAGCGCTGTCGTCTCACAGCAAGAAGGTCCCGGGTTCGAATCTCTCGGCTCGGGTGCCTTTCTGTGTGGAGTTTGCATGCTCTCCCCGTGTCCGCGTGGGTTTTCGCCGGGCACTCCGGTTTCCTCCCACAGTCCAAAAACATGCTGCTACATAGGTTGATTGGCTCGCAGGCTAAATTGCCCCGCAGTGCCCGGCGATAGACTGGCGTCCCATCGTCGGTATATCCCTGCCTTGCGCCCTGTGCCTGCCTGGATAGGCTCCGGCTTCACCGCGACCCTGTATAGGACTAAGCGGTTTCAGACAATGAGATGAGAATTATGTTATCTGCAAGGATGCATCCTTCTGATTCAAAGTTAAGGTCAGTTTCAAGAGAGGGGGAGTGATCGACGAGGCTATCCCGAAAGAGCAGATTTTCGCAGCAATCATCAATTATTTTTTTGCGTTCTTCATTGATGTAGAGCCATTATTTACTTAAACTGAACCACCCTGATGTTGTCATCGTTGTTGTTGACATGCCGTTTTTTTTCCAAAGCCCTGTGCAGCGCTTCGTAACCCTCGAGTGAAAAGCGCTCTCGAAGTGCAAATATTATTAGTATTCTTGTATGGCG
Source organism: Mordacia mordax (assembly GCA_036362905.1). Classification (NCBI taxonomy): domain Eukaryota; kingdom Metazoa; phylum Chordata; class Hyperoartia; order Petromyzontiformes; family Petromyzontidae; genus Mordacia; species Mordacia mordax. Next base: position 4,238,687 of record JAZEWT010000013.1, read on the forward strand.
CGTGCCTGTTCTCCCTTGTTCGGTTTTCTCCCACGGTCCAAACACGTGCTGCTGCCTAGGTGATTAAGGATTAATTCTCATCTCATCTCATTATCTGAAACCGCTTAATCCTATATAGGGTCACGGTGAGCCGGAGCCTATCCCGGAAACACAGGGCGTAAGGCAGGAATACACCCGACGACGGGACGCCAGTCCATCGCCGGGCATTGCGGGACAATTTTAGTCTGCGAGCCAATCAACCTATCCAGGAGCATGCTTTTGGACTGTGGGAGGAAACCGGAGTGCCTGGCGAAAACCCACGCGGACACGGGGAGAGCATGCAAACTCCACACAGAAAGGCACCCGAGCCGAGAGATTCGAACCCGGGACCTTCTTGCTGTGAGGCGTCAGCGCTAATCACTGGGCCACCGCGCCGCCCTAGGGATTAATTGTGGATGCCAATGAGTTTGCGAACAGGCACGCGCCTGGACGCCACCGCCGGCCTGACCTTCCTTCAGCTTGCCGAGCGTTCTCTCAGCTTCCTCCCGTTTCTTCTCGCTCATCTCCCTCTCGCCGGTGATCCTGCAAACGTTGGCCCGCAAGGCTTTCTCCCTCTCGTCAAGGGCCTCCTCTGCACTGCCCTCGCGGGCCTCCATGGCAGAGCGGAGCTGAAACAAGCGGATACAACGTCGCTCGTGATCTGAAACCAAAGATGAATCGTTATGGAATAAAAACCGTGTTACTCATTACGTTGCATTCTTTTCACGGTGCCAATTTCCCAATCTGCTCGGTTGCGACGAACAATGACACCTGGCCACGCTATATCAAGTTCTGATTAAGTGTAAGGGCGGCGCGGTGGCCCAGTGGGTAGCGCTGTCGCCTCACAGCAAGAAGGTCCCGGGTTCGAATCTCTCGGCTCGGGTGCCTTTCTGTGTGGAGTTTGCATGCTCTCCCCGTGTCCGCGTGGGTTTTCGCCGAGCACTCCGGTTTCCTCCCACAGTCCAAAAAGCATGCTGCTGTGTAGGTTAATTGGCTCGCAGGCTAAATTGCCCCGCAGTGCCCGGCGATGGACTGGCGTCCCATCGTCGGTATATCCTTGCCTTGCGCCCTGTGTCTGCCGGGATAGGCTCCGGCTCACCGCGACCCTGTATAGGACTAAGCGGTTTCAGACAATGAGATGAGATGAGATGATTAAGTGTACCGGTGCCCCGTCGCGAGCAAACCTATGGATGCAAATTTAGTCGAAGGTCACTGAGAGGCGAAGGCTTTGAACAAAGCACTCAATAATGGGGAAAATAAATACTGTGATGCTGCCTTGGTGCAGTGGTGCATAGCTTCCAAAATAAATTAACGCTTTTTCCAATGACAGATAACAGAGAGACGATTATCTGTGCTGCGAGGAAACGCTTTTCATTGAAAGGTCACCTTTCATGTCCTCTTATTGAAGCAAAACACTCACGTGGAAAAGGGCACAAGTCATGATGGAGAACATTCCTGATAAAAAGTGTTGAGACTTCATGAAGAATTTCTGGATTAATAATATTACTATATATATAAATAAGAGTGTATTCCGGAATGACATTTTAAAATTAAGCCATGGAGCAAGTGGATATGCCTGTGTCCACCCAGCCCCCTATATAAAAGGGTACACTGCAATAGTCATGCTTCAGGTTGCTTGTGGTGATTTAAACTTTGGGTACTCCCACCTTTTCCAATAATAATAACAATTTGTAACGCGTGTAAGCCATACAGTCAGCCAACAAGCTGCCAGCCCGCCAGACACTGCTTCCTATAAATTCTGTTATCGGCCATTTAAATAATGAGTGCTTTTAGTTTGTGGGAGAAAGCAGGAGAACCCAGAGGGAACCCACGCCGAATAGGGGGAGAGAACACGCAAACTCCACACAGAGAGGTGCCCGAGGCAGCAATCTAAAAGACTTTCTTGATGAGAGATGCTAATATTACCACTGTGCAGCCACACTGCCCGAGAGAAAGTATGAGGCGTTCCTCTCTCAAGCTTGCTCTGGTAAATACCCTCTTACCATTGTTTAGCTGAACCTAATGAATCTGCATCGGCTGAACTCCCCATCAGTTTGAAGACATCTTGTACGAAATTGAATTATGCTCACGCTCTGAACCATGTGATTGGGTCAAATCAATCTCAAACGGTGCAATCCTAAACACTAAGAATCAGCAGTGACAAAAAATATTTGTTTAGCTGACGAAATTATGTGTAAAAAATATGAAGGAGGTAATTTTATATTACAATCTCAGACCGTTTTATTGCTGCAAATTAATTTCACGTTTGGCATTTGAAAAAAAGAAATATGTTTTCACAAGCATGAAAATGTAATTACTTGTTAAATCGATTTTGATTGAGTTTTTTTTATCTTAGGCATTTACATATGCATTTTTAGATATTATTAAAGCCGTCCCATACAAACCTTTTTAATATCATCCTTCAGCTTTAGAATATCACATTCCTGCTCCGTGACATAGTTGAAAAGAGCAAAGTTTGCATTCTCTCCTGAAAAGTGAAATTGAATAAAGCAGGGTGAAAAATGCACCACACATCGGATTTGACAGCACGTAATAAAGATTATGGACAAGCATAGCTAAGGATGAAATTTGCATTTGCAAGTGAATGATTTATTATTCAACCTTTACCTGCTTTCATGCCGAGACTGAAATGCGTGTGAAACTCGTAATTGCAGTCGTGGATTTGACCGTAACTCATCTCATCTCATCTGAAACCGCTTAGTCCTATACAGGGTCACGGTGAAGCCGGAGCCTATCCCGGCAGGCACAGGGCGCAAGGCAGGGATATACCGACGATGGGACGCCAGTCCTTCGCCGGGCACTGCGGGGCAATTTAGCCTGCGAGCCAATTAACCTATGCAGCAGCATGCTTTTGGACTGTGGGAGGAAACCGGAGTGCCTGGCGAAAACCCACGCGGACACGGGGAGAGCATGCAAACTCCACACAGAAAGGCACCCGAGCCGAGAGATTCGAACCCGGGACCTTCTTGCTGTGAGGCGACAGCGCTAACCACTGGGCCACCGCGCCGCCCGACGCCTCAATGCTCGGTGGGGAAACGTCGCGAGGAGCAGAAGGCGTACGTACAATCGACACGGCAATCCTGAATAACCGGTTCCTGAGAACAATCCTCGGTGGAAAGAAGAGAAAAAACAACAAGACTCGCGCACGACCGCCAGCGCGGCCACGCACTCTCCACGAAGGCGTCGTGAATGAGGTTCGGGTTGAGCTGCAGGTTGGTGCTGCTCCAGCAGGCATCGTTGTTGTGGCGAGACGCCTTGGTTCGTGGGGCCGCCTCTCCTGCTCGTCCTCCGCCGGTGGTGCTGGGCTGGCGCGGACACTCGGCGGGCGCCGTCAGCATGACGCTTGCGCGGCGACGAAGGTGCGGCGGTGGCGGTGGCAGTGGCAGTGGCGGTGGCGGTGGCAGTGGCGGTGGGGCCGTGCCGCCCGGCGCCAGGTCGCCTCGCCGCCGGCCGGTGAGGTCTCCTGCCCGGCCGAACGCAAGGGGACCGGACCGGTCCGCTCAAGCAACGCCAGTCAGGTTTGCGAGCCCAAGCGGCCGTGTGGAGGACGGAGGGTTACCAACTCTGAAGGTATTTCCGGATTTTTGTTTTAAATTCAAGCGGCAATTCGCCCACATTTCTTTAAATAGTCATCAGGACATCGTGTGCCGACTCTGGTAGATTCCCGGCCAATCCGGGATGGTTGGCATCCCAATGAGTACGGGCAGAGATGAACGTTAAGCCGGTTCGGTTCAGGACCGCGTGCCGGTAATAAGGTGCCAGAGCATTCACGAGAGTCCATGTGGGAAGCGATGTAGTTACACGACCGCGACGGTTAGAAATTGAGGTTACTTTCATCTCTCAGTAGGGTATAATCATCTTTATTTATTTCTTTGCTAACCTCAAGTTTTTCTCCACCACGCACTCGCGCAAGCATCTGCACGAGTTGGTCGTGGACATGATGACCACAGCAATGTGTTCAGGAGCTAAGGACCAGAGTTCAGGTTTGCAAGCCACGAGAGGGCTTCAGAAGAGAGTTCATGTTTCGATGTTCCTCCTGCATTGGTCCACAGTTTGGTTTGCACGATCACAATCACACGACTGTGCCTCGTATTTAATGGGCACCACGGTGGCGCGGTGTCACTGCTGCCTCATAGCCTAATCTGGGTTCGATTCCCGGCTCGGGTAACCTTTCCCTGTGGAACTTGTACGTTCCCAAGCGAACGTGGCTTTTCGCCAAGCACTCCGGTTTCCACCCACAGTTCAAGGACATGCTGTCAAGGCTAATTGTACTGACTTGAGATGTTCTGCCATGCTTACCGCTCCCCGCTGAACAGCTGTTAAAGAGAGCTACGTAGCTGAACAGTTCCTTCCTACTGAAATAAAAAAACCTGACATACTGAATGTTCCATTCACGAAGGAGATGTGCGCATTGCGCTGTTTGTGGTCACAACAGTGTCTTTGATGAAAAATGTCAAAGCCAGAGTGGGCTCTGTTCGAATTTAAAATTAGGTGTTCGCAAGGTAGACTTCGGTGATGAATCTCAGCTGCTCACCGCTGTGTCGGATACATCAGCATGCAGTCTCACCACAAAATACCACCCAGTCAGCGAGTAGCCGTGAACAGCTATGAGCCTCTGTTAAAGTGACAACTCTCTATAACCTAGATAAGTATGTTGCAGAGGGTTGTTATAATTCGAGGAATATATTATCGTCTATAGCATTTGCACCATAGCGTTTGTATTGTTGGTACTGTCTATTGTGTTTGTATGGATTTACTCGCGCCTTTTTTAAACGTATCGGCATAAACGTTGCATCCATCTGTGGTGCCAAGCCTCGCGCCGTGCCAGGCTGAGTGCGCCTGCGCTCTCACGCCCAGCGATCGGGCCGTGGAGGGGTCGCGGTGATGTGGGTGCGAGTGGGATGTGGGTGCGAGTGGGATGTGGGTGCGAGTGGGATGTGGGTGCGAGTGGGATGTGGGTGCGAGTGTGTTAGTGTGTTGTTCATATGGTTAGTGTTAATAAAGAGGTGGAAAGACAGAAGTCTCCCATCTCCTCGCTGGAGTGGCAGCCGCGTGTGCGCCGGAGAGAATGGAGTCACCACCGCGGCGTTCCACGCACGCCGGCGAGACAGGACGCGCCAGCGAGCGGCTGATTCACACCGGACGGAGCGGCTGTTGCTGTGTCCTCCACACATCAAGGGCCATCACTCTCTATGCTGGATTTTTTACGCCATGACTAACAATTGCTATTCCTCAATAACTGGATGCATTGTTTCCTAGTTCTAAGCGCAGCATCTCCAGGTGAGACAACGAGTGACGGTGCGTAAATGAGCTTCCGCCGATAATCCAGTGATGATGTCTGACATTTCATCGGACATGTTCGGAGAGGGGGGGGGGTCGGCTTTCACGATCCAATTCCCGAATGAGCTCCCAACACGCGGTATCAACGTTGCGATCAATACGCGACGCAACCCGAACGCGCACCGCTGGGCTTCACAGCAGCCAACGAACGCGTGTTCGTTCATTGTCCGATGTTCCGGGCATGTACCTGGAGACAGGGCTTTCGTCGGCTTGTCCTCTGCCTCACCAGCCAGGTGCGCGTGCGTCCCGCTGCGTGTTTTCGTGAAGTCCGCATTGCGCTCGCCGTCCGTGATGATTTTGCTGATTTGTGCCACCGCCGTCTCGTACTCGCACAGTGCTCTGAGGCCATCAGCCTGCTGCTCTCGTTGCGCTCTTTCTGCGGGTAGAGAAAAGGAGAGGGAAAAGCTTGAACCGTTCGTGGAAATAACTGAATTCTCTCATCTCATTATCTGAAACCGCTTAATCCTATATAGGGTCACGGTG
>JAZEWT010000013.1:4276019-4286350 GCA_036362905.1 Mordacia mordax
TAGGCTCCGGCTTCACCGTGACCCTGTATAGGACAAAGCGGTTTCAGACAATGAGATGAGAGGTCGGCAGCGAGCCATCATCCCAGCACGACAACAGTGAGCCGCATCAATCAGTCCCAGCCAGAGGGCTTCAAGACGCTACCGAACAGGTGAGTCTTGACGCGAGATTTGAAGATGCCCAGGGACACAGCTGACCGAATCTGCAACGGAAGGGCATTCCATTAGGATAAACATGATGATGGTTGCAGTCTGAATAAAATATGCATATTTAAATTATGAACGTGTAAATTTACCATCAAGTAAAAACACTGTCACAAAATGACATGTGTAATGTAAATTTTGTCATTTTGCTGCAGTTCAACGCTAAGCTCGTGGCTCTCAATCCCAACCCTGCTGATGCTGGACTAACCCCACGGTCGCACAGATTTTCCCCAGAGCCTCCACGTTTTAAAAACGTACGTTTAGATTAAATTTACTTAGTCTCTATATTTCCACTTGCGGTGATATAATCGCTTTGATTAGGAATCACGTGTGGTCGCGTCAACTCTCAAGAGCTGTTATCTCAGTTTGCTTTCCCTGGTATATAATTTATAACTAGCGAGGTTCTCATTCAGTAATCAATAGAACATACTTTATTACCGTGTCTGCGCGCGGAAGACACCAGACGCCTTTTTGTTTCCGTTTTGCAGCCAAATAAGACATTGCTTCCAACATCCTGCTGGCACCTTTGAGTCACAAGGCCACCACAAGAAGGGTGATGTCATCTCCAGGCGCAAAGGATGTTTGGATTCCTGTTGAAATCAAGGTTGGGGACACCTCTTTAATATCTTAAAAGATGCCTAGACTCAAACCATATTTACTCATCGTCATTTGTCCGTTCGCTGGCCGTCAGTCATACTGTGGGTAATTTGTCATTACTCAAATCTGTATTTGCGCAGCACATACGCTGTGTTACGTGAAGTCCTCTGGTGATAGTGGGTCGAGGGCTCAATTTCCCTCAATTCTATGCAATCTTGAGCGATCTGCTTCCTCTGTGAATAGCTTTTCTCCAAGTACCGTGGCATGTTTTGAAACGCATCGTTTCATCCGAGTATCGAATGCACATTTTTTTTTTCGGGGGGGGAATCATTGGTGACATTCGTATGAATGAATGTTCGTGGGGGGGGGAGGGGGTTCGTTGCGGGGCGGCGGTGGGAGGGTGGGGCTGTTTTGCCATATTTCACCATTGCGGTCAGTACAGTTGGGTGAAGGCTAACTTGGCTAGAACAAGTTCAACTATCACTCACCACCGATTGTAGCATTAGCCAGCCATCCAACTCAGGTGAAGGGGTTCATGTGTGCTAAACTTTGCACCACCGCTGCCCTCCGAATTCACCATAGCAATGTGGAATTTCCACGAATCACGAAGACCACGGACAGAGATGAGAACTGCTCTCTGGCTATTTAAAGAGACCAACTGTGACTGGTGGTGTTAAATAAGGAATGTAGATTGTAATGACGTTTCTGGTAATGTTTATACGTTTAGAATGTTAGCTCTGTCACTCCAAACAATATATAATTCCACAAATATTCACATGAAATTGTTCGAATGCTATAATGCTATAGCGTATAACCCCTTGTGTGTCTTGTCAGTATCATCATCATCAATACTCGCTTAATCCTGTGCACCCTATCCCGGTAGGCAGGGCGAAAATCGGGGCTATACCTAGGATGTGACGACAGTTACATCGCAGGGCAATTTTCCGGGGGCAATTTACTCAGCAGGCCACTTAACCTAGGCAGCAGCGTGTGTTTGGACAGTGGGGAGAAAACGGAGTACTCGACCAAAATCCACACGGACACGGGTAAAACACGCAAAGTACCCATAGAAAGGTCCCCGAGCCGGGAGCTGAACCCAGGTTTTCTTGCTGTGAGGCGACAGCGCTACTCAATGCACCACCGCGTCGATCTCGTCAACATCAAGCCAAGTGAAAATGTTCTTTTGCACGGGAACGGCTGTGAAGGCTCTGCCATCTCGTGGCCAGCATTGGTTACTCCGCCTAACGTACGCGTGCGTTGCTCGAGAAATTGTGTGGAGTCCTGAGCGAGAATGGAATTCCTCATGAGAAACACAATGGATTCAACATCGCTGAAGGAAATTAACATTAACACATGAAATACGAGCGCATACTTCAAACCCGGTTGTGTTCATAGAACGCCCATTACTATGAGTTGATATTGGGTGGAGACATCTATTACTGAAATAATTGTGTCTTAGCTCCAGAGCGCGGAATATTATTTAACAAGTGACTTGATGAGGCTGCATTCGCTGTGGTGCACAAGACAGATGTTTCTTATTAGAGCAGACACATACCCAGGGAGCTTGCAAGCTCTTTACGGGATTCCTGCGACACAACAAACTTGCGAGTTGCAATATAAGTAAATAATCTCTAAATAACTAACCTAAAAAAGAAAAAAAATATTTACCCGCAATCTTGCACTAAATTAACCAAATAAATACAAACGCAGTTAAACATTGCAATGGGGGGGAAATTTTAAGTCGCATATTGCACATTGAGAGAGAACAAATGCAACATTAGTCGCATTTCAAACACGAATCACTCTTTTCAACAACAGCGAGGAAGAAATTCTAATTGGGAACTAAGGTCGCTGTTCTTAGGCAGTGACTCTGGCTTCAAGCTCAAGGCAACACTGTTCCAAAAACGTGGAGAAGCCGTCACAACAGCTCCCCCATTCCTCCCACCGCCCCCCAATATCTTAATGAACTCGGATTTGTAAGAAAAAAAAACCCCCAAAAAAAGTTATTGTTGCTGATTTTACGTTCTCTGTCGTTGAGCCGTTCTCTCTGCAGCTCTGTGCAGCGCTTTGTGACCCTCGGGTGAAAAGCGCTCTATAAATGCTATTATTATTATTATAATATGTAAATCAGGGGCAGCGCCATACCTTAGGCAGAAGAACTTGCGGATGTACAACTACAGGGCAGTCCAAGAGCCCTCTCTCCGTAGTCGCACGACTTCTCCAAAGAGCTCGCCGAGTCGCTCTCGGTGCCAGGAGGACGAGGAGGTTCCACCTCGTCTCGACCTCCTCGTCTCGACCTCCTCGTCTCGACCCCCTCGTCTTCCTCGCCGGCACCCGCGGCGCGGAACAGAATGCAGCAGCGCTGTTGACGATTGTGTTGTAATGTAACAACGAACACTTTCTAAAGTACGTCTCTAGATGGCAGTGGGTGGGCATTGATCGTTTCAGAAGCGTGGAGAAATTGAATACGTATTTTAAATATAAGATTACAATAGGTTTTACCGTATCTGGCCATTATGCAGGTGTTAAGATGTTAACGATTATGCAGGTGTTAAGATCTTAACATAATCGCCAGGCAATTATGCAGGTGTTAAGATCTTAACACCTGCATAATGCAGGTGTTAAGATCTGCATAATGCAGTTAAGATCTTAACACCTGCATAATCGCCAGGCAATTATGCAGGTGTTAAGATCTTAACACCAAAATAGACACATTTTACAATGTGTCCAGTTTGCAAAAGCCACACATACGAGTGGCAAAGTATGCAAACAGGTAGCTTTGATAACCTATGCATTGTCCTTCAACTGACCGACCTTCACCTGGCAGTGGCTTCCTTTTGAGCCTATTTGCCGGTGTCAGTCGCTGCCAAAAGGTAGTCAGCTCCAGACAATGCAGTATCAATGCTTTATAGCTTAGGTGGGGCCGTTAACGCTATGGGTACTTTTTTGCCAGTATACAAATATAAGATTACAATAGGTTTTACCGTATCTGGCGATTATGCCAGGTGTTAAGATCTTATCTGGCATAATCGCCAGATACGGTAAAACCTATTGTAATCTTATATTTGTATACTGGCAAAAAAGTACCCATAACGTATTTTAAATATAACAGCGTTTCATAAAGGGGGGGGGGGTTATTTCTTATCGCATTATACTTCTACACCTCTGAAAATGCGGCACGTGTCATTTCATTTGAACAGACTCATCATCCCGATGGGGTGGATAAAACAAGTACCCCATTTTTTGGGACGCCGACAGCAGTTTTCATCCGCAGAGAATGTGGAAATAATTTCACTGCAGGCACTGCCAATGAGGTGCTATAATTGAATAAAAAAATATTATACTCTTATGCGCGAGTCACGTTGATTGATAACACAACAGTTAACATTGACACCAGTTTGAAATCGCTTTGCAACTTGCCCCCATATTTAATGTTTTCCTGAAACATGCCTCTTGTCCATTTAAACACCGAGTATTTTACGTCCTTTGCAATAGTCCGCTGCTATGTTGTTAATAGCCTTCGCATGTGCTTAGTTTTAAACTATGGCCTCTGACTTATTCACTTAATTGGCTCAAGAAGCACGCGAATTGAGGGTGAAATCATAAAACGTGCTGCACACACATGGCAATCTCATGTCATTGTCAGACACTGCTTAGCCCTGTACAGGGTCGCGGTGAGCCGGAGCCTATCCCGGCAGACACAGGGCGCAAGGCAGGGATATACCCACGATGGGACGCCAAGTCCATCACCGGGCACTGCGGGCAATTTAGTCTGCAAGCCAATTAACCTATGCAGCAGCATGTTTATTGGACTGTGGGAGGAAACCAGAGTGCCCGGCGAAAACCCACGCGGACACGGGGAGAGAACATGCAAACTTCACACAGAAAGGCACCCGAGCCGAGATTCGAACCCGGGTCCTTCTTATTACAAGGCGACAGCGCTACCCACTGGGCCACCGCGCCGCCCCCGCAGAGATGTAAAACGGAGTTTACAAGCGACACAGCACCGGGATCTCTGGCAGTGAGAGAGCTGTTCTCAGCAAATAAAACCTCACTCACAAGAACTCCACAACATGTGCTCCACAGCTGCTAGTCCTTCGATAGTCTCAGAGCAGTCCTTACGCAGAGACTGTGAAATGGGAGAAACACAAAGGGGTAATGTTGATTTATTTTTCAGCGGGCGCTGTCGGCGTATTCAAGGCGTGTTATCCTAGCGTACGTTCAAGGGTGCGCAAATTCCATCTCAATTTAGAGGTTACACAGGTATTATAGGGCAGCAAGCCTTTTGTGATACAGGTGTAACGCTCCTGTTGTATATTTTTTACAATCAGTGTCACCGAATATGGACGCGCCGAGTTTAGACGTGATAATATTGTCCAGTTTTACGACTCGAGATTAATTAAACAAATTGCTTGCAACGGCCTCGATTGATTGTTTGTAACTGAGCCATGTCAGTGATAATCCATCACTGACAATTCCAGTGGCCCAGGACGCACAGAGGATGCCCAGTAATGTGTGTAGGCCAGTGACGTCACAATGATGTCATCGTGAGCCGTGATCTTATCTACCGCAGGATGGATGATTCTTCTTAACGTTGTCCGCATTCCTCGCAGGCATGCGATGCCACGTGAGAGCCTTCAAATGAGCTGATCTCCACTCTGGGCATCCACTGGGACAAGGTTTACAAATCGTGGAGAAAAAAACATACTTTGTAATGATGTCGGTTTTCACGGCACGATGCACGATGATTGCTTCGAAAAGCTGCTCTCTCGGGACAGCCGCGTCGATCGCTCCCTCTCTCCTCTCCTCGCGACGTTTCGCCCGAGGATGCCTCGAACGCGCGAGGCTAAACGTCGCGAGGAGAGGAGAGGGAGCGATCGACGCGGCTGTCCCGAGAGAGCAGCTTTTCGACGCAATCATCAAAACATACTTTATTTGCAAAGGAAAGACAGTCCAAAGCATACGAGTCAGTAAAACTATATTCGCGAACAAAGTAACTTTAATGGACCGATGTATGCACTACACACTACAGCATCCAGTAGTTTTTGTACAACAATGACAATGTTTCGTTTGCTTTTTTTTTCGCTGTGCTTAAATTCGCTTTTGGGTCGCAGTGATGGTGACCGAGGACTTGTTGATGAAACTCATCCTCGTCCCGTAAACCGTTAAGGAAGAGAACACGTACCGAGCGGAGAGAGAGCACCACGACGGCACAGTGCCCGATGAGGCAGAGATGAAAGTAAACCGGCACGGGCCGCTGCGGGCGGTGTACCCGTGAGAAGATCGTCGATGCAGTCGGCACATCAGAGGTAGGCAGAGGGGTTGAGATAAGACCGTTCGGGTAAGACATTTTAATTGCTTTCCACCCTGAGATGAGTCAATCGACGCTCAGCACCAGCGGCAACAATCGGAACAGTAACGGATGCTGAGTGACAGCAGGGGTGGCCCAGCACGAGCGAGTGCCTCATGACAACACGACGTGCAGACTGGTACACACCTCGACTCACAGTCGTTCCAGGCGATCACATAATTACAGCTCTCGCCGCAAATAGTTGCCGAATCTTCTGGGAGGAAGACAACAGTGAACATTCATCCCACACCCCTCTGCAGGTGTGAGCCTCTGAAATATATTGCTGAGGTGTCAAGTCAAGCCCAGCTTGGCAGTCCTACGCAGAGAGGCATTTGTTAACAGCATTACAATAATGACAGACCTGTTCAAGTGACCCACTTAATAGTTTGGCCCGAGCCAGGCATTTGCATTCGCGACCATCACAAAACCACCACCAGGGACCCTGCAATTGCACGTAATTGTTCCCTGGCTAGAAGCCTTGGGTGCGGATTGAACATTATAATAGCCTGGGCTTCTGTAAAAGTAAACGGTGGAAAGCTTATTTTCCCAAATAATGGCTGCTCTATGCCACTCAACGGTCACGCTGCCGCCAACAATGTGAGGTATTTCATGGAAAATCGCATTTATTGCTTTGTATTAATGACACCGATTTTTTTCTGTTGAAAAATATCTTCAGCCAAGATTTTGCAAGGGCGTCTCCCAGCATATGGCAGCAACATATATTTTTGTTCCATGGAAAAATTATGCACTTAAGTTGCTTTCATAGTCAATTGATATAGTACTATGGATATTGTTGACATTTTCACAAGATGTGCTCGTAGCAGACGTAAATAAATAAACATCCGAGAAGGAGTTTAATGCGTTAAAATGCCACCGCTGTAATGTTTAAGTAAAAAAGTAAAAAATTCTCTCACATTTGTGCGGACAAAAAAATAAATTGCGTTCAGTGTTTGCTTTAAAGGCATTGCTCACACGTGCGTTTTGAAACGTTTGATGAAGGTTGATGTTTAATAGTGACCCGTGTCGTCACATAACATCAGCTCTGCTGGTTTAGCGGAATCACGACTGGATCGCTGCAGCCTCACAGCAAGAAGGGCACGGGTTCGGTTCCCGGTTCGGCTGTCTTTCTGTGTGCAGCTGGCGTGTTCTCTCTCTCTCTCTCTCCTCGTGTCCGCGTGGGTTTTCGCCGGGTACTCCGGTTTCCTCCCACCATCCAGAGGCACGCTGCTGCCTGCGTTCATTGACCCGCTGAAGTAAAGTTGCTCACAAAAAAGTGCCCTGCGATGTACTGGCTACACATCCTGGGCATAGCCCCCGCCTTACGCCCTGTGCATTCCGGGATAGGCTCCAGCCCCCGCGGCCCTGTACAGGATTAAGCGCGTATTGATAATGATGATGATGGTGGTCATATGATCTCAATTCGTGTAGTTAATAATAATAACAATTGCACTTCCAGAGCGCTTTTCACCCGGAGGTCACAAAGCGATGCACAGAGCTGTGGAGAGAATGGCATGTCAGAAACAACAACGACACATGAATGGCAAATCAACAACAATAATATATTTTTTGTTAATTGAATCCCTCTTCTTTGTGTGCAACCGACAGCGTTCTTCGCAATAGGCATTAAATGTCGGATAAAGTGGTTACAGTGTAGTTAAAATACTCTCATCTCATCTCATTAGCTGAAACCGCTTAATCCTAAATAGGGTCACGGTGAGCCGGAGCCTATCCCGGAAACACAGGGCGTAAGGCAGGAATACACCCGACGACGGGACGCCAGTCCATCGCCGGGCATTGCGGGACAATTTTAGTCTGCGAGCTAATCAACCTATCCAGGAGCATGCTTTTGGACTGTGGGAGGAAACCGGAGTACCCGGCGAAAACCCACGCGGACACGGGGAGAGCATGCAAACTCCACACAGAAAGGCACTCGAGCCGAGAGATTCGAACCCGGGACCTTCTTGCTGTGAGGCGTCAGCGCTAACCACTGGGCCACCGCGCCGCCCCCATTGCATTATCGTTAGTGTTTTAGGGCCACCCGTGTATCGACTGTGTCCATCATAATCACGCCACTGTTAATAATAGTCTCTGACTCGAGTTTCCTCGCTGGCTGCTGGCTGGGCTCCTCTCAAAGGCGACAGCAGTTCTAGTGTTAGTGGTTACGAGTCGTTGCAACGACCTGGGTTACTGACTGCATGGGATTTTTCGTGTGACCAATAAACACCGAATTGAAGTTGAATAGCAGGAGGAGAAGCTCTAAAAACATAACAGCACCACCTGAAACGTGCGAAGACTGAGTACAGAGAGACTGACACGGTTCATTTAAAATCGCTGCAACTCCTACAGTCCTGCTCCTTTTCACTTAATTTTAAGAAAATCATAGCGAAGATTGAAAAACCAAACATCTCATCAAAACTATAATTTCCTCGGCACTTTAGTAATGAAGCAAATCACTTTGAGTATTCCGTAAACAGGAGGAGCGTGAGACGATCATGAACATGACAGCTGTCTCCTTAATTACGATTACAAAGCAACGGTTCAACGCCTAGTATTATTAATAATTATACATTGCAAGGTAATCATGTAACTGACTATACACGTTCAATAGGCATTGTGGGAAAGATACTTAAAATACTGAGTAAAGATCCTACTCAGTCCAACTCAGCTCTCCAATCCTCTGCGGTGAGATCACGCCTTGTCAATCAGTCTTCATCCTTTATATGTACCGACCCCTGCCATAGGAACGTGGAAATGCCACTACTGGCTTAAGCATCAATTGTGCCTTGGGTTTTTTTTCCTAATTAGCGAGACATGTGGATAATTTGACTGTGAATAACACAATTGGTGGCTCAAATTGCATGACGTAGAGCCGCTATTCTCTACCATTGGGTCGCGACCCATCAGTGGGTCGTGAGCACCATCCAGTGGTCCGTGGAGACCAGAGGCAAGTGCAACAAGTGGACCCTGACGTCTAAAGTCTGAGGACCCCTGAATTCGATTATATTTCCCAAGTCACGGCGCAATATGTACTGTGTTCACGACAACCGGCTCGATCATCTCACAGGCCTGCACCATTACCACCAATTTCCAAGGAAGGCATCGTCATTACATTTCCAACCTCGCCAGTGACCTGAATTACTTACAGACATAATTACCCGTGCATCTTTAACCCACATAATCCCATCGGCTCGTTAATCGTGTAGCTCGTCTGACAGTGTGTGACTGTATCTGCAGTCTGGTCAGTCTCTGAGGAGACGCCACAATCTCGCTGCACAGAGCATTTCCTCATTAGGCCGTCTAAAGTTCCAGAAAGGGGATTTCAGCCTTTTAAACTCAGACTTGGCCCTGCGGTTGGTTGTCTCCTGCACGATAACGAGAATGCACCGGTCTGGCCCGTTTATGACGTGGGTGCCCGCGCGCAGCACGGTGCGTGCCGATGCCTCCACTGAGAAGTCTCTGATCTGTAACGATGTACGTTTTTCACGGCTCGATGCACGATGATTGCTTCGAAAAGATGCTCTCTCGGGACAGCCGCGTCGCAGGGAGAGGGAGCGATCGACGCGGCTGTCCCGAGAGAGCAGCTCTTCGAAGCAGTCATCGTTCTTTAAATATATTAAATATTCCTTGGTTATCACCAGTAACTTATTCAAAAAGGCATCCTCAGGCGCTGTGCCTCGAACGTGCGAGGAGGCGAAACGTCGCGATGGAGGGAGAGAGGGAGCGATCGACGCGGCTGTCCCGAGACAGCGGCTCTTCGAAGCAATCATCAAGTCCTCTGATCGTTATCTCGAGACTCCTCGCAGCACCCATCGCGTGCACACTTCAGTGGTCACATCTCTCGCGCACTTCAACCGTTGTGCTGTACTTCGCTGTTCAGTGTCAGCCTTCTTCTAGGTGCCGTATCCTACAGAAGGTTGGTGACAATGGTCTTTCACAGATCTCAGCCCTTTGGACTTAAAACAATGTCCGTTGTTGATACGTTCATCCATCTCGAGATACTCTTGGCATAAGTTAGCTGGTTGGTTTGCATTAAGAGGCTGATTTGAATGCAATCCGGCTAAGCGACGTTGTGCTAATAATCATTGACTCGCTACGATTGTAGTTTGGAATAGACACAGCCCATCATGCCCGGTTCAATAAACTAGGTACCAGTTTGTGAGGCGTCAACATAAAGTTTGTCCTT
>JAZEWT010000013.1:4404883-4425076 GCA_036362905.1 Mordacia mordax
TGGAGACGAGGGGAGACACAGACACACGCGCAAACACACAGCCTCGTGTTCCCGCGAGTCTTCTCTGTCGTGCGAGACACACGAGGACACGGGGAGACACGGAGAGACACGGAGAGACACGAAGACAGACACACCACGGCGAGGCATTACAGCAAGTGGATCGAGCGTTGGCGCAGTGGCTAGCGTGCCGCCCTAAACACCCAGAGATCCAAGTTTTATGTCAGCTCATTGGCAATGACTGTGTGGAATATTTGAGCCGCTGTGTCGACTCAGCCACAATAAGCACCTGGTGTGACGTTTAAACTCCAGCACCTGAGAGACAAAGGCAGCCTAGCGTGGGGTTGGCTATCCCACCGCGTCACGCACCCTGCCGGCACTCATAGACGCTCGCTAACAGCACTTGCCCCAACAGTGTGTTAGGGCTACACAGGGATCTCTGTCTTTGGGATGTTTTCTCGCGCGGTTTTATTGTCAACTCCTCTGCTTAAGGCCTTGACAAGGGGGGAAATGGGAGTCGACAAAGAGGTTTGCAGAAAGCCTGGGTCACATGGGTAGGAAATATGTTTTTCGAGCTTCGAAAGATTTTATTTGAAAACTTTATTAGAGTTAAACATTTACGGAAATACCATAACCCTGGCTCAGTTGGTGTTTCAATGGTTGGCCATAATTTGCGGGTTCTCCCAAGAAATATATATATATAAAGATTAGAAAAATCCTTGAAGAAACACAAAGACAATGATAAATCTTGAGCGTAGAGCACATGATTGTGGATGATGTATAATGCTCGGTAAGAGAAAACTCCTTCTAGAAAACGGATATGCTCGGCTGTAAACTCTCAAACGACTTGTGGGAAGAAGAGGGTGTACTACTGCCACACAAAGCCTGTGCCGTGTTACTGTCATCAAATCTGATAGGTATATTTTACTAACGCCTGTGTGTCATCACTTTCTGGGCATCACCGCCATAATAAACAGTGATGCGAAGACCACCCTGAGTTTTACTGACTTTACTTATATATCCAGGAGATCAGCACTCTGGCGTGGGACTCGCTTCGGGAGGGCCCTGTGTTGGGTTTTCAGTTTAAGAGGTTTTTTTTTTTCCACCAGTTAACGATGGAAGTTTACACACGTGTGGGGAAAGCTCAGAACCTAGCGAAAACCCCACGCGCGCGATGGAGCAACGCTCTATCCACACATTGCCCTTAATCCACTTGCTGTGCTGACCTCGCCTTGGCGAGCCAGGGTATGGGACTTTGATGTACGCGGGAAGGCGGCTCCAAAGAATACGTGTGGTGATCCACCAAGCCTCGCCTCCACAATCTCGGGTTGCAGGCCACACACAGCCACCGCCATCATCACCGGGATGTCACGGATCTCCTTTGTGTGAATCCACCGACTTCGCTGATCCATCTGCTCAGTAGATGTCCTCTCGAATAAACAGTACGTCGCG
This sequence comes from Mordacia mordax, assembly GCA_036362905.1. Lineage (NCBI taxonomy): Eukaryota > Metazoa > Chordata > Hyperoartia > Petromyzontiformes > Petromyzontidae > Mordacia > Mordacia mordax. The sequence goes on from JAZEWT010000013.1 coordinate 4,406,333, forward strand.
CGTTCAATGACCATTCACCGGCGTGTCTTCCTATGACATCTGTATTCAAGTATAAAGGTCTCCCTGCTTAAGTTAATTACATAAGTAGGCAACACTCATCTCTATCTGTAGCTCTGAATTAGTGGCAGAAATCTCAAATTGTTATTCACAGCGTATCCTAGTCCGTCTGTTTACAGGAGGACCACTCTTGACTTTTGACAAAAGTGCTACTTATTCTATTGACCCAGAGGGATTCTTAGCTGAATCAGCCCCTAAATCTCATCTCATCTCATTGTCAGAAAACGCTTAGTCCTGTACAGGGTCGCGGTGAGCTGGGAGCCTATCCCGGCAAACACAGGGCGCAAGGCAGGGATATACCCACGATAGGACGCCAGTCCATCACCGGTGAGCCACTAAATAAAGTGTTCATACCCCTAATTGTCATCCAATTGTGAGACACTTGCGTTGCTAAAAGTGCGAAGGCAATATTTATTTATTTATGACTTTACCGACATTCAGAGGAATGAAAAAAGAGCAGCCTTGAATTCCGGCCATGTCCTTGCCGGTACTCTGTACCAGACCGTACCGGCTTACTTTCACCTCTGTGAGGAAGAGGGAGAGAGATAGAGAGAGGGAGTGGATTCCAGAGCGAGAGAGATGGAAGCAAATGCTGTGGGGAAGCAAATGTTGTGGGGAACCGCCCTATGGCTCGTCTAGTCTCAGAGACGGGGATGAACACGGAAGGCACTTGCGGTTGCGAGGCGGAAGGTAGGACGATTAGGTGGTTTGGTGATGCAGGCAAACTGACCACATGAGCAGAAGTGAACGATGATTGAGCAGCGCAGGAAAAAACAAGGGGCGGCACGGTGACCCAGTTGGGTAGCGCTGTCGCCTCCTCACAGCAAGAAGGTCCCCGGGTTCGAATCTCGGCTCGGGTGCCTTTCTGTGTGTAGTTTGCATGTTCTCTCCCCGTGTTCGCGTGGGTTTTCGCCGGGCACTCCGGTTTCCTCGCACAGTCCAAAAAACATGCTGCTACATAGGTTAATTGGCTTGCAGACTAAACGGCCCTCAGTGCCCGGTGATGGACTGGCGTCTCATCGTGAGCGTATCCCTGCCGTGCGCTTATGTCTGCCGGGATAGGCTCCGGCTCACCGCGACCCTGTACAGGAATAAGCGGTTTATGGCAATGAGAAGAGATGAGGAAAAACAAGCGTGCACGTGGCCTGGCACACTGTGGCAGTGGGTCACCTCGGCGACCACAGCCATGAAAACCCCACTCGGGGTCCGTCTCGACGTAGACCAAAGACGCAGAAAAAGAATCAGGAAAAACAAAACTAGCCGCGCAGCTATCGGGAACAAGAGGGGGCAAAATAGGCAAATGGACATTGCGTGGCTTGGAATGGAGTGGAGTAATGTGTTTAGTCTGATAGCTGTGGTTCGCTGTCCATGACACACACAGCCGTCTTATCAGCTGCAAGAAAGAAGTGCCAGTGCGTTACGTGGCGTGTCTTGTTCAACGGATCTTGATTTGTATCGCATTGGCCGTTGTTTCTGAACACACACCGTCGCAACGTGTTTACGTAGCTCTGAGTTATTTTGCAAAGAGGCGGACGCCTCTGCTTCCCATCGCGTTGTTGTTTCTCATCGTTCTTACCCAATCGTGACTGCCATGCATTTCGATGATTTGAAGATAAGGCGATTTTCACACGAAACTAATGTTTTCAACCCACGGTTTATTTTACAATATCTGTATAAGAGACTAAAAAGGTGGTAAAGTGGCTAAAAGCTTCGACTCACAAATGGAAGGTTAGGAGATAACAATCCCAATTTGAGCTTTAATTCAGCCCATCAGTTCACCTAGGTACATAAAATAAGGACTACAAACTTGCCCTCGCTGTAGGAATGTGGAATTCAGACAAATTGGCTTAGGGCCACCAACAGAGAGATGAGCACCCATATTGATATCTTTGAGATGGTAGACAGGTGATGTAAAAAGATAAAAGGTTTTACCTTTCCGGTAACATTACAAGTGTTAAGTTCTTCACACAGCATACACATTAGACACCTTAGAATAGAGATGGTGGACATTTTTGAAAAGAGTTTGTGTAGTCTACTAATAGGTAAAGGGCAAATGTTAAGGTGCATCCCAGCAACGTGCTCATGCCACTGCTGGTGGCAGGGCATCGTCTAGAGGGAGTTCTAGAGAACAGTTTCGCGAGCTGTTTTTGGTCTACTCTTCAACACCGGGGCGGCACGGTGGCCCAGTGGGTAGCGCTGTCGCCTCACAGCAAGAAGGTCCCGGGTTCGAATCTCGGCTCGGGTGCCTTTCTGTGTGGGGTTTGCATGTTCTCCCCGTGTCCGCGTGGGTTGTCGCCGGGCACTCCGGTTTCCTCCCACAGTCCAAAAAATATGCTGCTGCATAGGTTAATTGGCTTGCAGACTAAATGGCCCGCAGTGCCCGGTGATGGACTGGCGTCCCATCGTGAGTATATCCCTGCCTTGCGCACTGTGTCTGCCGGGATAGGCTCCGGCTCACCGCGACCCTGTACAGGACCAAGCAGTTTCTGACAATAAGATGACACTCATAAACACTGGCCGGATATCTCTAACGGGGCTGAAGTGCAAACGTTTTAACCACTGCCCGACCTGCGGGCCCATCGACGAAGTGGTGAGCAAATCAATACTGCTCTGTGGCCAGAGGTGGCAGGATTTTTAGACACGTGCCAATTTTCTCACATGCCACCCCCGGAAATCGAACCAGCAACCTCTGTACAGGCAGGTCCCACGTGTTAAGCATTAGACCACCGCGGTATCATTTTTATATAATATTTCAATCACAAATAAATTGGACGGATGAATTTGACAATCTCGGTGGTGTGTGGGCCAATCTGTCTCCATCAAGATCGTGTAATGTTTGGAATATTTTATTTGCTCGGCAGTCAGACTGGTGTTGAAGTACAAATCAAGCATTATATTGCTGAGCCTGCATGAACACGTCTCAGGAATGATATGGGTGCAGGTGCTTGTATTGTGGAGCATAAGCGTTTGAAGTAACCACATCAAAAGGTGTCTCGTTGGTCCGTCATCACTCCTGACAGGGAACATCACTTCGTGGAATGGTAAACATCATGGTGGAGGCGATTACAATCTCATAACACGCGTGGTGTGCACGTCTTGAGCATCGGTAGTCGGTTGCGAGGCGAAGTACTCATCGCCCCAACCGTAGTTGATATCAAATGCAGGGCGAATTGTGAGAGATTTCGGTTGAGAAACTGCAACGTGTTGCACGGATGATCCTCTCATCTCATCTCTCTCATCTCATTATCTGAAACCGCTTAATCCTATATAGGGTCACGGTGAAGCCGGAGCCTATCCCGGAAACACAGGGCGCAAGGCAGGAATACACCCGACGACGGGACGCCGGTCCATCGCCAGGCATTGCGGGACAATTTTAGTCTGCGAGCCAATCAACCTATCCAGGAGCATGCTTTTGGACTGTGGGAGGAAACCCGGATGATCCTCAATGAAATTCATTTTTTTTTTGGGTCAGGTCACGTAGAAAATTATAAATTATAAAATAGTGTCGTTTAACCCTCCACCACCCGACACGGCCAATCAGAAAGGGGTTGTCACGTTGAACAGAAGACGCGCCAATTCCTTTACTATCTCAACACACCGGTGTGTTGAAAAGCGACCCCACAATATTTTACAAAAAATGTATTGTGCATTGACGTTTCGCTGACAACTACGGTCAGCATCATCAGGCACCCGCGCCAGCAACTGGTCGGGCAGATCGGATGGCCCGCGTACCGTTTCCGGGTCGGTTTAAAGTAACGGATGATGCTGTTGCAGCCAGGTTTCTGGCTATTTTACGGGGGGAGATCTGTGGAGCGTGAGCACAGCAGGTACAACAGCAACTACAATAGACACAAAACAATCCATCGATATTGCAGAGAACACGTGGGCTGACCCAGCAGCTGTGATCGTAACACAACTATCACGTGACCACTACCGCCCGCGTTTGTCAACGCACTGCCGGAGAAGGAATCTCCCCACACCCTGAAAGCAGAGGGATTTTTAGCCATACTTCACCACCGTGGTTTTATTCTGACATCTATGCTAATAGGGCGATACAGTGGTGCAGTACGTAAAGCTGGCGCCCCAGAGCAAGACGGTCCAGGTTCAATTCCTTTCTCGTGTACCTCTTTGTGTGGAGATATTTTTTCTCCTCTTGTCAGCGTGGGCTTGTGCTGAATACTCTGTTTTCCTCCCATAGTCCAAAAATCCGCTACCTAAGCGCCTTCAGATTGACTGCCATCCCATCCTGGATATAGCCCTGCCTCGCACCTTGTGTCTGCCGGGATAGGCTCCAGCTCACCGTGATCCTCTACAGGATTAAACAGATGCTGATTATAATGATAACCTTCATTTACACGGCTGTGTCCCGAGACAATATTGGAGTCATTGAGAGGGTTTCGTATGTAAAAGTTATTTTTTTTTCAGGTGTGCATTAATAAATATATGTCTGGTTGTCTGGGTAAAAAGTAGGCTATTGTGCCCACCAATCCTAGCCAGGCTGGCACAAAAACTAATATACATATTTCCCGCAATGCCCGGCGATGGACTGGCGTCCCGTCGTCGGGTGTATTCCTGCCTTACGCCCTGTGTTTCCGGGATAGGTTCTGGCTCACCGTGATCCTACATAGGATTAAGCGGTTTCAGATAATGAGATGAGATGAGATGAGAGACATATTTCTCAGCCTGTGATACTTGTCACGGTTAATAAAAATAGTCCCACTCTGTAAGAACTAAACGGTAGACACCCGATGCTCGAAACGGCAATCCTGAAAGAGCAATCCTTCAGAGAAATTCTCTAAAATAATAATGACAAGAGTATCTTTCACCTCGAGGTCAGAAGTACGATGCATTATTGTGGGACCAAACCTAGCGTGATTTTCACTCGCCATGCCCGGAGAGTTGTGGTCTTGTCAAAATGCTCAAATTTGTCTCTACAAAAATGTTTCGATTAAGGCCAGCTTCAGCAGAACGTGGAGAAAATCTGAACGGACTCTCGCTCTGGCTGAACGAATGACATCGAAGTGAGCTGTATGGCACAGACACACACACACACGCATTTGCACCATTAAATACACCAGGGGGAAAGTGATGCAGACACCCGTGCACTCGATAGAGACAGAAACAACATTTGGATGAAATACAAGAGCAACGCGGGGGTGGCGGGGGATAGCAAATTTAAATTTGTTGTAACCCACGGTTGTATAAGCACACAGTAAGAGTAAATGCGCTGGTCATACATGGGCACTGAGCGTACACATTAAGACCAGATGCTGTTGGGAAGTTTGGCCGGACTTGCGCATTGCCAGAAACTCTGCCAGCCTCACGTCATGACTTGTGTCACATTCAATCGTGACTGGTTGGTTCTCCGCCCTCTGGAAGCAATTAGCGCAAACTGCAATTGACTCACAAGAAAATCAGCGCAGCGCACAATACCACGAACGTAGACACCAGCTCTGGGCCGTGTGTATGCGTCCTCAATTGTGTATTTGCCTTTGCATAATCGTGTGTGTGCATATTTGCACGTATGTGTGCATTTGTGTGTTTGGGTTTATGTGTGGGAAGCAGTAGCGCAGCAGACGGCGAGTTCGAGTCTTGTGACGCTTTTCTGACCCGAGGCTGGGCCTCCACTAGGTTTCCTCAGCCTCAAATTAGTACCTGGCCAGGAGTGGTGCTGGCTGGCCGGCCCACTCGTGTCCCGTCCTGGCCTTTATAGGTGCACTCGACATTACAGTCTACTGTCTTTGTGCGGGGTCATTGTCTTTGTAGGTTTATGTGGCGAGCGGTAGATCCCAGGCGTTAGCGAGTTATGCTTCTAAGCACGCGACCCGTTGTCAAACTGCACTCGTGGCTACAATCAGTAGTAAATATTAGAACTGGACTTGCAGGTCCACTCAGCCTTAAATGAGTACGTTGTACTGCGTGTAGGCGTCAGCAACGAGGAGAGACATGCGGCCACACCAACACCTTGTGCTGGCCTTAACAGGTGCTCGCTAATTTGATTTACGGAACGTCCTCCAAAAGTCTTATTTAGTCTTGTGTATGCAAACTGTTTAACCACATAGTTTGCAATGCTTACACTGCATATTCGAAATATACGTGTATACATGTGTATGGGTTGCAGGAATAGAAGGTCCCGGGGTTCGAATCTCTCGGCTCGGGTGCCTTTCTGTGTGGAGTTTGCATGTTCTCTCCCCGTGTCCGCGTCGGTTTTCGCCGGGCACTCCGGTTTCCTCCCACAGTCCAAAAAGCATGCTGCTGCATAGGTTGATTGGCTCGCGGGCTAAATTGCCCCGCAGTGCCCGGCGATGGACTGGCGTCCCATCGTGGGTGTATCCCTGCCTTACGCCCTGTGTCTGCCGGGATAGACTCCGGCTCACCGTGACCCTGTATAGGAATAAGCGGTTTCAGACAATGAGATGAGATGAGAGGTTGCAGGAATGGTGCACTGAATCAAGCGGTTTCAATCTGAAATCTGGCTGTGCCCAATATCAGCGGTGAGAAACATCTAAACCTCTCCAGGTTCCTCTTCCACGACCCGTACTGACCAGATGGGAGTGTGGCAGGACACGAGGAGGCCTTCATCTGATAGTGGCCTGACAAATTACTTCGTTATTACATGTGTATGTGTTTATGTTGGTACACATATAATACTCATCTGCCAATTCTTACTTGTCAGGGCTCTCGTTTCTAAAACGTGGCAATTTTTTTTTCTCCGCTTAAAATAAGGACTTTAAGGCCCGACAATGCCTCTCGACGTAGGAGGCCACATATCGTGAAGGAAGAGGAACATGTGACACGACTATTCCGAAAGAACAGCTATGGAGAGCAATTCTTAATAAGGATGGCCCATCGACGTATCCATCTGCCTATATATGTGGCTGTCTGCCTGGATGAATGCATGTCATGCATGTAAAATCTTATTTTCTCTATATGTACCAACAGTGAGTTTGTACAGGAAACACGTAATGAATCATATTCGTGATGGAGTATATATATACATTCGTTCATTTTATTTCTTAGACCACATAAGTAAACATCGAATATACCCGTGTGTACTTGGCATTGGGGATGTTACTGTCATGGAACTGTTAGGACATTGCCGGTTTTAATCTCCCAGCACTACGGTTTTTTAAAAAAAACCCACAGTTGGAAGGTTATTACATGCCAGTGCTTTTGTCTACTTAGCGGTATAAATCCTCTCACCACATTTAGTCGATCGGCAAGTCGCGTGCATTCCCACCTCTTCTGAGACCTCTGGTCAGATCTCCTTCAACCCGACGACCTTCTGCCAGGAGTAGGATTGGCAGGACATTGCTGGGCTAGCATGTTCGTACAGCTAACTCTCAGTCCTTTGGGATCACTTTGGTCAATGTGAACTTTAATTGAGGAGTATTCATAAAGAATGACTATTTGACATGTAATGAGCATAACTTAATAGACTACAGTGCACTAACCAGGTAAGATAGTACAATTAAAGTCTACTGATGAGGGCCTGAGCTATGCTTAACATGGGTTGCGTGGCTTTTGATGCAGTAGCGAAATCTGTAATAGGATACGTCTCACTCGGCATGAAGATGTTGAAAGCACAATTGGGATATAATTGGTCATCGCGCAAGCGATACAATATTAATATCCTCCACATGTAAAAATCCAGTGCAAGCACCGTAGGTGCTGAGCATTGTGGATTTCATCATTCCACATGGTGGTGGTGCGGGGGTCGTGCTTCTGGTTTTTACTCCACTCTTCGAGCCAAGCCAGGTGGAGTTGATTTTATTACTTATTGACAAATTGAGCCATTAGTTGAGAATGTCTTTGAGCAGGGATGGTAGGAGCAGGAGGGGGGGGAAACCTGGTGTGTGTATAACCTGGGCACGCAACACAGCGAGTTTCGCTGGCGTACTCCTGTGCGGGCACGTGGGGGTCGATTCGTGAGCTGTGTTGAGCGAGCCACGGTACGCACGTTGTGTGTTTGATGGTGCGAGATTTTAACGAGGGATGAGTGAAGCAGGCTGCGTGTTGCGTCTGAGACGGGCGTGCGGACGAGTGCGATGCTTATTGCGGGAGCGCGGACGAACCGGGTGCGTTGTGTGTGCGCGCTCGAGAGGCGCGTGGGGATGGTGGCTCGCGGAGGCGGGAGCGAGGTTGTGTCGTCACAACTGTCACCCTGAGAAGAGTGACAGCCGGAAAAGGTGGAAGAAAGTAGGGGGGTGGGATGGCGAGATGAAGCGCCGCATGTTCTGTTGTGAAGAGAAACGAGCTAAGCTCTACCCTGACAGCGTCGTCAGGGTTTTCTAAACCACAGAATGCAAGCCATGATTGCGTGTTTGTCACCGTAAGGGATACACCGCGATGGACAAAGAGAATGCGGCGTAAATGTGTACGAAAAGACTGAAGTCGGAATTAACTTCCCTGACCAGTAGACGCATTGCTCTATAAATGTGCTGAAAATGAATGATGACGACACACCGATGTTTGTTGTCATGCCTTGGTGCAATAGCGTTGCTCTTCACGGCCGTTCTTTTGGGATAGACGTGTCGAGTGTTCCTTCTCCTCAGCAAAACATTTGAGTAGTACAGGGAGAAATAGAAGAAACACGACTGTCCAAAAAGAACAGCTATGATGATGCTGCTGCTTGTGGTGGTGATAATAGTGGGTTTCTACGGAAACATCCGCAAACTTTGTAGTGTTTTGATTGTTACTGCTTCAGTTTTTCTTCTATTGATGATGAGGACATGGGTATTGGTTGCGGTGGTGATATCATAGCCATTCAGTAATGTCGCAGCATCAGCTATTTGAGAACGGATCATTAGAAAATTGCGAAAAGAAAAAAAGCCATTCAACTCACAAGGGGGTTCTGTAAATTCTGGGAGAAAAATAAGACTTAACGTTTTGGCCATCAATGCCTTTAACGGTCTTTTGGGAACTGCCTTATCTAGAAATGTGAAGTCAAGAGCAAATACAATAGTGCACCCTTTCACATGACTCTGGATTCAATTAGAGAGCTGTCAGAAGACATTTTCGCTGCAATGACTGTTTACTGTTTAGATAACAAATGTAATGTTTTAGGGAAAATTGAGAATCATTATCATCATTGTAATCATCCGTACGTGGGATCACCACCATGGAGGCAGAACAACCATGAAATGTCGCGAGGTAAACAGAAGAAGATGACAATAAATCCAGACTTTGAATAGACTTGTTCCGTGAAAACCTATCGTTTCCCTAGCACAGCTAATTCCTCAAACAACCGAACAGGTGGCATCCCTATCCGTACATTGTGCCTAGCAAAAGCATTAAAGTGCTCTTAGCGAGCACCTGTTAAGGCTAGCACTCAGCAGAGATGATGGGACGAACATCGCACGTAAGTCCTATTTACATCTGGGATGTCACACCACTTCCTCTGCTCGGTACGGCCTATGAAATTACTGCAAGAAACGCAGACGAATACCTACCTGTTTCATCGGCTTTATTTGGATTTTTTGGGATCATATTACAGTGTAAAATATCACCCTCCTATAGGACCGTAACCGGGCGGCACGGTGGCCTAGTGGGTGGCGCTGTCGCCTCACAGCAAGAAGGTCCCGGGTTAGAATCTCGGCGCGGGTGCCTTTCTGTGTGGAACTTGCATGTTCAACCCGTGTCCGCGTAGGTTTTCGCCGGGCACTCCGGTTTCCTCCACCAGTCCAAAAAAACATGCTGCTGCACAGGTTAATTGGCTTGCAGACTAAATTGCCCGCAGTGCCCGATGATGGACTGGCGTCCCATCGTGGGTATATCCCTGCCTTGCGCCCTGTGTCTGCCGGGATAGGCCCCGGCTCACCGCGACCCTCTACAGGACTAAGCGGTTTCCGACAAGGAGATGAGATGATAGGACCGTAACCTTATTGTGGTTGAAGGAATTGTGTGTTCCAATGAATCTCACCTGGAGTCTAGCGCTTCTGCTAGGATCTCCGTTGCTGACCAGGTCTGGGGGAAAGTTTCCTGACAAATACCAACTCGAAGACCCTCCGACTAAAGGAGGTTGGCGTCACGAAAGGCTGCAAAGTTTTGCTCCAACATCCCAACCACTAGGGGGCAACCGGCCAACCTGGATCATCTTGCATACCGGCCCATGAAACTGACAACACAATAACAACCCACCGCGTGCTGCTACTAATGGCATCAGTGGTTATGATGATATTTGGATCTTGGCTACTCCCACTGATAAACGTGACTGGTAGTGTGTCCTTGCAACTTCTACAACACATTTAAATGCACGGTGTAGTCCATGCCAGCATGGCACTCACTGTAGGTCTCAGTCAGCTTCTGATATCTGCAACCAGGTGGTGCCTGTGATGACTACGAGGCTTCTTCCAAGTTCCTTAAATTCTCATTCCATGGAACATTGACCAAGGATACAGAAACCACTGCTCTGCTGGTGCCAGATTATTCATCTGCACGACTTGTTCACAAAGTGACGTCTTCTCACCATCACGTCCAAAATGTTGGGAACCTTTGTTCCATTCGCCTGATGCCTGATGAGCTAAAACCATTGCACTCCAAGAATTCAGCGTTGACATTGATCCCGAGAAACACTGTGTTTGTTTAAAATCTTGTTCAAAAGAGTCTGTGACTCAGGTATTTCAGCACGCGTTACTTTGGCATGACAGACAAGTGCAGCTGTCTCCACACCGTATTAAGCTGATTTATCATCGAAAGCTGCCAGACCGATATTCCTACACACACTCAGACCACAGTAGCCAGATGAATGAACGTCGCAGAGACTGTGCCTCCAGACATATTCAATGACATCTCCGGTAGCGCACACCAAGGAGACCCCCGAACAGAGTTCATTTTCTGGATTTTTGTCTCCTTACCCCATGATGGATGAAGGCCCAACGATCATCTGCTGGCTCCATGCAATGACACCCTCGGTAAGGACACTTTGCATCGTGGATCTGCCAGGCGTTAATCTGGCCTCATCAACGCGGGATTCCTCAAGAACTTCTCAAAACCACCATTGGGTCCGCGAGCAATCTGTGTTGTATGCACAGGTTAATGATGTATGGGCGCAGATTACATGAGCGGGTAAAACAGGCCGTAACACAGGTGCTGTTAGTTGTGTAATCCATGGCCTTTACATCCAGATGCACAAAAGGACTAAGTCTCATTATTTGGCCTAATAGATTTATAAAAGTGTTATTAACAAGAATCTATTGTCAACACAAAAAGCTGGCTACCTTTGGCTCATCGTGGCTTGTAAATATAGACAACAGGTATATGTTTAAGGCTGAGTGGACGTGAGTGGGAGACTGAAGGCAGGTTGAGATACCACAAGTTAAAGCTGTTTGGCACAGGCGCTGCGGTGACGTCACTAGTTATTGTTGTTGTTGACCTCTGCAGACCTATTGATACACTCAACCAAAGGCCGGCTGTACATGCGGTCAGACCTTTGTGGTACGTGCTGTTAGCGAGCAGCTGTTAAGGATGGATTGACACCTGAAGTTGTGGCACTGATGTTCATCCACTCTACCAATTTTAGTCTGATGCAACCTGTTGAAGGCTCGAGTCAGGTTCCGATTCCACCGCAGATGTCTGAGAACTAAACAGATGTCAGCCGGATTGTGGTTTAGTGCACGGACCACTGTTGCGGACAAAAGCAATGAACCCCCATATAACCCTAGAGGCTGTAGGAGAATTTGCTGCCAGTGGGTACAAACGAAGACCACCCCAGGCGCTGGTCTCTCCGGACGCTAATCGCTCCCCCGTGGCAATTTTCTGATGATGATTGCTTCGAAAAGCTGCTCTCTCGGGACAGCCGCGTCGATCGCTTCCTCGGGCGCTTGAGGATGCCTCCAACGTGTGAGGAGGCGAAACGTCGCGAGGTGGAGAGAGGGAGCGATCGACGCGGCTGTCCCGAGAGAGCATCGAGCCGCGAAAACGCGCATCATTACATTCTTCTGATCTTCCAACGTTTACGCAAGACACAAGGTGCTGATGAATCAATTCATCTAAGGGCCAGGAAAGGTCCACATATTTGTCAGTAACTTTGCCCATGAGCGGAAATTGAACACAGGGTGCCAGGTTCGTAGCTCAGTGTCAACCACAACACCTCTGCTTCCATCATTAGCCAGTGCAAAGAAAAAAACAAAGATTTCCCTATAGCCTTAACAAACGGTAGGGTCAGGTGCTGTTGGCAAGCGCCTATAAAGGCCAGCACGGGTGGCAACCAGCACTACTCCAGGTCACCTTTCTCTCGAGTGGCAATGTTTCTACACTGCACCACCAGGTACTCATTTGAGGCCGAGTCGACCTAAAGGAGGCCGAGGAGTGGTGCTGATCGTGAGTGCGAATCGCACTCGGGGCGCGGGTTTTGTAGCGCAGCGCGATAACCGCTGCACTACCGCTTCCCACCGCACCACTGCACGCACACAGACACGCCTGATGACTGCGTACGCAAACACACGTACGCATTAGAGACATCTTTCAACCTCCTCGCCTGGCCAATGAGCGAATTCATTTCTGACAGATGTACAGCCATTAATGCACACCCAAAAAACGTGCTTGACAACTGACGTGCGGCAAAAAAACGAACGTGCAGTTTGAAAGTTCCTACTTTACCATTGGGGAAAGAAGAGTGAATCTGGGCGGGGAATCTTAGAGAGTTATTTCCCCTGTCAAGGCACACAGCCAGCATCGATAGAATGGTGGACTCATGCCCTGGGATGGAAAGGCGTAATAATAATAATGATTGCGCTTCTAGAGCACCTTTCACCCGAGGGTCACAAAGTGCTGCACAGAGTTGTGGCGAGAACTGCGTGGTAACAACCAACATCGGAGCACATCAATTGCGGTCAAACGATGCCAATCGATAAATGAAGGGCGTAAAATAAGAGATAAAATAATGGTTACACGCACGAAGGAAGAAATTAGTGTTACGGAGCAGGCGCAAGTCATCAGCGAGCCATCATCCTGGCACAGCTACAGTGAGCAGCATTTGAAATATTGGCCCGTTTCGTTCAGAAGGGTTCTCAAACGCAGCGTGTCCGATGGTTTATGCCAAGTCACTGATTTTTTAAAATTATGATTTGACAATAAGTTGAATGAGCGAAGTTCTGGGAGTGAAACTCGAGTTACTGTTTGTCATCACGTTAAGCACTTTTAAAAACAAGTTCGGCGCAAACAACACTGATAACGTGGTTGCTATTAAAAGTGAGATCGCGAACGAAGGAAAGTTTTACGTAAAATAAATAAATATTGGGCGGCACGGTGGGCCAGTCAGTAGCTCTGTCGCCACACAGCAAGGAGGTCACGGGTTCGGTGATGGACTGGCGTCCCATCCTAGGTATATCCCTGCCTTGCCCCGTGTCTGCCGGGATAGGCTCTGGCTCACCGCGACCCTGTACAGGACTGAGCGGTTTCTGACAATGAGATGAGATGAGATTCATAATCCCGAGGATGGGTCCCACGTGGTCGCTGAACTTCGTGAAACAGAGGGAAGTAGAGAGGAGACCTACTCGACACAGCTCTACTGGAAGAGCAGCCCTAACAGAGCAATTCTCAGTCGCACACCATGCACAATTACTGCACTGCGTGGGGGGCGATGCAATGGTCTCGGCAGACATACGACGCTTTTACTGGACAATATTGTGGGAACGCGACAGCAGTCGTGTTACGGGCGGATCGGCTTCTTCCACGGAAACGTGGAATTTCCACCGCTGGCAAGACGGTCACCAATGGTGATGGGCGCTTCACCCGTCCCCCAGTGAAGCAGAGAGACACTGACTCAAGAATCAACGGGACGCCCCGTCTCTCGCACCCACCCGCCTCGTGCAACATCCGTTGTATGTTTGCTGCGTGAATAGACGGATCGTTCATCTTCGTGCGAGTCAGCTGAACGGTGCAGTTGCGATTGAAACCCGGTACTATTGTGCGACGGTGATTAATTGCTGCCAGTCTTGCAATGCAAATTACTGTATTATTGTCATGCAATTCATTATCAATACCCGCGTAAGCTTAAACGGGGTCGTGGGGAGCCGGAGCCTATCCCGACCGACAGAGGGCGCAAGGCGGGGGAACACCCAGCATTATTTACGCAATGTTTTATGTTTTGTTTTAAACCACACGTCTATCCTGGAAGAGGAGCTCTTGGGAGCAATGCTCATACATAGAGTCTTGAAAACATCCTGCCTACGAATACAACTACTAATGAACCATGTATGTTGCGCGCTGCTCCCAGACTCTGGAACGCCCTTCCATTGGAGATTCGATCAGCTGAGTGCCTGGACATCTTCAAATCTCGTCTCAAGACCCATTTGTTCCGTAAGGCTTTCAAGCTCTCTGTCTCGGACTGTTGATGCGGCTCAATGTCATGCCGGAATCATGGCACTCAGCCGACCTGCGCCTGCACGGGAACATTTATTCTTTGTTGAAGAATTATTATTTTTTCTCCGTTTACCTAATGTCCTATAATTTACTGCAACTATTTGACTGTCCGTTGAACTGATGTTGTTATTGACATACCGTTCACCCCGCAGCTCTGTGCAGCGCTTTGTGACCCTCGGGTAAAAAGCGCTCTATAAGTGCAATTAATATTATTATGTTCACGTGTTTGGTAAACTCATCAAGACAGTCGCTGCGTTTAAAACAGTCCTTTGCACGAGAATTGCTCTCCATTGCTGCGCTAGAGGAAAGCCGTGTCGGGCGTTCCTCCTCTCTCATTCACGACATTTCAACTCCCATGTCGGAAGGCATCAAACGCCAACGGTGAAAACAAAAACGTCGCGATGGAGAAAGCAGCAGCGTTCGACACGGCTGTCCCGAGAGAACAGCTCTGGTGAGCAATTTTCGTACATCGAGCCGAGAGAGCCCACAGATTTACAGTCGTTTGCAAATATCAGGTTTTTTTTTTCTTCCGATGAAGACTGAACTCGGGTGGCACGGTGGCCCAGTGGGTAGCGCTGTCGCCTCACAGCAAGAAGGTCCCGGGTTCGAATCTCGCCTCGGGTGCCTTTCTGTGTGGAGTTTGCATGTTCTCTCCCCGTGTCCGCGTGGGTTTTCGCCGGGCACTCCGGTTTCCTCCCGCAGTCCAAAAAAAAAGCATGCTGCTGCACAGGTTAATTGGCTTGCAGACTAAATTGCCCGCAGTTCCTGGTGATGGACCGGCGTCCCATCGTGGATATATCCCTGCCTTGCACCTTGTGTCTGCCGGGATAGGCTCCGGCTGACCGCGACCCCGTGCGGGATTCAGCGGTTTCTGACCACGAGACGACGCTCTCTTCTCTCGCGCCACGGAAGTGGCCACACTCGCGGGCATGCGAACACCATGACGCCCGCCAACCGCTGTCGTTTATAATCGAATTATTTTTTGCAACGGCAAGGGGTCTCGGAGGCTTTCGTCCTACGAAAACACGATAAGCAAACGGGGCACCGATTTGTGCATGAAGCGCGTGCGCTCGAGGGTAGAAATCGCCAACATTTCGTTTCACCCTGCGCTGCAGCGCAGATTTGCAACAGAAATGTGACTTTTCGGAGCTAATAACGGAGCGGATTAAGTTTCAGTGTTGACGCCACAGCTTCGCATCTCTGGCGCGATTCATGGGTTTTGTTTTTTTGGCTCCGCACCTTGTGAAAATGTAACTGGAAAACGTTCACATTGTTGGCCAATGCCTGGACTTGTTTTTAACGAAATAGAGCCAGGACGAGGCAAATGGATGGTTGGAGAGTTGCAGCGGTCGGAATCCTCTTCACTGCACCAATTTGCGTGGCCCAATTCCCACAGCGGACCCCGTAATATATATATGAAATTACCTACATCTAGAGTCTGCTGTAATACACAGCACGCTTATGTAACCACAGCTTTCCATGTCTCTCAATGAGCCGCCGTGTCATCAAATCACGAACAAATGCTGGATGACGCCATCTCTAGTGTTCGGCACGCGGCGAATGATCTCCGGGCGCGGCAGTTGAACAATCGCCACGTTTCTCAGATCACCTCCCCCAATCCAGTCAGCAGGAAGAATGGATTCTGCACACTTGGTTGATTTATAGGTCTCGTGTGGTGGGGATAAATGTGGGTGCCCCCGCCTATTCCGAGACGTTTGGTCAGCAGGGAAGAGTAGGCCCCACTGTGCTCTGGAGGGACTTTAATACAGACGCCGGTCACCTTTCAAAAGCGGCGCCATGGGTTAACGTATTCACTCTTATTTACGGGTCTGGGTGCTGTCATTGATAATAATAGTAATTGCGCTTCTGGAGCGCTTTTTACCCAGGGGTTACAAAGCGCGGCACAGAGCTGTGGAGAGCACGGCATGTCAACAACATCGGTATAGATCGATTAAGTATAATAGTGACAATCAATCAAGAACATACAAAATCAAATAAAAGATGACTTTGTTTTGCATGGTTTTCAATACTGGCCTCAATCTTAAAAAGCAAAATAAGCGTGTTGCATTGTTGCTCATGACGCTGGATGCCCTTCTGCACTGAGTGGACTATGTTTAACGCGTGCTCCGCACGCAAGCAAACACGCCTCGCGTGTCCGAACTGGCTTGAAAGTTCGCCGTTACCGTATTCTCCGCGGATAGCCAAGAGGTCTTGGAAGAGGGTGCAATACCCACGCTGTACCCCACCACACGCGACCTGCCGCCGGTCAATCAACTGTGGCGTAGCCACTGACAATGCTTGGTGGATTCTGTTTAATCACCGGAGTTAATTTTTCACTTTTATGCCGCTCACAGACTTTTGATTTAAACGTCTGATTCTATTGCTCTTCCGAGCAAGTTTTCCAAAAACAAAATATACAAGCAATACAATGTACAAAATGTACAACCGTTTACACAACCCGTGTCCCACATTCCCTTCAATACAATCTATAACGCGCACGCGTTCAATTCACCGATAATGTGAGAAAGAGATGGGGTGTTGGAGAGGGGCGTTAAGACCCGCAGAAAAGAGTGCAAATTGAAGCGTGAAACGGAGGATCCCCTGGGTGTCTGTGCACAGAGCGCTGCCCCAGCGCTCCAGGAAAGTAAGCCACCTTGTTATAGAATGCGCGGCTCCATGTGGAGCTGCGCCTTGATGAGACCTCTGGTCATCATCGCTAACGCGGAGCTTTCACCCGCGTCACCCTGCAGCAGCAGCTCCTTGCGGGTCTCGTAGATCTCGAGAGCCTCGCCTGAGCGAGGACAGAGTTCGCGATGCTGCTGCGGTCACCCGCGGTGGCTCGGGATGCACAGCCGCGCACGACGGAGATTTTGCTCACAGATGGAAAATATAAAAGTACATTTTTTCTGCACGAATGGATTTCGGACGCTGTAAATGCGTTTAAGTCAAACAACCTTTTTCTGTTGCACAACCGATAGCATCAGAGCGTTACTGTATGAAAAGTCAATGAATGAATGAATGGAGCAATTGACGCTGGAAATATCTTCTGCAGGGAGAGACAGTAAAATGATAAAATACACTCAACGAGATAGTAACGGGGAACTATTTATTTGACGAGGTGTTAGTATTTGCTTTCCTAGTTTCGGGAGGAAACTTGTGACCCGAGTTCGATTCCCAGCCACGGAACCATCAGCCGTGATTGATAATCAACATTCACCCATCACCCACTGCTCACCAACACGCACCAATAAGAGCAATGAAGTAAGACCGAAACAGCCCCCGTGACCGTCACGGCGCGGGGTTGGCCTTCATCCAGCAGTGATATAAAGAAAAAACTGATTAGCTGGACCCGCTAAACGTAACGTTGTAAATTACACTATTGACTGGTGCCTCGCTAAACATTTAGAGACTGACAGCGCAATCAATTTCAACTTGAATTCTTCCCCCTTAATCAGACGTTCAGCGCGCCTACGCTCGCAATCGATGGGCGGTCTCTCACGGCACGCGTGCCGCGCTCTTGCCGACCGACTCCCGTGGACGTAATTCAGCCCCGCAGCGGAATGAGCGAGCGATTTGCACGGCCGTATCTTGACTTCATTCTCGTTGACGGCCGGTGGGTGCCTCGAGCGGTCTCTGTGATGAAAAATGTGAAATTTCCACCGCTGACTGTGGTTCGCTCGGCGAGCGAGAATCTGCGTCTTTTGGCGATGGTAAAAGAAAAATATATATTTTTTTTAATATCTCGAGCGTCAATTACGGTGCAGCTGTGGCGAGTGAACCCTCAACCCCGTGCAAGCTTGACCTAAATGGAACGTACAGTAGTACACTAACAACCAACGCTCCGCCACGTGCCCGTGAGCCGATTGCTAGCGCGAGAGCTGTGAATTCGTCACAGCATCGAAGTGCTGCGCGCAGAATTAAAGGCTGACCTCGCAATCTCCTAGCCATCCCACTCGCCCAACGCGTTAAGAAATGGACCTCCCGTCGCCTCGAGCGAAGAACGCCGTGTTCTGACAGTGTTTTTAGGTCAGCGCTATAGGCAAGCTAATCACGCGTATGGAAGTAATTAATTGTTCAGCTGTAATCAACACATGTTGCTGCGTGCGGCTCCATTTCCAAGAGGAACACGTGCTGTTGTGTTTGTCGCTGGCAGGAAAAAAAAGAGACTGGAAGTCATCTGTGTTGAATTTTAAAGCACTAAGCAATGACAGCAACTGTACTTAATAAAGGATCATCACATTACACGTGCATGGAACAATGCCGAATGTGTGTTATTGTTATGCAGCCATAGAAAAAGTAAGTCACGTGTGTACCGTTTTTTTT
>JAZEWT010000013.1:4443425-4462973 GCA_036362905.1 Mordacia mordax
ATTACAAGAAAGGATAGCGGCTGAAGATCCAGAGTGGTAACGGAGCAGCGGCCGAGTAGCGGAATGCATTACGACAGCAGGCGGAGCGATGAAATGAGCAACGTGCGCATGTGTTTGGTGGATCAGCACATCTCAGGATCGTGAGCGATAATAATAATGAACAAACGAGAGTGGCTGTGAATCGCCCCATAATAATCATCGGACTTCTGGAGCGCTTTTCACCCGAGGGTCACAAAGCGCTGCACAGAGCTGTGGAGAGAGCGGCATATGAGCGACGCTCCGCCAGGGCGCCGTGCGCGATCAGCCCGCCCGTCTCGGTAGAGGGCGATGCTGCAGGGCCGCGTGGTTTGAAAGACGAGCGCGGAGCAGGAGACGCGAGACTGAGGGTTCGTGGCTCCACGAGGGACCGACCCAGCTCGTTACTAAACAACGGAGCTCCGGAGGACACCGCAAGAAAATCATTCTGCCGACGTTGCAGAAAAGGAGGCATTTATCCCGCAGTGGATTGATCATGGCTAATCATAGCTGTAATCACTGAGCACACCTAACGTGACATTATAGATGAAAGCAAGATGAGGAAATCTAAATAGTTGTAGACTGCTGGGTAGAACAAGAATCACAAAGATCTCTCATAGCCTTAACGGCATGCAGGGTCAAGAACTTCGAGCGGGCACCTGTAAGGTTCAACATGACACACGAGGCGTTGGGCAGCCTGGCCGCCTTTGTCTCCACAGTGGCGATCTTTACACGCTGCACGAGCTACTCGTTTGAGGCTGAGTCGACCTAGAGGAGGCCAGGAAAACAAGCCCAGAAAATCGTCACCGGTGTTGGTGGGAATCAAACTCTGGTCGCACGCTAACCGCTGCACTACCGCTCTCCAGAGGTAACATTCAGCAATCATTCTTGGGCGCGTTGTACGCGCGTGCGTGACCCCTTGATGACGCGACAACAGTCGCGCTCACCCTAACAGCACGGGGCCCTTGCACCGCACCACAGGATTGCTGGCCACGGAGCGATCCATCACCCTGGTCTCTTGTTCCTTTCTTGGGAACAAAAAAAGAGACTAAAAAAATCCAACGAGGGCGGCACGGTGGCCCAGTGGTTAGCGCTGTCGCCTCAGAGCAAGAAGGTCCCGGGGTCGAATCTCTCGGCTCGGGTGTCTTTCTGTGTGGAGTTTGCATGCTCTCCCCGTGTCCGCGTGGGTTTTCGCCGGGTACTCCGGTTTCCTCCCACAGTCCAAAAGCATGCTGCTGCATAGGTTAATTGGCTCGCAGGCTAAATTGCCCCGCAGTGCCCGGCGATGGACTGGCGTCCCATCGTCGGTATATCCTTGCCTTGCGCCCTGTGTCTGCCGGGATAGGCTCCGGCTCACCGTGACCCTGTATAGGACTAAGCGGTTTCAGACAATGAGATGAGATGAAAAAATCCAACGAGAGATAATATGGATGGACGGTCACTGTGCGCGCTTTGTTACATCCACCTCTGCAGACCACACCTGTTCAATGGAATGTTATTAGAAAAAAAACTCCACGGATCACTTAACGGTCTCAATAAGCTAATGAGTAAATCCATTGTCCAAGCGAAAATGCGGACTCATTTTCCCGTCACACCAGCGTCACGCACAACCCCCCCCCCCATCACATGGTAAGAGCTATTAGAATTAAATTTTCTGCCGAGACGTAATTACAAAACTTGATAGGTTGTTCGAAGGCCTGCCTATGCTCTTTCGTTGTATTATGCAATCAGCCTCTTGAACTTGTTAAGACTCGTCGTACTGCCGAACTTATTCACTTCTGTGTCTCTTATTAATGCCCTGGAACTCTTGGACAGCCGTGACCGGCGCAGTACTGTGTGTTACTCTTTACCTTATGATTATGGTAACCAATGTCTCTTCGCTGAATTTAATGACGTACCCTGTGATCTTAGATATCGTGTGGCGTTGGTTGAAAGTTTTTTTGTACCGCAGGCATCCCACATCCAGAGTTTTCAAGCTTACTGGGTATCACCCGCTGTAATAATACGCGCCTATCTTTCAAACTAAAGATCCTCCTTGTCCTCGAAGCCATTGTGTGTAGGCGCGGGTTGATGACTCATGCAGAGGATTTCGCGAGCATGAATGTGACCTCCAACCTCCTTGGATTACCAGGTGGCCAAACAATGACAGTGCAGCAAGTGGGTTCGTGATCCAAGTGGGTTCGTGACCCACTTGCCATTAGTACCTCTTTGTGACAAAAGGTCAAGGCCTGTATAGATACAATGAGTGGGTTCATGACCTCCTCACTCGAGGAAGCATTGGTCAGAATCCTTCTCTGTTGATAGCCACTGGTCCATAGATGGGATTTCCACATTTGGCTGGAGTTATTCCATCCCTGGGACCGCGATAGTTTACATACTAAGTACGCCAAAGTAGCCTCTGGACTAGGGGTGAACATAATAATAATAATTGCATTTCTAGAGCGCTTTTCACTCGAGGGTCACAAAGCGCTGCAGAGCTGCGGAGAGAACGACACGTCAACAACAACGGCAGAGAACGGAAAATCAGCAAAAATAACGTTTCTTTGGGTTTTTTTTTTACAAATCCGAACTGTGGAGAGAACTCCATGACAACAACACCAAGACAGTTCAACCGAAAGTCAAACAGTAGCGATAAATTATAGGACATAAAAGTCAGCAAAAAATAATAATTCTTCGACTATGCTCGGCGATGCTGCTCGCCACCGCTTCTTCAATTCTCATCTCCCATCTCATCTCGTTATCTGAAACCGCTTAATCCTATATAGGGTCACGGTGAGCCGGAGCCTATCTCGGAAACACAGGGCGTAAGGCAGGAATACACCCGACGACGGGACGCCAGTCCATCGCCGGGCATTGAGGGACAATTTTAGCCTGCGAGCCAATCAACCTATCCAGGAGCATGCTTTTGGACTGTGGGAGGAAACCGGAGTACCCAGCGAAAACCCACGCGGACACGGGGAGAGCATGCAAGCTCCACACAGAAAGGCACCCGAGCCGAGAGATTCGAACCCGGGACCTTCTTGCTGTGAGGCGTCAGCGCTAACCACTGGGCCACCGCGCCGCCCCGCTTCTTCAATTGCGCTACATAACTCAAACCTTCTAGCGGTATGATCCCATCACAGCCACCCCTTCCCACTTGTACCTAATTCGATGCTTCAGACACTTTATTACCGGGCACGCCTTATCAGACCGTACCGGTCGACTCTCGCCTTGGTCTCTTTACAACCTCCTCGAAGGGAGGTCCATAACGGTCATCAGCAGGAGCGTGTGCAAGACAGCAAGAAGGTCCCGAGTTCGAATCCTCGCTCGGGTGCCTTTCTGTGTGGAGTTTGCATGTTCTCTCCCCGTGTCCGCGTGGGTTTTCGCCGGGCACTCCGGTTTCCTCCCACAGTCCAAAAAACATGCTGCTGCATAGGTTAATTAGCTTGTGGACTATATTGCCCGCAGTGCCCGGTGATGGACTGGCGTCTCATCGTGAGTATATCCCTGCCTTAAGCCCTGCGTCTGCCAAGATAGGCTCTGGCTCACCGCGTCCCTGTACAGGACTAAGCGGTTTCTGACAATGAGATGAGATGAAGAAATTGTAGGGCTGCACCTATCCCTTTGACCACCTGTTTTGACTATTTTACACAGGAAAAAAATGATCTAATTTATGATCAACGTGAGCAGTTGGAGCTGCAAGATTTTCCAAGCAGTGGTCTATAAAGTTTTCACCCGAAGCTGAATTTCAACGGTTAATGTTTCCCCTATGTTCTTGTGGCTTGGGACTCGCTCCACAAACCGCCCAGAGACACGCACTGCAGAGGACGAGTCATTTTCGTCTCAATAATCCTTCATCTAATACGGGTGGTTCCGTGGCCAGTGCAGCTCACCGTGAATGAAATATGAAACTTGTTCTGAACTGACCCCCCGCCCCGCCCCGCCCACATGCCCCCACCAACTCCCCACTTTGACAAACCCATGCTGACTGGAGAGATACATTTGATAACCACCCATGACTATAACCAGTGGCTATCGAAATCTGAATCAGCCTTAAGTTCTACACCGTGCCGTATTCACGAACGCTCACTGATCAGAGTGGTGATGTTTGGATGAACAACCCACCAGGTGTGGATAATCCGTCACCCAGCAATGGATTGACAGACGGCTGAAATGTTTTACGGTAGCAGTAGTATTATTACTGCTAAACCGTCTTAATAAGTGCCTACTGTGGAAAGGTTCGCCCTCTGTATAAATACAAAAGGCGAGGTAATTCAATACGCGCAGTGAACACGTGGCTCAGTGTAATGTTTGCTCCTGTTGATAAATGAATGGCGTGCAGGGTTCTTTGTGGGCCGCTGCTTGCGTCTGGGACCACACAGCTGCCGCTGTACGTGGCACACTGCGGCAGAGATAACCATCTGTTAGAAGGAAGGGGGGCCGCGTCTCTCAAAAGGTCTCTGAAAGAAAACCCTGGCTCGCTGCTTTAGCTGAAATATGCGAGCAATGCTTTTGATTGAGAGCTGGGAGCGGGAGCAGCCCCGCTCTCCGCTCTGTCGTGAGCGGCGGGTGAGAGCGCAGCGCCACTGCTGACAAGCTTGTCGAGCGGTTCTCCCTGGCTGCTGGCTCTCAGGATGAAGGCACAACGAGTCTTTCATCACCGAGCCGCACGGTGGAACAGTGAGGAGCACTGCAGCCTCACAGCAACATGAACCGCGGTTCGAGTCCTGGTTCACATGCCTTCCTTTGCGCAGTTTGCATGTTCTCCACCTGTTCACGCGTATGATCGCCGGATATTCCTGTTTCATCACAAAGTCCAAGGTTAGGTTAATTGACCTAACTTAAAAAGAAGTATCCAGTGTCCTGCGATGGACTGGCGCCCTATCCTGGGCATCACCCTGTCTTGCGCCCTGTGTCTGCCAGTACAGGTTCGCATCCCCCGTGACCCTGCGCAGGGTTAAGCGGGGACTGATCATGATGTCTCGCAGCTATAGGCATCACAGGCCGGATGCGAATAATCAATAATAGTCATTGCGAATACATCGCTGCACCGAGCTTGACGCTCTGCACTCAATCTTCTCAGCTCTGCTGCACCGACACAGAATGTGAGATCGCTCGTGAGATCCTGGTGAAAGTCATTCAGTCGAGGGACGTAGGTTTTCACAGCTCGATGGAAGAGAAATGCTCTGGAGAGCTGTTCTTTGGAGGGGAGATATCACAGCTAAGTGCTCAGCATGGCTGTACCAAAATAACAGCTCTTGATAGCAATTCTCCAAAACTAATTTTGGGTGGAAATGTTTAACGGGTGATGCATCGTCCAGGAATGATCTAACAGGAGACTGTGTTTTTGCGGTGATAAAACAACATCTCCTATAAATAGCTGTGTGGTTGTCTGGGCTCAAGGAAAACGTTGCTGTACCCTGCGCCGCGTAGCTTTTAAATTATGTTGGAAACCAGCTCACAGCACAGGTCGTAAACCAACTCCACCACCAACAGTACAAAGACACCACCTATGGCTGTGACAGGCATTCTATTGTATTCCGTAACGTCGCTGCTCATTATCGTGATATGTTCTTGCATAAAAAAAACAATATGTTTGGCTTTTAAAACAATGTCTGGACATTTATTTGGCTTCGCTAATAATGGAACAAAATTTTGAAATAGAAGCTTGAGCTGTCATGTTGGCAATTATGCACTAGTGCAAAGTAGGCACATTTTATGCAATAGGCATTGTAAAATATTAGGCTTAAAGCAAGATGAGTTGTCAATTTAAACGGACACTTGTAGACCAACAATTGGTTCAATTCAGTTTAAGATAGGTTCGGAAGAGAAACTGACTTCTGCAGATTGATTGATTGAAAATTGAGGCAAATGTCAATCAATCATCAATTGCTTTGTCTCATCTCATTGTCAGAAACCGATTAGTCCTGTACAGGGTCGTGGTGAGCCGGAGCCTATCTCGGCAGACACAGGGCGCAAGGCAAGGATATATCCACGATGGGACGCCAGTCCATCACCGGGCACTGCGGGCAATTTAGTCTGCAAGCCGATTAACCTATGCAGCAGCATGTTTTTTGGACTGTGAGAGGAAACCGGAGTGCCCGGCGAAAACCCACGCGGACACGGGGAGAGAACTCGCAAACTCCGCACAGAAAGGCACGCGAGCCGAGATTCGAACCCGGGACCGTCTTGCTGTGAGGCGACAGCGCTACCCACTGGGCTACCGTGCCGCCCTTTAAAAGAACAGTGGTGTGTCTTAATGCTTCCAAACTCAATTTAGTTTTGTCACAAGTAAAAGCCACACTGTGTACACAACCAAAGGGAATGTTTAGCGTCTATTTACACACTCAAGAATGTTTGTATGGATGATCGCTCAAAGCACTGCAGCTGGTGTGTGGTATTCCGAATGGCTAATGGTGTAGCCACTACAATACACCTGCCAGACTGGCATTCACACATTGCCGTTTATATCTCAAAGAAGTGGAATGCCAGTGATCTTCGATAGATAATGGAGAGTGATGTATTCATGTAACGTGCCGGGAATAATGTCTTATTTCCAGAGAAGTTCAACAAACGTCTTGCTCAAACAAAGTCCATGCCTGTGAGCCACCAGTCTCCAAGCAAGGAGGCTCGTAACAAAATGCTTTTATGGATGCCATTCTGTCGTGTTTTTCGACGAGATCTTTGAAGAGAAGTTTGTTGGCCTAAAGGTTCCCATGTTACTTAAGCCATCAGTTACAACAAAGGAAGCTTCTGGACACTGAATGTACAGCCACACACTGTTTGAGCGTTGAGGCGTGCTGGTAGTGAATGGTTTACGCTAGTTATTAGTTATGGTAGTGATTGGTTACGTTCGTAACTGGCTGTAGAAAGAAGCGGCCGTCGACTGCAGAATTTTTGCCCAAGAAAAATGGTCAAAAAATTAAGTTTAACGAAAACCACAACGGAGCGATGAGGGGTCCAAAACCATAAATAGTGTGGACACGTCGCCCATTACGGAGAGTCCTCATTATCTGAAACCGCTTAATCCTATATAGGGTCACGGTGAGCCGGAGCCTATCCCGGAAACACAGGGCGTAAGGCAGGAATACACCCGACGACGGGACGCCGGTCCATCGCCAGGCATTGCGGGACAATTTTAGTCTGCGAGCCAATCAACCTATGCAGCAGCATGCTTTTGGACTGTGGGAGGAAACCGGAGTACCCGGCGAAAACCCACGCGGACACGGGGAGAGCATGCAAACTCCACACAGAAAGGCACCCGAGCCGAGAGACTCGAACCCGGGACCTTCTTGTTGTGAGGCGTCAGCGCTAACCACTGCGCCACCGCGCCGCCCTCATGTGCGATCAGTGACTCCGGACAGTCAACCTGTGACTGTTTGCACCCAGGGGAAAGGATTTAGAATAATAATAATAATAATTGCATTTCTAGAGCGATTTTCACCCAAAGGTCACAAAGCGCTGCACGGAGCTGCGTAGAGAACGGCACGTCAACAACAACGACATTAGAACGGAAAATTCAGCAACAATAACATTTTTGGGACTTTATTTTCTCCATACATCTATATACACGTCGTCGCAGAAGAAGGTGTTAAAATAATAAATAAATGCTAAACCATTCCGATTTCCAGTGATACAAGTTTGTGCACCGACAGTATAAAGTAATGAAGCAGATATGGAGAATTTCGATGAAGATCTGCACACATTTTAAAAAGCAATAGGAACCGAAAGGGGTAGTGATCCTGATGGATGACGTGAATGCAAAAGTTGGGTTGTGAGCAAGGAGATTATATTGTTGGATCTCATAGGCATCGGGATAAATATTACAGATTAGAGAAATGGCTGGGTTGGTGTGCTGGGAACGGTCAGCTTATCACGAACCCTTTGAGCACTCAAGATGATTTTGTTTGAGCACTGGAAATGTATTTATAAATTAAATAATTTGCATTACTAGCAGCACAAGCTTCAGGAATGCAGTTTAAAAAAGCAAAAATATTCTTCGGGGCTGATTTGTGGAAGTGACGATGTACTTGTAGTTTGCGCTTTCAAGATATGGCTCAAGAATCTTAAGCATTCGAAAACTGCCAAGAAGCTCGAGACTGGATGATAAAACGCGATCATTATGCAAGGTTGAAACAAAAAAATGATTCATGAAAAATGCACAGAAATAGAAAAGCAAAAGGACAAAGATGCTACACCATTGTATTGAAATATCGAATACATGACAGGTAAAGGAGGCAGCACTGCTAGTGAATGCTGAAAGATAAAAATGGTGACATACCCATAGAGAAGGAACAAGTTTTGAAGAGATGGACAGAATATATTGAAGATTTATTTCGTGCTGCCTGAGAAGGAAAAGTATCGATTAGAAAACGGATGGTTGGGTTGAAAATCCATGTCAGACGTAAGAAGAGTTATTAATGAAATTAAAAACAACAAAGCTACAGGAGCAGATGAAATAGCATTAGAACAGATGAAATGTTTGAAAGACATTGGCTACAAAAAATACAGATATTGATGATTGCTTCGAAAAGCTGCTCTCTCGGGACAGCCGCGTCGATGATATTATCAACGAGATTTATTACAGTGGAGAGAAACCTGAGGATCTCAGTAAATCGATCTAGAACTATTGAATGTGACCTCCACAGAACTTTTTGTCAAACAAGCCATGGTGATCAGCGCCAGAAGCAGAATTAAACCAGAGGCTGCAAACGTTCAATGTCGTTTTGTTGAAAATTTAGGGACAACAAATGCCATGTTCTATGATTGCTTCTGAAAGCTGCTCTCTCGGGACAGCCGCGTCGATCGCTCCCTCTCTCCATCTCGCGACGTTTCACCTCACACGTCAGAGGCATCCTCACACTGCGCCTGAGGATGTCTCTAACGTGTGAGGAGGCGAAACGTCGCGAGGGGAGGAGAGAGGGAGCCATCGACGCGGCTGTCCCGAGAGAGCAGCTTTTCGAAGCAATCATCAACTGAAATGTGTTTTTTTTTACAGCAAACTCCGGGTGGATCCAGTGGCTCAAACTACGGACAAGAATTAAATGTACGCTGGCCATCTTGGAAAATGGCCACCAACTTAGAGGAAACCCTATAGATAAACGACTTCCTTAGGACACATCCAAGCTTTGTGTCATATCTCATATTCGCATGTCCAACCCCACAATATATGCGTACAGTTCACATATCTGCTGTACGATGTAGGACAACAGTGCAGGTTTCATTAGGTATTGACGAGAATCACTCTCAAGATCTGTTCTTTTGGGAGAGCCATGCCGTGTATTGCTGCGCTCTCTCTTTCCCTCTCTCAAGATATTGTCTCCTCCCACGTGAGAGGAATCATGAGACTTGGTGGGAAGTGAAACATCAAGACTCATGGAGGAGGAACGCTTGAGACGTCTATCGGCAGGGTGGCGCAGCAGTAACATCTGTGCCTCACAGAAAGAATGGTCTCGCCAGAGCAGGTTCGATCCGTGCCTTGACCACCTTTCTGTGTGGAGTTTGTGTATTCTCTCCCCCTGTTCTGCGTGGGTTTCCTCCAGGCTCTCCGGTTTCCTCTCACAACTTAAATACAAACTCATTTATTAATTGACCGATGACATCCGAATATATAGGAAGCAATGGGTGGCAATGTGGTGCCGGCAAACTGTCTGGCTGCCTCCTCCTCCTCCGCCTCTCTGTGCTCTCCTCGTGCCTCCGAGTCGTTCTCTGTCGAATGAATTCCTTCGATAGTGAATGAATGTAAAATTATTATTATGATCACGAAAGACCAGCTCATAAGAGCTATTCTCATGCGTCGAACCATTAAAGCCCATAGGCGTCAATACATGGGCATGCGAGATTAAAGGCATAAGAGGTCGCAGGTTGTGCAGTGGATGCGACACCACGGAGCCTGACATTACGTTTGGCACCCACATGTTAGCAAATGAGCTGAAGACCTCAAGACAGATGGTGAGAAACCGCAAAACTAGGTTCTTCAGAGCAGATGTTAACTGTGTAACATTTGCAACATCCTTCAAAACGAAGTGATGGGTGATGTACAATGGCATCATTAGCTTTGGCTCTCATGACTTGTTGATTTTTCTCATCTCATCACATTGTGAGAAACCGCTTAGTCCTGAACAGGGTCCTATCCCGGCAGACACAGGGCACAAGGCAGGAATACACCCACGATGGGACGCCAGTCCATCACTGGGCACTGCGGGCAATTTAGTCTGCAAGCCAATTACCCTATGCAGCAGCATGGTTTTTAGACTGTGGGAGAAAACCGGAGTGCCCGGCAAAAACACACGCAGACACGTGGAGATAACTCGCAAACTCCACAGAGAAAGGCACCCGAGCCCGAGATTCGAACCCGGGACCTTCTTGCTGTGAGGCGACAGCGCTACCCACCGGGCCACGGTGCCGCCCTGGCATGATGACGATGGACTTAAAACAAAACAATAAAACAAACGCTCAGTGCTCCTCGGCACTAAAAATGGAAAATTCCACGAAGGAGAGCTTAATTTGGCGCGCGCGTATCACGGTGAGTAACTAACAATCCTGTCATGTTGGCCAGATTCCCGGTGAGTGAAAACTAAAAAAAAATCTACGAGGTATTTCTCTGCTACATCTCAAATAAAATGAAGTCGGTTCCATTGATCGTGGCCAAGCCGCAATGGATCGGTGGATCGATTCTCACAACCGCCTAGTGGCAATTTCTGCATTGAATTTGCACCAGCACGATTCTCGATACAGGGCTGGGGGGCATCAGTCGCCATACCGAGCATAATGAAATTATTTATTGATTTTATTAATCTCATCTCATTGTTAGAAACTGCTTAGTCCTGTACAGGGTCGCTGTGAGCCGGAGCCTATCCCGGCAGACACATGGTTCAAGGCAGGGATATACCCACGATGGGACGCCAGTGTCATCACCGGGCACTGCAGGCAATTTCGTCTGCAAGCCAATTAACCTATGCAGCAGCATGTTTTTTGGACTGTGGGAGGAAAACGGAGTACCCGGCGAAAACCCACGCGGACCCGAGGAGAGCATGCAAACTCCACACAGAAAGGCACCCGAGCCGAGATTCTAACCCAGGACCTTCTTGCTGTGAGGCGACAGCTCTATTCACTGGGCCACCGTGCCGCCCTATTTATTGATTTTGTTATATGAATTATATTAGTTGTTTTCGAAATTGTTCAAAGTGTCCTCCATCGTGTTCACGTTGCACTCTGGACCAGAGCACAATGTATCGTGCGGTGGCGGCACAGTTCTTAATTATTTCTAGACATCTGAAACCGTAGCGTAATCAAATAATTATTATTGGTAAAGCGATTTATGACGCATACTATATTGTTAGTTAGACGTGGTGGCCCAGTGGTTAGCGCTGTCGCCTCAGAGCAAGAAGGTCCCGGGTTCGAATCTCGGCTCGGGTGCCTTTCTGTGTGGAGTTTGCATGCTCTCCCCGTGTCCGCGTGGGTTTTCGCCGGGTACTCTGGTTTCCTCCCACAGTCCAAAAAACATGCTGCTCCATAGGTGAATTGGATTGCATGCTAAAATTGCCCTCAGTGCCCGGTGATGGACTGGCGTCCCGTCGTCGGGTGTATTCCTGCCTTACGCCCTGTGTCTGCCGGGATAGGCTCCGGCTCACCCCGACCCTGTACAGGATAAAGCGGTTCTGACAATGAGATGAGATGAGATATATAATAATATATTTTCTATCACAGACAAATGGGGTGTTGCTGTCTGTAGGCAATGCCAGATATAGATGTTTCTTCACGTTTCATCTCGAATAGCAGTCTGCATAATTACCTTAGTAATTATAATCAGCGTGAGTCATGATCAGTCTACTGCTGGTTGAAAACTTCCCGGAGCTGTCACCTTCGCTTGCGGTTCTTGCGCTGTAACATTTCATCCAGCGCATTCCAGTCTGCGTGCTCTGTCTGGGGGACTGTCACACCATTGGGGTCACCTCAATGTGAGTCGTGAATTCTCTCTGTTCAATAAGTATCTTTGCCAACCTGCCCTAGCCATCGTGGTGAAGTATGGTGGAATTACTCCTCCCACGTACAGCCTGAAAACCGTCGCTCGCAACTCTATTCGCATCATCCGTCATTACAGCAGAACAGACGAAAGTGTGACCGGGTGTTGGATATTATTACGTAAGAATTACTTTCGTGACAATGTACAGAAAAACATATTTTTTGAAAAATATGTTTAAGCTATGTGCAGTCTCCACGCTCCGTGACTATTAAACCAGCAATGGCTTCTGCAATGGCCCTTGAGCCACAGATGGAAATTCCACATTCTCATGGCATAGGCCAGAACCCTCCATAAAGTGAGGGATTTTAATTTTTAATAAAGTGGCAATTATTTTAACTCTTGTTAAAACAATTTAAGATTGGAATGTTGTCTCACGATACAATCAGAGTACTCTAACCCATACATTTGATACATTTAATACGGATTAATGAAATAACTAACCAGCCATGAAGATTAAAATCTTTGCGAGATCCAGGAAAATAAATTCCTGACTTGATGATTATTTTGACAATCTCTAAGATATATTTAGAGTTATTATAACAACATCTCATTGCAGTTGCATTGAAGCGATTTAAATTGATGTAATTGTTGATAAGTAATTCTTAACACATTTGTAGTTAGTGTTCGGTTCATAAAACTTTGTTAAACCACGCATAAAACAACGGAATGAATGAACGTGCCAAATATTATTTTCTCAGAAATGTCAAGATGTTTTTCATCAACCCAAGCATTCCCTGAAAGGAACCGACAGTAGTTCCGTGAAAAAGCATAAAAGCACCTGCCTACCTTAAACACTCGGCAATATTACCTTACGTGTCTATAAAAAAATATAATTTCAAATTATTGTTCAACGTTAAGCCAGATGCATTGCACATGAGTTGCAGAGCTTTCTTAAAAGTCATTAGGGTGTAAATAGATTTGATTCATTGAGACTAAGGGCTTTCAATTTGAGCCAAGGTTCGAGAGGTGTGACGACACATTGCTGGGACCTTCTGTATGAGAACCTGTTCTACTTATTACATATGTACACTGGCAAAAAGTACCCATAGCGTTAACAGCTCCACCTGAGCTACTAAGCATTGATATTGCATTGCCCTGAGCCGACTGCCTTTTGGCATCATCTGGCTGACACTGACAATCAGGCTCAAAAGAAAGCCATGTCTGGTGTAAGCCAATCAGTTTGAAGGAAAATGCATATGTTATCAAAGCTTCCTGTTTGTATATTTTGCCACAAGCATGTGTGGCTTTTGCAAACTAGACACATTGTGGAATGTGTCTAATTTGGTGTTTTAAGATCTTAACACCTGCATAATTGCCAGAAATGGTAACAAAAAACCTGTTCTACTCATTACATAGAGGTGTATGTCGGAGCGTCGTGGTTGAATCAATCCACTGAAAAGCGTCTTCCTGCTGAAACGAGCGATGGAGCAATGCTCACCTACGTTTGTGGCCCTGAGCAAGCGGTGACAAACAACCGAAGAGGAGGAGGGGCCGTTATACTTCAAACGTGACCGACGTTCACTTGAACAAAAAAGGTTGAGGTGGCAAAGGTGCAGCCGCGCAATTGCTGCCATGGTCTCGACTGGCTGAAGTGCCTCGACTTAGCGGGAGCTATTGTCCCACTCTGCGATATTGGTCAGATGTCTTAGCTACGGTTGGAGTATCCCAGGCGTGAAAGGAACTGCCACCTTACTTTCATATCTGGAGTACCCACACTTTACCCCACCACACGTCACCTGGTGATAGAGCACCAAATAAACGCCTTTAACTAGGAATCACATTTGCAATAACCACACATACTTGTGTCGGCAAGCATGCATGTTTGGATGTCTTTTTTTCCAAAAGCCTGTGTGGTTATTTCACAATTGATACCTTGTGAAAGACATCTATTTAGCATTCGAAAATCTTAAAACCTGTATTATTGCCAGAATGGGTAAAATCGTGTCTATTTTTTTTTATCAAAATTCATTTCATTAAACAAAGTAATGAAGGAAATGTAAATGATACTGGGTTAATGCTTTTTTTTATTACTGAAAAGTAAGCGACAGCTGGAACGGAGGAGCAAAGTGGAGATTACAAATTCATGGAACTCTGACTCCAAACGCTTGCGAAATTCTCAAAGCAGTGAAGCATCCACTCAAGCATGACATCATTGTTTTTCTATCGGAGCCCTGTTCATTTCAGAAATGCCTTGTCTTTTTAGGTGCCCGCAAATGTAAGGAAGCTGTGCAAATTTTCCGTAATAAATCACAGCGGTTTATTTTAAAAAGCAACACTCTCTGCACGGGCGCTGTAGCAAAAGCAACTTCCTGGAAAAAGTATATATAATACTGTAAATAAAATAAAAACCATGAGTTATGAATGGACCTGCTCAGAAGTATGAGTTTACGTTAAATAAGCTGTGCCTATATATACAGGCATATATTCTCACTGCCTTCACAAATTAAGTTTCAAAGACAATATTTTAGAATTTCAATTTTATAATGTGGAGTGATATCAAATTCTGCCAGCATTTATATGCTGTATAGTTGAAAGTCTTGCCTGGTGTCAATTTCTCCAGAGCACAGAAGCCTTTATAAGAACATATTTCACTTCATCAAACACCCTGCCATTACTTTGGCCAGAACGAAGCATGTTTTCCCAGGTGAATTTACCGCTGCGATTTTGTATGCGTACAGAATTGCAATGCATTTTGAAAATCGCCAATAATGGACTAGCCCACGTTTGAATGGAGCCCTGCTCCCACTGAGATGTGGAGCATACCATTCATTTATAGAGATGTTTAATGCATTTTCTGTGAGGCAATGTTGTCCCTTAAGTAGAGACAAAGAGCTCACTGTTACGTTTTTTGCAACAATTAAAGATCACACGTTATCTTTTTCTTTACATCGACAGGCCATTGTATTTAGTAGAATAACATATTAACCACATAACCCGCGTACAAATATCCAACCGTTGCCTAAATAGGAATTATATATATTATCACAGCTTTTAAACTTCTGGCACCAGTTAAATACACTCACACAATGCAGATATTGTGTGCCTTGTTGGAGTACATTGAAATGTAGATTAAATCGCATTAAACAATTGGCGGGGTGGGGGGGGCTGAACAATATGTCTTTTAATTAACAAATTAGCATGAATTGCTGAATATAGGCTTATATTATTAGTTATAAATGTTCTGCCTATTGCTTAATAACGAGCCTTTTACAAGTGAATATGGAAGTTCATTTTGTTGCATATTTAGTTTGGATTGCATACGTTTGTGAATTGTAATAAGTTCCGAATTTGAACCTGATTATGCCATGAAAACGCCCATTCTGATCTCTTGCATAGCACTGCGACCTTCGGTGTAACCACTGGCCAGCAAAGTGGCACAGCGGTCACGTCTGGGCCTCCTGGGAGAAAATCCTGCCAGAGGCAGGAATTGAACCTCCTCATGCACCTTTCTACCTGCAGTTTGAGTATTCCCCCCACTGATTCGCTTGGGCTTCCTCCGATTTTTGCTGTTTCTTAACACACCTAAACAACATGAATTAATTAATTGGCTGATAATATCATAATATATAGGTTACAGTTTTTGGCAAATGTTGGCGCCGGTTAACCGCGTGTTTACCATCCCCCTACCCGCTTCGCTGTGGTTTCCTCGCATCGCTGAGTCTCTTCCAATCGATAACCTTCGACACCGAATGTTTGCGAAACTCAGTGTGTGTGCACGAGCATTTTTATTTGTTCATTTACAGAGCTGGCGGGAGAAGACAACGAAGGGCTTTCTTCAAGAGGCATTTGTCTCACAGAGAAGAGGGCATCGCTTCCCCATTGCCATGTGAGAGAAATGCTCCTCACGGCACAGCGGAGGTTTAGCCAGTTTAAGTTTCTGCCGCGGGTTTAGACGTCCGCTATTCACGTTGTCCTGGGTTGGCCGGTTGTCCCCCAATGGTGTGGGTATTGGAGCCATATGTCACAGCCGCATGCCATTCCTGACGCCAACCTCCTTTCGTCGAAGGGTATTCGGAGAGCTAGATCTGTTCGCCCAGTGATACCCCGGCAGGAGTGCTTGGACTCTAGGTGACATAGCTCTAAGGTTCATTGTAACATGCAAAGCCCTCCGCCGCGGTAAGGTTGCGACCCATGCGGGTAGTGCTGTATTATTGATGATTCTGCGTGTGACATACGGCGAAGGGAATGAGAGAAAATCCAGCTAAAATGAGTCCGGCACCAATTTCAACGTGATGTTTATGTTGCTATTGATTGTTATCGAATCGGTCATTAGTGACCAGGCCGACACCGTAAACTCACGGCACGAATTACGGCTGAAGGATTTTGGTTTCATAATCGTAACTCTCAGGGCCAAGGGATGGCTCTGGGCCATCTCAACACTGATCTCGTGCCCACACTCCCTGGGCCACGTGGCTTCTGGTGTCAGCCCCTCCTCCTCATTCTCCCTCCCACGGGCCCCATCCCTTTTCCCCATATCCTCTGCGGCCACTGCGAAAGCGATCGAACAACATGTTTTTAATAACATTTAATAGAGGCTTGGGTTAGGTTGGACTACCCCGAGCAAGCATTTATTATATATATATTGCCGATTTCTAAAAGGAAACAAATGCAGCCCTGCAATTGAGCGAGGCCTTTGACCCACACTCATCTCAGCCACTGACCCTGTGCTGTTGTAACGGGTTCTGAAGGCAACGTGAGAGGTTGTGCGGCTTCCTCCTCTGGGAGCGATGGGATGGCCATTGACTCGCTGCGTCGCGATTTTTCATACCGGTCCTGGGTCTCCCCCTAGGTCAACCCATCATCAAATAAGCGCCTGGCGCGGTGTGGAAACATTTCCACGAGGGAAACAAAGGGAGGCCGGGTGTGATCCTGGCCACCGACCCCGTCGTGTGCCGTGCTGGTCTTTGTAGGTGTTAACTCACAAGCAGCACTCGACTTGTCAAGGATATACGGGGCATATTTGCATTTGGTTTGCTTCGCACATGGGTAAACGTAAGACTTGCTCACGGCTCCAGATTGGTGTCAGCTTGCCTGCTGTGGCAAGCATGGCAGGGCCTGCCGGTGTGACTCACCAGTGGGTGGCTGCCACCCCTCCTGGCTTTTTTTCCAGGATCGTCCTCCTTTTGAGGCAATAGTCCGGGAAAATCTCTGCGCGTTTTCATGAATTAAAAAAAAGAGTAATTGAACATTCAGGTTTCTGCCAGTGATCCGTACAGTCCTCTTTCTCTCTTGTTTTTCTTACTCCCCACGATATGTTCCGATGCTTAATGACTCCGAGATGATAACCATGCTCCCCAGCGGTCGTGGAAATGCAGCATCACCTGGCTATTAAAAGGCCCTCTCCTCCACCACTCCTCCGAACAAACTTGCAACCCGCTGCTAAATGCATTAATACAGGGTTCTTTGGTTAATGTAATTTTAATCCAGTAATGCCTCTCTGTGAGATCCAACACGTTGTATCAAGAGGGTCCTTCATTAGAATGTCTGGTTGTTATTTAGTCTTGAGATTTATTTTCGGAACACAAGTGCTTCCAAGGCACTCGATGACAGACGTATGCCACTACGCATGGCAGGAACATGTTCTTGAGCTTGCATCGCGTAGAGCATAGCAAAACACGCGTTTGTATCAGGACCTGTACATCATTGGTTGTAACCGATCTGTACGTCGTGGCTTCTGTACAGCCGCTGGACGCCAGTGAAATAGAGTCGAGCAGAGCATTGGGTCCTTGTAACATGACTGCAATCTAAGCAGGCGTTAATCAGTGCATTATATTTATGAGTAGCACTCTTTTTTGACGATGGGAAAACATTTACGAGAATGTCAGCGGACAAGAAAAATAAAGCTTGGAAAACAGAGAGAGAGAGAGAGAAAATACATTGTGGTCAGCATGCTCACTAACGGGCTTCTGGGAATGAAACCCACAAGACAACTCAGCAGATTTTTTGGTGAGAAGTTGGCACGTCTTGATGCTTTACCAGAAAGAGAGCCCCTTCTGGGCTATTCCACTGCGGGTGAACACGCGGGCTGCGTGCGATGCAGCTGCGTTTAATTACCGGCGCGTATTGTACTGGGCTGTAGAAAAAAAATATGAAAAGCGAGAGAGAGAGCGAATCAAATTTAAGGTCGAAGTGCATCCACGCTCCAGCGAGCGTTGGTGCCAGTGTTTTGCTTCTGCATTGAAGGCACGGTGGAAATTCCACATGTCTATGGCCTGAATGAGTTTATTTAATAAAATGCCTCAACGAGGCGATATGATACGGCATATTAAAGGGTGGCATTTAGGGGAATGACTGTTGCTCATAAAAAGACACGTCTAATTGTAAAATGTACGCTGATGCACCACTGTTAACGCAGCCTTAGAGCACAGCCACCACGCTAAAATATACTATAACGATCAATGGTCACACATATCCCAATACGAGACCCTCCTGGAGGATAGCATTGCGAATCGGTGAGACTGTAATACATGAAGAGAGAGCATTACCAAGTCATAATCCAGTTACACAGCAGAGGAATGAATGGAAGAGGCAGTGAGGAGCCATAGGGGTATTGCGTTTCACGTTGCAAGCTGGGTGGGCCAGGCAGCAGCTCTGTTGCAAGCATCAGTTGTGAGTCTTCATTAAGCCAGGTATTGGCCAAGTTCGAGTTCCCGTCTCTCAATAAGCGATTTCAGGGGCGGCAGCAACACAGCACGATGGTTCGCAGATCTCGCGGTGGTGGTCATGATGGAGACGGTGCTTGTGATGCTGAGCGTGCTGTTGGTGATGGTGTTAGCGATGATGGTTGCTCTGGTAAAGCTGGTGTAATTGATGACGGATTAAACGACCGGCATCCAGGTTTACTCGGGCTAACCTGCTACTCCCCCCCCCCAATGGTACAGCAGGATGCTGTACCCTTCCTGACGCTAACCTCTTTTAGTTGGAGGGTCTTCGGATCACTATTTATATGGAAACTCCCCC
Organism: Mordacia mordax; assembly: GCA_036362905.1. Lineage (NCBI taxonomy): Eukaryota > Metazoa > Chordata > Hyperoartia > Petromyzontiformes > Petromyzontidae > Mordacia > Mordacia mordax. Next base: position 4,462,405 of record JAZEWT010000013.1, read on the forward strand.
CACAGATTTGTTCACTAAGGGAAACCCTTTGCGGGGTGCTGGACTCCGTGTTACATAGCTCCGGGGGGTCACTGGAACACACAAACTCCTCCACCACCATAAGCTGATGATCCACATGGTGGTATAGCGATGTGTTATTGGTGGTACTCTACTGGGTGTGCTGGTAATGCTGATGCTGGTGGTGGTTGTACGTGCCGTTCTCTCCACAGCGCTGTGCAGCGCTTTGTGACCATCGGGTGCAAGGCGCTCTAGAAATGCTAATTTTATTATTATACTACGGTGGTATTGGCGTTGCGGATATAGCGGGGCATTGCTCATGGTGTTGGTAATGCCGCTGGTGCTGCTGCTGGTTATCCAATTAGATCAAGTCTGAGCAAGCCCTTGCTCAGAGGCTTTGTAATAAACCAGCCGCTGACACGTGCTTGATACCTATGGACCCGCGAAATATACAACATTCGTACAGCATAGGAAACAGAGGTTCTAAATGCTTGGACAAGGGGCTGATTATAGTCCTGACCTTCAACGCACGGTGATCTTAATTGTCTGGCCGATGTGTGATTATGCTGCTT
>JAZEWT010000013.1:4463581-4483053 GCA_036362905.1 Mordacia mordax
TATCTAGACATTCTAAGGACCTCTGTAATGACCACGTTTTAAACACGCGTCTATTACTGGTGCTGGCACACGCTCAGGCATGCAGTGGGGCAATCGTGGCTATAACCGGTGCAAAGGAAGTCTTACTACGGGGGTTTACTCTTCGCTAGGGTGGCCCAGTGAGGCTCCGAGCCTGGTCCTGGGTTTTTTTTTTGAAAGCAGCGATAGCCAAGAGAGATAATGTCCTCCTGGAGGATATACAAACATGCAATTAGGTCAATGGGGGTTGGGTCGAAATGCACTGCAGTCGTGCAGTGTGGCCGCGCCATGTTCATGTGCTCTGTGGCCATGTGACGTTCAGCAAATTGGGAGCTCTTTGAGAATTGTGGGTCTGGAAGAAGAATTAGAGTAAATTAAATGTCCTACCTGTAGAGTCGTACTGAACCCACCCTTATCACCTCTATTGCACCGAATGTTTTGGCCACTTTCTCACCGGTATACCGTACCGAACCGCGCTGTCATACTTTCACATCTGGTCCGGACTGATTCAAGTCAAAGTGTTCCCTGCCGTAACGGTGCATCGGGTGCTACCCTCAGCTTTGTTTGTGGCCCCGAGCCAATGACAGACGTTCGAATGCCAAAAGGATGGGCCACGTCTGTTTCTCCAGAGGACCACAGCTCTGAGCCTCCAACCAAGTGGTACTCAATGCATTGGCCGAGGAGTAAGATTGACTGAATCGACCCCCAGCAATGATTTGAACTCGCCTGCATTAAAATATCGCTATAGTGCTTTAAGCAGTGCTACACATGGCCCATTAGGTTAATTGGAATCCAATGGCATAACAATACATTTTACACATATCCAAGGTCTAAATGCAATCCATTCTCAAGCAGTTTAATAAAGCAACGGGGAATTGGTGTGAAAAGCAATACAATAATGATATTGTTGGATTACAAAAACTGAAATGCAGAAATTCCCCAATTATACTCTTAGGATTAGGTAATTGGGGCTATGGTGCAAAGGATACGAGTTGTATTAAATGGCTTGGTGTATATTCTTACTGAAATACTGCATAAAACACATTTATTTCCCATTTATAAATGAATGTTCTTATTTTTGATGGCATATTTGAGGCGGTTCCAGCACTCGCCCACCTCGTATAATTAACGTGATTTCTCACAATTACAAAAAAACTAATTTGGAAAAATCACCATCATTGTCGGCTACAGCGTGAACCTACCTTAACCCTGTCCATTCCATGCCATTCTGCAGTTGCTGAAATGAGTGGTGGGACAATGAGCTTCTTGGACCGCAAAATGCCCCTTACGTTGAATGGCAAATTTCACAGACACGGCCATAATTGCACTAATAATTCCCCCATAATTTCACGCAAAATTGGCCATACCCAGTTACGTGGGTTATTCTACAAAGATGTGTCAGAGACCTGCTCATAGTACTGCCTAATACAGGGACTTCCGTGCAGTTCTATTGAGATTGTCATCTTTGTGCGATTCATGAACGACGAAATTAAGCTGCTTGCTAAACCACGTGCTTCTATATGGACATAATCTAGGCGTAGATATGGCTCACAACTCTGCTATAGAAGCAGCACCGCGGTGCAGTGAGTAGCGCTGCTGCTTTACAGCAAGACGCCTCCGGGTTCGGTTCCCAGCTCGGGTGCCTGTCTGTGTGGAGTTTGCCTGTTCTCTACGTGTCCGCGTGACTCAGATTTCCTCCGACCGTTCCAAAGACACGCAGCTGCCTATGTTAATTATCCTGCTGATGAAATTGCCCTAAAAGTGTGCCCTGAGGCATACTGGCATTGCATCTTCGGTATAGCCCCGCCTTGCACCCTGTGTCTGCCGGGATAGGCTCTGGCCTCTCGTGACCCTGTGCAAGGTTAAGCCGGTACTGACACTCAACTGAACTCTGCTCTATATAGATGTTGTATTAATAATAGGGTGGAACATATTCACTGCACGTGTTTACTCTCAAAGCAGAATTGAGATCTAGAGTAACTCGGGATGGGAGTTAAATGTAAATATATTATTTAATAAGATCACATAACCGTTCTAACAAACAGCCAAGAGATGAACATAATTAATACTGAAAAGTGAAAGCCGTCGTGTAAGCAGTAAGACCCGGTGTCTTTTTGCCAAAAACATTAAATAAGAGTCCAAATTAGAGCCTTTGTATTTTGAATGAAAATGCAAGCAGCTGCTATTATGAACAAAAAAACTATGGGAAAATATAAAATGTATATTTTAAAAATAGAGCATGACTTGTAAACCTGATTGGACCGTTTTTCTTACATAACCTAACAACACGTGGGCAATAAAGCTTTACTCACGGGATTCTTAAACCCATCTCAACTGAACATGCGATGATTGCTCTAAAAAAAAGTTTTTGTTGCTGATTTTCCGTTCTAATGTCGCTGCTGTCGACACGCCGTTCTCTCCGCAGCTCTGTGCAGCGCTTTGTGACCCTCGGGTAAAGAGAACTCGATGAATGCAATTGGCTCATTCCACATTCCCAAGGCAGAAGCCGTGACTCTCTTGCTCAGGACAAAAGTGGGTGAACGATTGACTGACATAGTGATGAACTTAACATCATTATGTCTGCACAACCGGGCCACATTGGGACATCGACTGCCGGCCTGCTGATTGGTCTAAAATTAGATCTGGTAAGAGATGGGCGTTTATCAATGCTCATAGTAAACAGTGGTAAACAGTGGGATAAGATTGTGTAGTTTTGGAGAAACAAAAAATATACGTATGGTTAATGACACAAATAGCCTCATGAGCAAAATAACGACATTTTTCAGTCATAAGCACAATTAACTTAGCGGCTGCGTAAACGGATATAATTAAATATTTGATAACAACAAAAAACCCCACAACGATCCGAATATAGCATTTAGCAGACCTGTAAAGTCAAGTGCTGTTAGTGAACATCTATGATTATCGACATCTCACAAATAAAAGAGGACAAACACTCGACACGGCTATCCTAATAGAGCAGCGCTTAAGAACAGCTCTCACAAATCGAGCAGTGAAAACGAGTATCGGTAGTTATATAACAATAATTTAACTTCTAGAGCGCTTTTCACCCGAGGGTCACAAAGCGCTGCGCAGAGCTGTGGAGAGAATGGTATGTCAACAACAACAACATCAGAGCAGTTCAATTTAAAGTCAATATAATCGTGCTATACGTTGGACTGAAAAGTGGGCGTCAAGATATACTTGGGCAAATAAATGTCACCTTCTGGTTGACTCAACAACGTAAGATATATCTCTTGTAAAAACACAAAAGGGGAGCACATTTTACGTAACTAACTAAATTTATATTGTGTGTCAGTGTGTCTCATCTGCGATGACACAGTGATGAGAGATATAAGCAGTGACAAATAAACGTTGAGCAAAAGCTGAAAGGTGCTACATAGTCCGCCATGGAGAAGCACACGTTCCTAATTACGCTGAGTAAAGTCAACAACAAATGCATTCAAACAAATCTGTAAGTTGTATGTAAGCGTTTATGCGCACACTTTTTCACTGTTTATCCCACATCATAATAAACATTTACCAAAGCATTTCCTCCTCGTTCATCTGAGGCCCAATTATGTAACTCCAACATGAATTTCCCTTAATAGCCTTGAGCACGCTTTGAGTAGAGGCTTTAGGTTGATCTCAGCGAATGCCTTCATTAACACAGTGGCACAGCTGAGCGGTGGACGAATCTTGGTGCGTGGAGGAGGAAGCCGGAGGTGGGAGCGCGAGTTGAGGAGTGTTCACGGGAGCAGGGTGGAAGCATCAGCCCCCTCGTGGCACCGCACCACTGCGTGAGCTGCTTCCTCCCAGATGTGCGTCCCCGCTGGCTCCCAACCTCCCAGTTCTGAAACCGCCGCCCCCCCCCTTCCAATCCAATCCCGCACTCTCGCCCCTCCATTCTAGCTCCCAACCACGAACCACCACCACTACCATCCTCTCCACTCCCTCCGGATACAAGAGCGGGTGCCGTTTTACGTGGGGGCATGTACCCAAACCCACAGCCCAGCCTCTCGTACAGTGCGAAAACACACACACACGCACATGCAGAACAGCAGCGCACCATGGAAAGAAAATTAAAGTTACACTCGGGATGAACTCACGGGCACAAGGGCTTTAGGGGAGGTGGGAGGGGAAGGAGCTCCGGGGTCTGTGTGCGCCTAACGATAAAATAAGTGGCCCATTCATTCTTGTGCTCTAATTCAACCGAGCTCTGCGAATTAATCACAAATGTGTTGGTAAGGAGCCTTGCTTCTGAGTCCAAGTATTAAGTAGATTTTAAGGGAAAATCGCCGAGCCACGATTTAGCCTCACTAACGTTAAAGGTGGCAAGCCTAATATATCTTGCACAAGCTACCGACCGTTAGAAAGGCCTCCACTTGGAACGAGTTTTCGAAAGCCCCCCCCCCCCTCCGGAGCGTATTTGGCCTACTTTTCAATTCTCACCCCCGTCACACGTGATCTGTCAGTCGACCGAATGTGGCGCTACCCATTCATATGTGAGGGCTCACCAACGGGCCGGCCTCAACACGACCAGCAGGCCCGCCCGCTGGCGCTGCCTCGTGGTCCCCGGCGGCGACGCCATTCTCTTCACCACACGCGCAGCGGCCACACCGGCGAGAGGACGGGAGGCTTCTTCCTTTGAGCGCTTTTGTCACGCTACACAACACTGCTATCACACAACAACTCAACAACTAACCCGAACCGCAACACCGTCAGCCAACTCGCCAACACCGTCAGCCAACTCGCCAACACCACCAGCCAACTCGCCAACACCACGCTACACCCTGCATGACAACCACTCAGCCGACCGCTTCCCATCCGACCTCTCTCTCGCCCTTTGCGCGTCTCGCCTTATATCTCCCCGAACACTTAGAGTCTCTCTCCTCACACCACGCCGTGCTTTGTGACCCTCGGGTGAAAAGTGCCCTACAAGTACAACTATTGTTATGATTGTCAGCTTGACTTCCTACTTCGTGGTTGCTTTTCTGAAACTTTACACGTCGTATTTAAATTCCCACTTTTGTACTCGTAACATCAACCCTCTCAAGCAATCTTCTGCCTTTATCACGACGTCAGAAGAACGTGTTACCCGCTTGGAACAAGATCTCCCGTCGGGCTGGTAGTTTTGCTAGTTCTGCTATGTATATATGAATACCAATTTCAGGTCAATGGCTGTCAACCCCTCTATTGCAAGGAGACGAGGCATGAGTTTGAAGTTAAATGAACAGGGTCGTGATCATATGGATTAGTTGGTCCCTGTAATGGGAATGTGGAATGAACACCACTGAAGGCAACTGGTGACATGAGCACCTCTCCAATGTTTCCTAGAAGCTTTGACTTGATTTAGGAGGTTATGGTCAAACTCACAACCTTTGGCTCGCTGAGTGGTCTAACCACAGCACTACCTTAATTCCAACGTTCAGGAACTATGGGCTGAATCAGGGGTCAACACAACCCATCATTCCTAAAGGGTTGATAAAATTGGGTAAGGGACAATAGAATGGAGACTGAGACTATTTCCACCGTCATTTTTTTCTGTTTCACGGCCGACACAAAATGATTCCAGTGTGTGTCGACTGACACGACTTGACATTTGTGAAACGCGATCAAAGAAAAGACGTAAAGCCTCCTGCAAAAGAATGTTCCATGCCGGTTGATAAAATATTCTTCTCACGGATGACCACAACCAGTTTCAGTGAAATGTTGTTTAGATCTGAGATGCACGTTGTCAATCGGGTATTTACGAGTCTCAGCCTACACGAAGGCAATGCAACTTTGCTGCCAAGCTACTTGTGTTTGTGCAGCTGAAATTGCAATTGAGCTATTTACCAAACATTAAATAATATGTAGAAATAAAACAAAACCTCCCATAAATCCGGGTTCTATGTCAAAGGGGAAGGTTCTGGGCACATTTAAAAAACTTACTGTCAGAGATACATATCCCCATTCTCTGCGTTGCAACCACCTATTAAATGTATAATATAACGATCATATTTAAAGCGTGGAGAAAATCTTGATTCCTCACCAAAAGAAAGTTAAAATCCACACGTAAAGAAATCATGGATGAGATATTAACCAGGACACCGCCTTATTGGGGCGGCAGGGTTGTGAAACAGTGGTAACACTGCTCAATGGGTTTGCTGCAGGTTCTTTTGTTTACTTACATAGCTTATACACAAACACACACAGCAACTGGTATTGGGGATGCACTGATGTAGCTTTTCAAGTCTTAATGTATGAGAATTGCTCTAAATAGCTGCTGTTTCGGGATAGCCGTGTCGAGTGTTCCTTCTCTCTCCTTCGGGACATTGTGCCTCTCATGCCGGAGGCATCTGCAAACCGAAAGAGGAGCTGCGGCATTGGGAAATAAACCTCAAGGCCGATAAAAGACATGTAAATCACTCAACTGTCACCACACGCATCTTAACATCAGCCATCCTGAAAAAAAGCCTGGCCGGATTCTCCTGAAAAGGCTATCGAGACTAAAGACAAATGCAAAGATCCCCCGAATGGCCATAACAGATTGTAGGGTCAAGTGCTATTAGGGAGCACTTAAAAGGCCAACTCGGCAGACAAGAGAGGGCCCAGCACTGGTTTAGAAAGCGATTACAGGTGTTGGCCGTGAGTGGGAATCAAACCCTGGCAGCTGGGGTCACAGCACAGTGGCTAAGTACTCCACCACAGCCCCCCCCACCACTTGAGACTAAACAACTGAAACACCGCAGCACTGGTGCCAGGCTAGGTGTACTCTGAAGCTCCGCGAGGTGAGGGGTTAGTGGACAGACCCAGGTATTTAAAACTTCACCGATCTGGACGACAGGGGGATGACTTAGCTGACTGACGTAGATGACTGAAAGATGCCACCCCCTGCAACCCACGACTGTGCCACCTTTTAGCCGCCTGGAGCGGTTATCAGAGCCATGTTGCTCACGCACCTCTTGATTTTGCTGGAGATTGGCTGCAAACGGTATCCGTTATGCGCTCTCCGTGCCACTGCTCACACGAGGTTATGGTGAATCTACGCAGCTGTAAGACCTCAGCAGCACATCAGCTCATCTTCTCTGCTGACGCGTGCTGTACATTTGACAACCGCGCACAATTCGTATTGACACCGCATATTTTCAGTTGAGTTCTTCCGGGCAATTAAATTTTTATAAGCTGTTCAAACAGCTTGCGTGACATCACTGTCTCAAATGCTATGGTGCAATAGTTTGAAGCACAACACAATCTTTATCCATACTTGCAGAGTAACTGTCCTAATGGTGATCTTGTTTCAACTGTGTAACACGTTCTTCTGACGTTTCTTTTTGATGGCTGCTATGACCTGGATTGATACCCGATGTCATTTTGGGAATATTGTTGCTGGTCCTCTGAAGTTTCAGATTGATAATCAATGAGTGGGAATTAAATCTGAAGACACAAAATGACAGCTTCATAATTATAATTGCATTTCGAAAGGACCTTTCACTCGAGGGTCACAACGTGCTGCACAAGGCTACGGACAGAATGGTGTGTCAACAGCATCAGACTAGATTAAATAAGTGAAAATAATGATTCTAAATCAATGAATGACATCAAATAAGAGGAAAATAATTGTTGAACAAATAAAGGAAGGGAGAAGTGTTCTCAGCAAGCACACGCCAACGGCGAGCCATCATCCAAGCAGTATTGTGCAGATATAATCTGCTCTTATGAAAATTTGGAATCCAGTACACTTAGTGTATACATACGTACAAACAGTTGCTCTATTTTATATATATAGCTATTGTTAAATTAAATTCTGGTAACCCGGGTGTCAAACATATTTATCCTCATCTTTGCAGCCAAAAAAAACCCCACTTGGACATGTGGTGCCTGGGCATGTGGAGTACACATCCCAGCCAATGTATTCTTGCCCGGGGGAGTAGCCCATTTTACAGGACTTAATCCAGGCGTCTCAAATCTGAGCTCGTCGCACAGTTCAACCTGGTTAATCCAATGTTTGTGGCCAAGAAATAAAAAAAAACTTCGTGCAGAGCGAGAGCGAGAGGCCACACAAACATCCACAGAGCGATGATGGAATAAGGTTTCTCAACCGATTAGGAAACCACTGCCCGCAACCTAGAGCTGGCCATGAACACACTCGCACGACAATGATCCAACATTTAGCCTCGCAAGTGCTGTTAGTGCGAACCCATGAGTGCTAGAAGGGCACATCTAGGGAGTAGGTAGCCAGCAACGTGCCGATCGTATTTATGTCCCTTGTGGTGCTGGTCAGGGCGGCGCGGTGGCCCAGTGGTTAGCGCTGTCGCCTCACAGCAAGAAGGTCCCGGGTTCGAATCTCTCGGCTCGGGTGCCTTTCTGTGTGGAGTTTGCATGCTCTCCCCGTGTCCGCGTGGGTTTTCGCCGGGCACTCCGGTTTCCTCCCACAGTCCAAAAACATGCTGCTGCATTGGTCAATTGGCTCGCAGACTAAATTTCCCTCAGTGCCCGGCGATGGACTGGCGTCCCATCGTCGGTATATCCTTGCCTTGCACCCTGTGTCTGCCGGGATAGGCTCCGGCTTCACCGTGACCCTGTATAGGACTAAGCGGTTTCAGACAATGAGATGAGATGAGATGGTGCTGGTCAAACACCAGACCAGATTTTCATTTGAGGCTGAGTGGATATAGGAGGTGCCCAGGGGACCGGTTCAACAAAACGTCGCCGGTGTTGCCCCTGAGCGGGCAGCAAACTCGAGTCGCCTGGTTCTTAACGAAGCGCGCAATCTGCTACATATCCCACTCCCCACTACAACAACACCCACCGTTTGCTCACTAATTGGTGGTGACGCCACCACGGTGCTTGCGCTAGGCCAGGTGCACTTCGAGGCCACGTGAAGCGTCAAAGACTCGCCGACAGGAAGTGCCCTGTGCTGGTGGCAACCTTGCATTCACAGATATTAATTCTTCACCGTAACAAGTCCATTAATTAAATAATGCATTTGTGACGGCTCTGAAATGTTGTTTTGAGAATTCTTATATTTATTTAATTCAATAAACTATGTACAGTAAATGCAGTTGGTAGCGTCTTTTTGGACTCCTGTAACACAGCCGGTTCCATTACACTTTGGCTCCACATCAGGCTTCATCCACAGCTAGGCTCTCGACTGCAGCGACGACCCAGCCTTCCGTCTGGCGTCACTCGAAACATCCTCCCTCGGCCCATCCTCCCCTCGCTCCTCCCCGGTATCCGCTTTAGGCCACCACCAGACCTTGGCCGTGGCCAATCATGGTCCCTCGGGCGAAGCGCCAGGGCAATTGGGCCTCCTTCCTCTGCGTGACCTGGGACCAATGGGAAGCAGTGGCAGGGAACAACTTAAAAACAAAAAGTGGCGGGAACCCAGCAAACTAGTCGAGTCTCGACAGGCCTCTAATCAGGCCCCTGTTTTAAGGTTGTTACACTTTGATTAATTACGTGCAAGAGTCTGCTTTCAGTTTATACAAAGCAGATACATCACTTCTCAGTTATACTCATGTAGGCTTTCACTGCTCACAGCATGACGATCGCTGTCCAAAGCAGTTTTTACTTTACAGGTAAGCCGTGTCGAGTACTCCCCCTACACGTGGAAGGTATCGTGAAGGAGAGAGGGCGAGGCCCTCGACACTGCCAATCAGAGCGAACGGCTTTTGAAAGCGTAACCGATGCCACCCGTCTCGTCTCGCCTTTCCTTTTGGGCCTCGCGATCGCACGAGAGAAACCAGACCAGTGCGACGGTTAACCAAAATACTAGAGACCACCGGCTGAACAACGCGCGCCCGCTAACGCACGAGAGGATATGCCGATGGTAAGATGCTGTGTTGTGTAAGTGTTTGACGAGAATCCCCCTTGCGCTCAGCACGCGCTGCTGGTCTGCTGCGGCGCGCCTCTTCCACCACCACAGACTGGCACCACCCACGCCAACGCGTATCTTCTTTCGTGCAAACGACTTTATGTACTGGCTCGATCAACACCTGCACGACCTTTACAAACAACACCGCCGCACCAACACGCAGAGCCACATTAAACCTCCTTCGCAGCCCTCTCCGAGTCGCCCCTTCACTGAGGCGTGTCCGCAAGGATGGGCGTGGCTCTCTGTACGTGGGGGCGTGTCCATGCCAATACGTCAGCACTTCAATAAATGTGCGACCATGCCTATGTACATCTCAGCATGTCAGTAGCCATTGGCTGCAAAAGCAATCATCATTTTACAGTTGGTCAAATCAACAAATATGTCTATTGTCAGGAATTTTCCTTACAGTTTTTGAGAAAGCAATACAGTGTGTGTGTATGCCTGGGTTCGTATGTGTACATTTGTAGACTGGAATGGTGTCTGCCTATGTCTTTAGAAGACGTGACAGTGCAATGGCTATCTCACCGTCTAAAAACATCTCAGTGGGTTCCATCAATGGCAAGCGTATGAACCTGCTGTCGGGAAATACTGGATCATCCAAATCCCCCAAAAAAACATGCCTGCTTAGTAGCGTGCGTAAACATTAGCACTGAGAAGACAAGGGCGGCCCTTCGTGGTGCTGACCACATTAAGTTGCATGCCAGTCTTAAAACTACCGTCCTGCGTTCTGAGCCTCTGGGGCGAGAATGGTGACTATGTCTGTGTGAGAATTAGTGCTTTGCTTCTTTTTATACAGAGCCGTCGCGAGGAAATAACTCTCACATAAAGGTAGTTATTCATTGAATAATAAAAAATAGATTCCAACAATTTCTCATAACTTAATGTGCCTTTCTCAAAACGGAAATTCATTGATCCTAAGTATTTCCCTTTGACAAACGTTCGGGGAGAAGGGCGGTGAATGGAGGAGGGTAAATGGTGCTCTGGGATGGTCATAAGTTGGGCCCGCATTGTACTTGAGGAAGTGGTGTCAACCTTCTGACTCGTGAGCACTTTGTAACACTGCCAGATCATTATATCTAAACGTTTAAAGTCGCATTTTCCTGACATTCTATGCGAGGGTTGTAGATCATCGTTAGGCAAAGGTCTTTTCTTGACAACCAAAAGTCCATTTGTATTTTATTTTATTCAATAAAACTTCCTGCGTGTTTCTCTTGAAAATTTATCTCAATAAAATTGAGAGCTTGCCCCAATTTTTTTACTAATCTGTACTTTTCTTTGTCCATTACTGCTTGAATTCCCTTCTGTGTTGTTTTTTTAAATATATAAACTGTTAATCATTTTCAGCAAAAAAAAATTACGGGTCACATGAAGGTTTAACTTTCTCAGCATTGTTCTGGAGGTGCGTTACTTTAAAACTCATTCGTGTACAAAAAGCTTTTTACAATTCTGATCCAATCAAATACTGGGGGAGGGGCAAGAGTATTCCGAGACAGGCGTAGTGACATCATGACGCAGCAAGCAACACGCAGTGATGAAGCTGACCAGTCATCTGTGTGTCCGTACGCCCTACAGAGTCGTCAGTTGAACGAGTCATTAATGTTCCACATTGACTTGTGCTGTAGCAAACAGTACAACCTGCAGTGCAGTTGGGAGAACCACAGTGATAGTGCCTCTGCACTCCTCCAACTCAACAGACAAACACCCAAAGGTGTGGCTTACACAGGTGTATGGCCAAGGGCTTAGGGAGCACCTGTGAACAGGAAGACTGTCGTACAAGCTGGTGATTTAGCGAGATACATCGAGCCACCTGTGGGAGGTCTGGAACCGGTTGAGATAATCAACAGTGATGTTAACGATGGCTGGGACCAAACTTGGGCTTCAAGGCTCGTAGCGCAGTGTGTTAGCCGCGACATATCTCTAAACACGCATTACTTAAGGTCAAGAACTTAACGCAGTCAGCCATTGTGTCCTTTCCTCTGCCCAATCCTACAACGTTTGCGGTCATCGCTGAAGTTTTAAAGCCAAGTAAGGATTTGCTCTTCGTATCAATATGTTGCTCATTTAAGATGTACATATCTCCAACTTCCACCGTGTTACTAAACACTGTACTGTTAGAGAGACAATAGGTCGAACCTCACTGCTGCCACGTAGAAATATACAATTTCTCTTAACATTCATCTATATTTATTTGATATACAGAAAGGCAACTTTATATAAAAAAAAATCAAATCCTCTAGTTGAATCTGCTGCCCTCTAAAGTGGAAATGTTCTGGATGGGTTCCCAGAATAAGGCCCCCTCTCTACACCACCACCATTCCGCTGGGAGTAACGAAAGGTTTAAGCAAAGCAAATGGTGTTTGTGGTGTTAACCTTTTTTGGCAAGAGGTAGGTGTTTTAAAAAAATCTGGCAACAGAATACTGTGGTTGCCAGCACCGTCAACTACATATGTAACCCACAGTAGTATAATGTGTTGTATTACTCTGCTTGTCACTGGCCAAAAAAATGAACTTATACTAATGAAACTTCCAGACTTCATGCTTTTGCCAGAGCTATACTGTGAAGGTTGCATTCAGCGGGCTGTCAATCAGCAACTGCACTCATTGAATTTAATTTGCTTTCCCGTCCAAAAATGTGCGAGTGTATTAGCCCCAATCAGGAGTTATTTCGATGATCAGCAAAGCTGGAAACCGCAAGCCTTTGACAGTGGCAGTGGCAGTTTTACAGCTGCCGTGATGAGCTGTAGACATTTTGGCTGCTATGAAGCGGATGTGTTAATTTTTAAGCTCATAAAAATGAACCACTGTTTTTTTTTCTGATCATTAACAAACGGTACTCATGAGGGGCTTAACTTAATTCATTTTATTGTTATTACTAAAAACGTGGCTCGCTGGTCCTATGGCGGAACATTAAACTTGCAGCCCGAACTGGACCATTCGATAATTTTGTAAGGAATCTGTTTAACTTTCATTTGACGTCCTTAATTCATAGCCATTGCATTATAGCCGTTCTCTCCGTAGCTTTGCGCAGCGCTTTGTGACCTTTGGGTGAGAGGTGCTTCACAAATGCAAATATTATTCCCTTACAGGACATCTGTTCAACAAATGAAGCAAACCGTGCAACGCGCAAATACGTGCAAATGAAGATGATTCTGGTGACTCTGAACGGGAAGTGATGCTCAAGGATCTGTGATGGCCTGTGAGGAAGTGTCCTACCTTTAGAAGGTGTGGTGTCTGGTGGGCGCAGGTTTTATCAAGGCACGAGTCGTGAGCCACGCAAAAAGTTGTCAAATTACAATTAATGGTTGATTCATTAACTAATCGTTCCCAGCTCTAGGAGTCAGTTCAATGCTGGTTGGTGTTAAATACAGCCATAACAGCCATAACAGGACAACTTCGATCCTCCAATAACGGGCTTGCTGCATATGCCCAGATCGCATCTCCATTCGATGGGTGACAGAGCCTTCTCGCTCGCTGCTCACAGACTCTGGAACGCCCGTCCATTGGAGATTCGGTCAGCTGAGTGCCTGGGCATCTTCAGGCACTTGATCCGAAAGGCTTCGAAGTTCTCTGGCTAAGACTGTTGATGCGGCTCGGTGTTGTCGTGTCGGGATGATGGCTCTCCGCCGACCTGTGCCTGCTCAGGAACACTTGTTCCTTCCTTCGTTTGTTGAACAATTATTTTTTTTCTTCCTTACATTATGTCCTTCTCTAAATTATAGCCATTATTTAACTTTCAATTGAACTGCTCAGATCATGCTGTTCTCTCCACAGCTATGTGCAGCGCTTTGTGACCATCGGGTGAATAGCGCTCTAGTCAACAATTTTAATAGAATTCTTCAGCATGGACATGCGTGTCAACCGCAAAGGGTTGAAGTCATTAAGATCGTTATTGAAACACCTTGGGAATCACACGCATAACAAACACGAAATATCCACAAATAACAACTGGTGGCATTCTTTTGTCGTTTGAGATTATTGTGAGCTTATTTGACTTCGTTCTGCTTTGTATCGCTGGTCCAAAGTGAATATAGAGGGGCGTCTCTCGCTGCTCAGCTAATGGTTCCGTCAGGCGTCATCAGCGGCAGCTCTGAGTCAGTCATGTTTGTCCGTCAGCGGGTCGTTTCTCCAATGTACAACAACCAATGCCATCTGACGAAAACATACGTCCTGGTGACGATCATGATGATGTCAACCCCATCGGCACGGATGGGCCGAGTCAACCTTGCACCAGGATATGAATTCATGACTGGGCTAAATTGTGACAGCAGCAGCATCCGCATCTCACGCACCCAAAAATAAAGGTTCTGCCCGAGACGGTTTGATATCTGCCTCGGGGGCATTTCTGCGCACGCTTGTGTATTTTCTCCATGTTCTGTATGGGTTTCTTCGGGGTTCTCAGGTTTCCTCCCATAACCAAATAGCTCTCTTTAATTGTTTAATTGATCGACAAGATCGCTGTATGTAGGACGCTTAGTGTCTGGCATGGCAAATGTTGGCACCGGCTAGCTGCGTGGCTGCCTCCCCCATTATAAAATGTCCATTTATTAATATGCTAGTACTGTGTAAACAGTGCTCTCTTAACGGGATGGCGTTATAATTGCACAAGGAGGGGTGAATGTGAAAGGGCTAATGTGTGCTCACAAACTCTCTCTAAAGTACGTGCACCTATATGGGGGTGGGGGTGGGTTTGAGAGGATTCGCAACGTGACCGCTCATCTGGAGAGAAATTTTTCTCACTGTCAGTGGAACACATTTCAACGGAGTCCTCCCAAGCCACCTTGTTTAGAAAAGCATCGCTATCTCCTTGCGGAATCTACCGAGGAAGTTACCGAGGAAGCTGCAGGAATCACTGTTGGACGCCGGTGAATATTTTCAGGCCAAAGGGGTTCGTCTCCCAGGGACCTGGCACTATTTCCTTGTCCATCGGGTGGATGTCACGGAACGCGAGGCGTATATGCACCTATGCGTGTAAATTAATCGCGCTGGTAAATCTCCCCCGCTCGCAATCACGGTTCCGTCATCGTGTTGTGCTGCTTACCGGCGTAATCTCCGTGGGTCAGTCATGGACATTGAGATTGTGCAATAAAATATAACGAGAACGGATTCGTCTTCATGACTTTGATTTACTCGAGTCCTTACCCGCACCCCCAGTTTGGAAAAAGGAGTAGGATGGAGCTCATTACATTTGTGGATCTAAGCCAGGAGAGCCGCAACGTGTCAAATATTTTTTTTCATTTTCCAGGAGGGTCCTGTATAGAGATTTTGCTCTCAAGAGCTGCTCTTTTGAGATAGGCGCGTCGAAGGTTCCGCCTCTTATCTTTCGCGATGTTTCGCCTCCAATGCTGGATATAATAAATCGCCAGATTCTCATCATCGAGCCTCGCCAACCGACATCAATGCGCAGGTTCATCAACGATGTGTGTTACGTTAACGGGTTTTTTTTACGTAGTGGGCTGAAAGGTGTAGAGATAATTACTGCTACGTTCCCACAAACTGGTACCTAATTTACTCACCCTGGATGGATAATGAGCTCAATCAGTTTGTGGATTGAATGCACTGACGGCAGAATATCTCTGGATGAATTCGTCAATTCACCTAAGAAAATAAGGATTATGTTTTCATTATTTTTCTGCTTTTGTTTTAGCCATCTGCTATGTGTTTAAGCAGTAGTTTGGCCTACAATCCGCCATTTCTCGAGAGTGTGGAAACATGCTTCATATGTATCCCCAAAGAATCGTAATCTTATCATGGTGGAGGGCTTTGTGAGCTCTCAGGCACCCCAGATCTATGTTACTTGGAGGTCAGCACTCCCACGCTGCAGCATTGCTTTGGTGAACAAGTCTTGATTGAGTTCAGTGCTCCTGTGAGAATCTCCTCTGTGTACGTGTCTGGTGGGAGCTTCCAGACAAATCGTGATTTGAGGACCCTCCGATTTAAGGAGGTTGGTGTTAGCAAGTGCATGATGTAAAAATATCCCCAATAAAACCGGCGATAACATTGAGTGACAATACATTTGAAGTCCGTATCTAAAGTCCGTTTCTAATCTATGCCATAAAGTAAAAAAAACCCCCAATAAACTCATGCAGTAGTATATATCACACAGAAATTGTAGACAAAACAATATTAGTACAATGATAAAGTAAATTCAATAAAAGTGGACATCAACAGTCACTGTAAAACAGGAGTCGTTGGGACATTGCTGATGCCATTTGGAAAATACTACTTTCAAAATATTACTTTCCACGTACATATTCTCCCGTTGATACGTTCTGGATTAGATCACCAATGCAGGAACCCCACATTAACGACCTGGATGTTTAGACTGGCAGGATGTGTAGATGACATAATTATTATTTCAGTGACTCGGAAAGGGCTTCCCCGCCCGCCCGCCCGCCCGCCATCTCACGTCGAGAGCTCACGGCACCCTCTCTCCGCGCGGGCTCGGACGGACGGCGAGCGCTTGGAGCAGGGCCCGCTCATTAAGCGCCGGTGTCCTTTGTTCGTTCCCAGCGGCTGCGTTAAACCGCCCCATTGTGTGCGCGCGGCCACCACTCTCGTGAGCCCCGGAGAGGGGGCAAGCCGAGCCCAAAGCTGCCCGCGGTGCTCCCGCGGTGCTCCCGCGGTGCTCCCGCGGTGCTCCCGCGGTGCTCCCGCGGTGCTCCCGCGGTGCTCCCGCGGTGCTCCCGTCACTCACCATCGGCGTCGACTCGACGGTCGCCTCCGTTCCTCGACGGTCGCCTCCGTTCCTCGCCGCTGCGTCCCGACGTCCGGCTGGCCGAGCGTGGAAGAGTAGGCCAATGGTCATCTCGAGCAGGACTTCTCAACTTTTTTTGCACCTCAAGGCACAATTGAGTCCGATCTCCACGGACCACTCGTTGGTGGTCACGGCCCACTGATGGGTCGCCACCCACCGGACCTAGAGAACCTCCTTACAGCTCCCTTCCATGGAAGTTAATCTGCATGAGCGGGCGGCGCGGTGGCCCAGTGGTTAGCGCTGACGCCTCACAGCAAGAAGGTCCCGGGTTCGAATCTCTCGGCTCGGGTGCCTTTCTGTGTGGAGTTTGCATGCTCTCCCCGTGTCCGCGTGGGTTTTCGCCGGGCACTCCGGTTTCCTCCCACAGTCCAAAAAGCATGCTCCTGGATAGGTTGATTGGCTCGCAGACTAAAATTGTCCCGCAATGCCCGGCGATGGACTGGCGTCCCGTCGTCGGGTGTATTCCTGCCTTACGCCCTGTGTTTCCGGGATAGGCTCCGGCTCACCGTGACCCTACATAGGATTAAGCGGTTTCAGAGAATGAGATGAGAATCTGCATGAGCAGGAAGTTGTACGGCTGCGGGCTTTTGCCTTCGTGTGATAATATTATATCCGGATCAAAGATCAGCTCACCAGGAATCGATGTCGGTTTCATGGATCGATGTTTGACAATTCCTCTCAAGAGCTGCTCTTTTAAGATAGCCACGTCGGGCACTCAACCGCTTTCCTTCACGGCATCTCGCCTCCCACTTTGAAAGGATTTGTCTGATGATCCCTCTGGCGTGGGAGGTGAATCTTCGCGAGGGAACGAGGATGAACACTCGACACGGCTATCCTCAAAGAGCAGCTATTGAGAGCGATTCTCAAACCCAACTTAACAGTGGAATGTCTTGTGCAGTAACCGATCCTATTTTTCACTTGAGTAACAATAGCACTTGGCTTTGTTTATAAACACTGATAATTCCATCATTAAAATTCGGTTCAATACATCATTTTGAACACGGTTAGCGAGCGACTATTAAGGCTGGCATGGCTGAAGTAGGAGCAATGTGCTGACATAGAGAAAGCCTCAGTATTTAAACCCCCAGTGATGTGTTTTAAATTCCATTCTTCATCATTTTTGTCGCGTGTTTAAAAGCGCCACTCCGTGTTCATTGCACAGCAGATTGATTTCTAGAGGCCACTAGGTCTGAGTGCTGTGTTTTTGTTCTATTTCAAAGCGCGTGTTCTCGCAGGTTATAACGGCGCGAGGTCATTGCAACTCGACAAAGCACAACGCGGAGTGTTTACACAGATAACACAGACATTGGCAAACTCTCACGTAGACTTGTGTGAAAATTACAGCACTGAGCAATCGCCTGCCTTTATTACCAACATCAGCAAAATTCTCTTTCTTCTAATTGACACATGGACACACAAATAATCCTCGAAAATGTTGAAATATCTTCTAGCCAAATGGGGTTTCGTAAAGAATTTTAACAAATAATAAACAAAACTGTACACATCTATTTTGATGCATATTTGTGAATATTTGTTCACAAGAGTAGGCGTTTAAGCAGACATTACATCCCTTCTTTATTTTCTATACATTTTATTCAGAGTTTCAATTGGCGAAAAGGCTGCAGGGACTCATTTTCAAAACTCGCTAATCCACTGGATTGTAATGAAATATACCGGTTAAGGATTCAAAGTTAACGATAGGATTGTAACGAAATAGGAACGTTAACGATGAAAAGTCTCATCTCATCTCATTGTCAGAAAACGCTTAATCCTGTATAGGGTCGCGGTGAGCTGGAGCCTATCACGGCAGACATAGGGTGCAAGGCAGGGATATACCCACGATGGGACGCCAGTCCATCACCGGGCACTTAGGGCAATTTAGTCTGCAAGCCAATTAACCTATGCAGCAGCATGTTTTTTGGACTGTGAGAGGAGTGCCCAGCGAAAACCCACGCGGACACGGGGAGAGAACATACAAACTCCACACAGAAAGGCACCCGAGCCGAGATTCGAACCCGGGACCTTCTTGCTGTGGGCCACCGTGCCGCCCTTATTGCGGTCCAACTCGTTTCAGGGACAATGCATACATTGTATCGATGAAAGTTTTCACTGCTTGATGCACGATGATTGCTTGCAAAACTGCTCTTTCTGGATAATCGTGTCGCGTGAATGTGAGAGGAGGAGCGCTCGGCACGTCAATCCCTAAAGAGCAGCTTTGGAAACAATCATTGCGTAGATTATAAAACCATTTGTTTATATTTTCTGCCACAAGCACTTGCATTTTTAGTGTGAAGGGTGTCTATTTGGTGTTTTAAGATCTTAACACTTGTATTCCGGCCTTAAAAGGTAAAATCTCTTCTCTTTGAAAATCATGTGTATGCTGGCAAAGAGGAACACATAGGTTTTGTCAGCACATTTTAGACTAAATCTATAATTCCCTTTCACGAGTGACCAGGATGTGGCAAAGTCAAAGTAGGACGCGTTCGCAATGATTGAGATACATAAAGTTCGCACATTCAAAACATAACTCTGGATGAGTGCATTATATTTATTGCAATAAAAATATAAAGTAATTGTATTTCTAATGCACGCTTGGTAAGGTGTATCGAAGATGCACAATGCTTTGATTTGTTTAACAAACACCCAAATCGCTGTCAAGAGCTTGCAGCGCTACCAGACAGGTAGCCAGGATGAAGGTGCATCCAGTGTGTGGGCAAGACGTCTCGAATGGGAGAGGACAGCTTGACACGGCCATCTCGATATAGCACATCTTGAGGACAACTATCATACATATCTCATCTCATCTCATTGTCTGAAACCGCTTAGTCCTATACAGGGTCG
>JAZEWT010000013.1:4548248-4559160 GCA_036362905.1 Mordacia mordax
TTCGACCCGGTGGGCTGTTTGCCCTCGAGTGGTGGGTGTAACCGAGCAGAAAGCTACGGCCGGATGCCCTTCCTGAAGCCGGCCTCCTTTAGTCGAAGGACCTTCCGATCGTTCTGTCTCGAACCTCCGCTCAAGCCTGTTCACAAAGGGAGACTCTAGCAGGAGTACTGGTGATGCGGACTCGTTCACCACGATAAGGTTGTTGATAATGAAAATGTTTTTGCTTTGCTTTGCAAACCATCATTTGGAACTTGCCGAAGGAATGTGGACATTACACCCTTGGTTTAGGGTCACCAAGTAAGATGTGCACTTTCCCCGAATTCACTTGATAAGGGATACAATTTATCGTGATCGTCGTGTTCAGAATCCTTAATGTGGTGCGTTTATACACGCAGCATGAGTGTAAGCGGCGGTCAAATTATTTTTTCAATGTCCTTTCTGAAAAAAAAATGTCCCGTCCTCTCCGTGGTAAACGTGGCAGGGACAACGCAAATTACATCCAACCACACAGGGTCTAACTGGACCAAGATCAGCCCGGAGGAAGAAAAAAAATCTATCTCCGACGTTATTATCTCATCTCATTGTCTGAAACCGCTTAGTCCTATACAGGGTCGCGGTGAGCCGGAGCCTATCCCGGCAGACACAGGGCGCAAGGCAAGGATATACCGACGATGGGACGCCAGTCCATCGCCGGGCACTGCGGGGCAATTTAGCCTGCGAGCCAATTAACCTATGCAGCAGCATGCTTTTGGACTGTGGGAGGAAACCGGAGTGCCCGGCGAAAACCCACGCGGACTCCACACAAAAAGGCACCCGAGACGAGAGATTCGAACCCGGGACCTTCTTGCTGTGAGGCGACAGCGCTAACCACTGGGCCACCGCGCCGCCCCCGACGTTTATTAATCGTGACGTAATTTTGTGTTCTTGCGAGCCTCCGGAATCACGCAAGGACGTTAGAATGCGGCTGTTTACAGTGGCTGGCTGGGTGTGTGGCTTAGCTGAGGACGAGGGTCCGGGTTCTCAGCCGAGACGGCGACTAAGAACAACAAACAGAGCGGGGAGTGTGTAATTGCTGGGGCGCGTGGTTTCGCAGAGGAGATGGGGGTGCAAATGTTTCTGGCCATTGGCCGACGTAGCAGGAAGCGAGCACTTTATCGGCTCGACTTCCCGGAAAATGGCACCACGCGGTCGCCGTTTCCTCTATCTCGCTCGCTCGCTCTTCCGAACGCGAGCTTATCTTGCTTGCATCGAGGAGAGGAGGAAAAAAAAACCCACAAAAAATTAAATCGCCCGCGCACGAAATCATCACGGGATACTAATTATTTGTCCCGTGTACGCGGTAACGAGCTGAGTTTAACGTCTCTAGAGGCAATTGTGGGATTTCCAAAATTAAACGTCTTTCTGTCCGGCGATGGACTGGCGTCCCGTCGTCGGGTGTATTCCTGCCTTACGCCCTGTGTTTCCGGGATAGGCTCCGGCTCACCGTGACCCTATATAGGATTAAGCGGTTTCAGATAATGAGATGAGATGAGACCTCCTCCTGGTAGAAGTCGCAGGGTAGGAACCAAGGATACTCAGAGCAACCCCACCGCGCACGTGTGCCACGAGCGAGTGAATGCTGTGTCGCCGCGCAGCCTTCACGGAGAGTCGGACCAATCGCTGAGAGCGAGCGCCTGTGACAGCAAGGATAGCGCACGGAGGGGTGCGGTGGTCAACAGCGCGATGAGTTGCCTCTGTCTTCCGAGTCGCGATATTTGCTCACAGGATTAGGCACTCATTTGAGGCTGAGTCAGCCTCGAGGTTCCTGAAATCATCAGTGGTATTGTCCATGAGCGGGAATCGAACTCGAACCTCCACACCGGCGCTACAACCAAAGACAAAGAGCCTGGGTACGATCTTAACAGAGTGTGGGGTCAAGTGCCGTTACGGGGCACCCATAGAGGTCATCACGGCACACGGAGGGGGTGGGTGGCCAACATCACGCTCGGCCGCTCATTGTTGCTACTATTTGACTTTCAGTTGAACTGTCCCGATGTTGTTGACATTCCGTTATTTCCGCAGCTCTGTGCAGCGCTTTGTGACTCGGGCGAAAAGCGCTCTATAAATGCAAATTGTTATTATTATTATTGTCTCCCAGTGGGACCGGAGAGGTCCCTTCTGAGCGCGCAGGAGCCACGCATCGCTGGGCATGACGTGCGCTCTGAGACTTTCACGGGGTCACATTAGCCGCGGAGCACCGCAGGGGCGGGCGCTGGGAGTGCGGCGTCCGCTGTGGAAGAGCTACGGGGGATCTGACTCAGGGAAGGCATTCACAGAGAGATACAAGGGCATCGATGGCGTTGACCTTGAGAATTGCTCTGAGGAGCTGCCGTTTCCTAGATGGCCGCGTTGCGACGTTCCGCCTGCCGCGTTGAAGGCATCATTCGGCTGTTTATGGAGTCGTCACCAGTCCTGCGACGAGAGTTAGGTCTGGGCGATGCCTCCAGTTCGGGAGGCGAAACGCGTAGGAGCGATTATAGAACATCGATGCGTGAAAAGCTACGTTGACTCCGTTAGATTCCCCGTGTATTAGTGACGTGCCCCAGCGAAACGGGGTGCGTGGAGGGGGCGGGGGGGTTGAGGGGGATAGTGACGGGAGTGGGGGCGACCAATTAGCCGGTGTACTGGGATCGTTTAAGTCAAAGTGATAGGAAGTGACACGGCATGACCACTTACTCCGTTGTCGTGGGGATCAACACTGAGATGCTGCTGCTGTTCAGTCCACGGCGGCGTGTTTGAAAAGGATGCGGGGCAGCCACGTGAGAAGGAAGATTTGTTCCAGCGACCCTGCGGCGGAAAAAAAAACACACACACACACGGGGGCTTGGCATTTCACGCTAAGTGTGGGGTCTCGATGGCGTCGGTGGGAGTGCTTTTGATTTATTGTTATTTGTAGTCCACGCTCAGACGAGCGCCAGTAATGAATCTATACGCAACAACGCGCGGATCATTGCTTGTTTTGGAACCAGGGTCTGCTGGGAGCGCGGGTCCGATTGGACAGCGGCTCCCTTTCACTCAGAGGAGCTTCCCGTGGCGAGCGACTGTTTGTAGTCAGGCTCGTATTCGCTCCGTGCGTCGGTGGAGCGGAATGGCGGTGATGAAAACTCCGGGATGAACGTGCGCGCGCATTAGTCGGTCTTGAAGCTGAGAGGAACCGTTTGGCTACGTGGCTCTGTTTAACAGTTGTCCAGCGGGGAGTTGTAAGCACGTCACTGCAGGGGAAGGGAAAAAAATTGCACCACTTCAGCACAACAAAGCGTCAACAAGCAATCGTGCGTCTTTACAACGCCTGTTCGCTGCAACTCGAGAGACGAATGTGTGTGTGTATTTAGCCCTCGTGTGTACCATGCTGGCCTTCATAGGTGCTCGCCAACAGAAGCCGTCCCGAAAGAATGAACGCGGGT
This sequence comes from Mordacia mordax, assembly GCA_036362905.1. Classification (NCBI taxonomy): domain Eukaryota; kingdom Metazoa; phylum Chordata; class Hyperoartia; order Petromyzontiformes; family Petromyzontidae; genus Mordacia; species Mordacia mordax. The sequence goes on from JAZEWT010000013.1 coordinate 4,551,692, forward strand.
TGTTTGTTTTGCTGCTTTTGTGTGTGTGTGATTCAGGAGGGAAACATTGGCACACTGAGAAATGCACGATCCTACCAACCCAGCCACTTAAGTTCAGATTCCGGCTACTGCTTAAATTCGTAGATAACCTTACATAGGTACCTGGTGCGGTGAGTCAACATCGACACTCGGAAGATGAAGATGTTCACTCTGACGGATAACTCCTACACTACCGCTCCCCACTGGGGGATAACCACCGCAGCGCACTCGTGTCGTCAAAGGTGCAATTTTGACTTTGACCCGCGTCTATGAACGAGGCAAGTGCGCAGGCACTCGCCGAGACCTTGCAGACTTCGCAAGAGAAAAGCTGGCGCGGTTGGCGTGGCGCTGCAGGAGGTATAAGCAAGGCTCCCGTGATTACAAGAGACGCCCGTAATCCTGCGGGGAGGTGGGAGCCGAGAGGGCAGCAGACTCCACGTGCACGTGCGAGCCACTTGTCCGGACTGCGATGATGGTGCGGACATCGATACTGGCCGGACAACAAACAAAATATTACGACTGAAGTTCCCCCACCACCCCCCACCTCCACACCATCACAGCAATAAGAGCCTGGGTTCGATTCCAGGCTCGGGTGCCGCCTTTCAGTGTGGAGTTTTCGTGTTCTTCCCATGTGCGCGCCGGGCACTATGATTTTCTCCCACAATCCAGAGCCACGCTCCTGTCGACGTTAATTGTCCTGACTAAATTGCCTTCTGTGCACTGAGATGTTGTAACGTATATGCCCTGCTGATCTTTAATATAAACTGACTGATCATTGAAAGGCCGCAGAGTAGCGATTATTGATAGACTTGACTCACAAGGACAACGTTACAAGTGGTGAGTTCTCGCGCAGAGTTCAGATACATGGGCACTGGTCTTAGCCGTTACCGGGAGTCAAACTCGGGTCACCGCTGCATCACCGCCGGGAACAGTAAATCGCCAATCTCTGTAATAATACCCTTGGTTTTGATATAAACCTTTACACCCTGCTGTCGATTGCTATGCATGTGAATATCATTCATTGTGGGTGGCACGGTGGCCCAGTGGAAAGCGCTGTCGCATCACAGCAAGAATGTCCCGGGTTCGCATCTCGGCTCGGGTGCCTTTCTGTGTGGAGATTGTATGTTCTCTCCCCGTGTCCGCGTGGGTTTTATTTCTGTGTGGAGATTGCGTGTTCTCTCTCTCTCTCTCTTTCCCCGTGTCCGCGTGGGTTTTAGCCGGGTACTCTGGTTTCCTCCAAGCGTTCAAAGACACGCTGCTGTCAAGCTTAATTGTCCTGTTGAGTAAATTTCCCCCTTCTTCACCACCACCCCACCCGCCCACATAAATGCTCAGCGATGTACTGGCGTAACATCCTGGGTATAGCCCCGCCTTACTTCCTGTGTCTGCCGAGATAGCCTCCCACCCCCGTATAAGATTTAGCGACTACTGACACTTAACTCTATTGCATTTCTTTTGCACACATCGTAAGCGGGTGATGGTCTTGCAAACCAAACCTGACATGATCTAAAGGCCCAAATGTATTGATGTTGACTTCCACGATCTGGGAGACAAAACGTCGCAAAGGAGAGGAACGCACGACACGGCCATCCCGAAAGAACGTCTCGCGCGAGCAATTCCCAGTCACAGCCGCGCTTTTTCTCTTGCTAGAGGTACTGCCTTACAGTGCAGCCGACGTTTGGACAACTATCTGGTGAATATACAACACGTGCTGGTGTATTTTTCCACGTGTGTTAGAAGCACTGGCATGTGCGCCTGGCAGGGGAAACAGAGACATTCGTAGCGGGCGGCATGCGGTTTTCAGAAACGGGCGTTATTCAATTCACAGGCCACGCAAAAATTGCTTTACTTTTCAATGCTCTCGGTCACTACATTACATCGTGTGATCCGTTGGAGGGGCGAGGAGCTTAACAGTGAGGCTTGCGTTCCATCAACACAGCATTCCTCTAAATGTAACAGAGCTCAAAACACTCGATTCGGGTTGGATTTCCATCAAACGGTAAAATGCTCGCACGTCAGCAACGCATTGACGCACGTCATCACACATCAACACACGTCAGCACACATCGACAGACGTCAAGGTCACATGATTGGAAGTTCATGTCAAAGGTGCCCCCTTGCTCGCACGAGTAACAAACAGGGGCCGCTCATATCGGACTGGGTCCCAAGTCAGCGGTGAAATTCCACATTCGTATGACGGTGACAAAGGGACATCTGTTCGCTGCGATCACAAATCATTTTCGAATTTGACACCGCGCCTCCCGTTCAATCTCGAGGTGAGTTGCGGGCAGCATTTGAAACAATCGCTTGGCAAGGAAAGTCGTGCTGATACAAGCACAATGTGTAAACACAACTAACGGAGCACAGGCTGCCCAGAGTTTACTCTGTGGCCCATAAATGGGTTGCGTAGCCACATTCACACCACCATGGCTTCTGTCTATAATATAATAATAATTGCACTTATGGAACGCTTTTCACCCGAGGGTCACAAAGCGCTGCACAGAGCTGTGTTGTTTAGGCACCGAGACGGTGGCTCGTTGCAACACACAACAACATCGTCCATCGTGAAATATGCTATTATTGTACGATTCCTTGAGCACCGCGCGAATGCAGCGTTAAGCAATTTGAGTCATTTCAAAATCAGCACTGCCATCTCATGGTGAAATTGGGGCGTTGAGGTTTCGAGGACGGACGTTTCGAAGGTAGGAGTTTCCGTAAATCGGCGGTGCAGTGGCGCAGTGAGTAGCGCTGCTGCCTCGTAGTAAGACGCCCCGGGGGGTTCGATTCCAGGCTTGGGTGGCTTTCTGTGTGGAGTTTGCGTTCTCTCCCCGTGTCTTTTTGATGGGTGCTCCGGTTTTCTCCCACCGTCCAAAGACAGGCTGCTGTCTAGGTTAATTGTCCTACTGAGTAAATTGCGCAATAAAAAAATGTCCTGCTATGCACTTGCTCTGTGTCTGCCGGGATGGGCTCCGCCACCCCCGTGACCATGTAAAGGATCAAGCGGAAACTAAGGTGAGTTTCCGTAAAAATAACCAACAACCGCCATTCGCCTCCAAGTAGCGGTGACGTCACTACCGCGCCTGTGCCAGGCCATGTGCACCTTGAAGCTACGTAAAGTGTCAAAAGCTCGCTCACAGGAGGTGACGGGACAGACCCAGGTGTTACGGGCTGCCTGACTGAGATGACTGGCAGATGCACTTCCTGTGCTCCTCCCTTACTGTGACTAGCAGATGCACTTCCTGTGCTCCTCCCTTACTGTGTCAACTTGTTGAATTTTGTCGCCTGGAGCTCCACTCGTTGCTCTGAGCGTCGCTCCTCTGCCCTCCGTTGTTGCTGAAGGGCGACTGTTTCCAACTTACCAGAAGCGTACTTCACAATCCTCCTCTACAGAGGCCTATTCTGACACCGCTGGTACCAGTCTTCAGCCAGTCCACTCAGCTCCAGGTGTTCCTGTGCCACATCCGTCCATCTCTGCTCCAGTCTGAGCCGTGCCCGTTTAGCCCCCTCTATCCTGCCAAATCGTGGCTGCTTGGGCATGTAGTGGCTGAGCACGCGGTCTACATGACCCAATCACCGCAGTCTCGCCAGCCGGAGGGGCCCATCTTTGGGACCCTGTCCAGATCTTTTGAGAATTTGTGAGCTCCGTACACAATCCAACCTGGTTAAACCCACGATGAATCGTAGGCAGGCGAGCCGGAAAGTTTAACAAGCTTATTCGACGGTGAATCAACATGCGAGTAGATGTTTCTATATGTAATTAATTAACATAAAAGAAATGTTACTTTGCTGTTCGTGTTATGGTAATATACTTCATTGTACAGATGTTAAGATTCACGTTCTGTTTGTCCATGACATACATTACAATCCATCCTAAGGCTGCCTCTGATGCAAAGGTGCGTGTTGCGTGTGTAACATATTCCCTATTGAAATAAAGATGGGAATTTTTGTCCATGAGATTGCATTGTTGTAATATCACATCCCACACCACAAGACCCACAATGTTAGAGTCTCTTTAACCGTGTACAGGGTCGAGGTGAGCTGAAGCCTGTGCCGGCAGACACAAGGCTCGAGGTAGAGCTATGCCCAGGAATGAATGCCAGTCTTTAGACTGCGGGAGGAAACCGGAGTACCTGGCGACAAACCCGCGTCGACACGCGGAAAACGTAGAAACCCCACGCAGACATCGCTCCCGGGCCAGGAATCGAACCCGACCGATTGCTACTCACCGACCAACACGAGCATCATTCACCAACGCTGTTCCCCCCATCAGCGCGTAAGGTCAGCGAGTCGGAGCTCCACACTCTGAACGTTCCCCGGCCGTTGTTTGAGCTGTAGTTACAGAGATCGACCACAAGGGGACGCCCGCAGCGCATTCGTAACTCACTTGCCTGCGCCGTGAACTGTCAACCCGCAGTGCGACTTCAAATATTGGCTCTGAGCCCAGGGCAGTCGGTTACTAAAAGGCTTACTTTTCACGAAATGTTCCTGAAAGTATATTTAACCGCGTGTTTTGCGTGCTGTTTGTTTTTTGATAAATGATTTGATGGATGTCGATTGGAACGCGCTTCTCTTTTCCCATAACCTTTTCGAAAAGTGAGAAAAAAAAAGGAGACCGTCTTTTGAAGAGGGACTGGTGTGGGGGTGGTGTCAGGGATGTCTGGGGTGGTGTCAGGGATGTCTGGGGTGGTGTCAGGGATGTCTGGGGTGGTGTCAGGGATGTCTTCGCTGGTGTCAGGGATGTCTGGGGTGGTTGTCATGGATGTCTGGGGTGGTGTCCTTTTCCCATAACCTTTTTGAAAAGTAAGGATAAAAAGGAGGCCCTCTGTTGAAGAGGGACTGCCTTGTCCGTTTGTTGTCTCAGGATCGCCGCGAATATTGTCTTCCAAGCACAGAGAAAAAATCAATAACATTTTTTGAACGTTTCATTTTTGTAATCGATGCAGTTTGTAGGATTCCAAGAAGATGAAAAAAACACACATAGGAATTACGCGAATATTGTAGTTTAGAAGTTGTATATATAAAACTGGTACTATGAACATTTAGTAGAAGAAGATATTTGTTACGCAGATGATCAATGTTTTCCCAATCATAATGCTGACCATAGACCTGTTTAAAATGTCACATTCCTATAACAGGAGGAACCTCTTTTTACAAGCAATTCACTATCAGCACTTATACGTTTACTCCATAAGCATGATGGTATGGGTTGCCCCTTGACCTTCTCAGTTGAACCTTGACCTTCTGACTTCGGAGCTGAGCGGTCGTGACGTCGGTTCCAATATTTAATTAAGCTGGCAGGTTGACAGCGTACGTCACGACCCAGTGACCCTTTAAGTAACAATGACCCATGCGTAAAATAAAAAAAACTGAGACTTTTAATCAAAGTGGTTGTAAAATGACATTTTACACATTTAAGGCCGATCCTTCACAAATTGATCCCGGTACTGCAAGTGGATAAATATACAATTCCACCGGTTATGTCACTAGCTCTTCCAAGCAGGTCAGACAGCTTTGCGAGCGATGGTGGTAGCGTACCCACATTTTAACCCACCACAAGCTACTTCACGAACTTCCCTAATGTCACTAGCCAAAGCTGCTTGTTCAAGGTTTCCATCACATTACCGTCACCTTGATGCAGTATTCATATTAACAGGTTGCATACAAACACATTTTTACTTGTAATAATGGTGTCAATGCGAGCATTAATCATGTCAAATTAACATATTGCCCAAAAAGGCACTTATAAATATTTATGCCAGTCATTTAGGTTTGGCCCAAAAACTCGTTGCCTCGTTACGCGCCATCATAATGGCCTAACGCAGCATGCGGTCACATCAGCTGGGCTGCTGCTTCCAGGTAGAGTCCAGCACCAATGACAATGTGTCTATTTGCTTCCGCGCCGAAGGTTACATTCCTGCTGCTTCTACGCAACGACGTGTGGGATTGCCAGTGTGTGCTATCGCTTGCAAAGTAGACACTAATGCTGCTTTCCCACGCGCTTTAGAAGCCGGACCACTCCTGCGCCTTTTCCACCGCACAACCGAGTGGTGCCAGAGCCGTACCAAACCGACCCGGTTACTTTTTTTCCACCTGCAGAACCGCGAGCCGTGCCACTAGCGTCCCACCGACGTGACAAGCGATGGTTCAAGGCATCACCGTGTTTCACCCAATTGTCGCGCTTGGCACCAAACTCGATTCGGATGTTCGGCGAAACCAGCGCAGCGCAGTTCGGTTTTGGTTTGGCACGTGGCGTTTGGGAACAGGCGCCTGGTCGGTAAACTTCTTGCGTTAGAGGGCCAGCACCCTTTATAACGAGCGTGGCATCATGGCACAAAAGGTCCAGTGAACGCATTTACAAGAACGATCTAACGTCTTATGGCATCAAGGCACATGTCCCATAAGGTGTTGCTTTGAATAAAAGGTGAAAGCATCGTTCAACTGGTAATGCGGGCAGAGTCCCCAATTTCATCATTGTCATCATCATGATGGTCACTCAGGAAGATGAACAGCATCTGATGAGGGTAATGAGACATCAGTATTGCGCGATGCACTGACTGGCTCCAACAGAGACTGGCTCAACACGATCCAGGGACGTGACCAACATCTAATCCTTACCAGGATGAGAGGACACTTTTTTGGACGCGCTGATATCGACTGCAGCCTCCGGATCATTTCAGCCAATTCTGGATCGAGTTCAAACCGCTTTGATTTAATCAAAAGAGTGCTCGAAAGTGGAGCAAACAAGATGATCCGATACATTTGGCAGGGGAGCAATCAATAATTGGATGGCCGATTAATTCACACGCTTGTTCCAAAGTCAATTTGACGAGTGACAAAATCTTCCCCGAAAAAAAAAATGACTCGGCAAACATTTCCACGTTGTGGAGATCTCTTCTCATCTCATTGTCAGAAAACTGCTTAGTCCTGTACAGGGTCGCGGTGAGCCGGAGCCTATCCCGGCAGATACAGGGCGTAAGGCAGGGTTATACCCACGATGGGACGCCAGTCGATCATCGGGCACTGCGGGCAATTTAGTCTGCAAGCCAATGAACCTATGCAGCGGCATGTTTTTTTGGTCTGTGGGAGGAAACCGGCGATGCCCGGCGAAAACCCACGCGGACACGGGGAGAGAAACTCGCAAACTCCGCACGTGGTGTCGGTGAAACGCGCAATCCACGCTTGCCAGAACGTCTCAACCGAGACGGCGTGTGTGCGATGCTCTCCTGTGCGTGCGCGTCGCCACTCACTTTGGTACAAAAACAAGTCCTCGCATCGATCTACGGCGTGGAACAAAGTCGTCTCCTGCAACCGGCGTCCCGGTGATACTTCTGTCGATCGACCGCGCACGCACGCGAATCCATACCGCTTTGCGCAGAAGCATCGCTGACGCTCCGACGCTGGTTGCTCAGGAGGGGGGGGGGTTGCGCAGCGGCTTTGTCTGCTCATCCTCC
>JAZEWT010000013.1:4563364-4580693 GCA_036362905.1 Mordacia mordax
CACCGCGACCGTTTAATCCAACGCAAGACACACACACACACACACTGCCTTGCGCGGGCACATCGCATGCGGACAACGACGCGTCGATCTGCCTCGATATCTCCGGTCCCTTCGCGATCTCCCCAAGCACGCATCGACCCGTCGTCGTTGAAGGCGGTCGCGAAAGATCGGTCAGCGGTGCGGGGACACGCGGCGCCCACGAGAGCTCTCGGGCACGAAGGAGCCACACTCACTGCGGTGAGATCGCGGCGCGCAGAGCACGCGGAGGCGGCGGCGGCGGCTCCAAGCTTCCTTGCCACGGCACCGGGAGGCGAGCGTTCTTCCGCTGGTATCAGGACAAGAGGACTTACAGAGCCCCGAGCAAGGTGAAAAGTGGTCTCCCGAGAAACTTGCGTGCACACCGGAGCCTTGGCAACAAATTAAGCGGGGGCGCACGTGGTTATTTATATATTTACATGCACAAAGGGACGCGGCTATTAGGGTGCACGCGTAAACACACACACACACACGGAGACAGGCGTCAATCCGGCAGCGAGCGCTGCTAGCGAGCACCTCCTAATTCTAGCACTGGCGACTCAAGCACTGCGGCCGGCAACCTCCGTCTCCCATGTACTGTTGTCCAGACGCCGCACTGAGTACTCATTTAAGGCTGAGTCGATCACGGGGAGGCCCAGGAGAGGTTCGGATTCTGTGACGCGGTAATCTCAGCCTCGTCACCGGGATCACGGTGGAGTGTTACGAACCATGACCCAATCTCTCCAGACGAGGGTAAAATGAGTGGTTCGACTCGGTGGACTAAGTGCTGTTAGTGGGCACTTGTTGAGATCGGCTGTGAGTGGGATTTGAACTTGGGTCGTCAGGTTTGTAGCGCAGCAAGCCAACCACTGTGCTACAGCTACCCCCCTCCTCCCCTACACACGCGCTCGATCATATATTCATACAATGACAACAAAATTAAAAAGGTGAGTCTGAGCATATGTTCATAGATTGCGGGGTAAGCAAGCCATGTGATAATGGGATATAAATGTCCCCCTCCTATCTGCTGACCACAATTAACCAGGGCCCAGGGAGATGCACAGGTTGGGCAATGTGGGCGCATTTGCTCGCGAGGGAAGGAGGTGGTGGTGGTGGTGGTTGGGCTTATAGAGAGAGGAGGGAGTTGGGGGTGGAGGGGGGCAGTTGGGCGGGAGACATGGGCATACGTAGAAGGCCTGAGAGCTGGGAAAATTACAAGCCGCAAGTTACAATGTGAAAGAGAGAGGGAGGGAGAGTGGGAGAAAAAGAAAGATGATGGATGGTTACAGCCTAGAGGGATAGGAGATTGGGGCAGGCCAGAGTTTAATATGGAAAACGTGTTAAGGAAATGAATAGGCAATTTATATATCGGCTCACACGTGCTTTGGGAGCTTGCTTCAGGCGCTGCTTTGGGGGGGGTGGTGGTGCAAAGGAGGCCCAAGTATATATATGTATTTTAAAACGAGGGATGGCAGAAAAGGGAACAGGGATTTGGGAGAGGGCGTGTGACCCCCGCCGCCGCGTCGACCCCCAGGTCACGGTGGACACAAGTGCCATTATGTCTATTGATCGCAGAGCGCGCGTGATGTGCGCGCAGGTATGGGCAGCAGCCGCCGCCGCGCTCTGGATGCCGCAGCACCACGCGAGGGGCGCCCGTGTAGCCGGACCGCCGCTGCCTTCTCGAGGCTGGCGGGTAGCCAGTGCAGCGGTGACATCTGCACCGCACGGAGAGAAAGTGCAGCCCGAGGCGGTTCGATCGCTTCTTGAGAGCAATTCCCATCCACCGAGCCGTGCAGAATTACATAAAATGCTATTTATTTATTGCTTCAAATTAGATTTAACTAACTACATTTGCCCTGAAAAATAAAAATCATTACGTTGTGATTTCTGGTCTTGTCGTGTGGTTTATTTCTATGGCTCTGGTATTTATCGTCAGGTGAACCGAAGCTGCTGACGTCATAATTTCGCGTTTAAATCCAATGTGGACTAATTTTAAGTAGTCTACATACACAACTCTTTGTTTGTTAATTCAATGTGCTGTGAAGGCCTCCGCTTTCCGGGTAAATCGTGGAGGATTATCGAACCATGTTTCACCACTTTGGAGTCGATAAATTGTGTGTGCACTGCTCTCTGGTGACAGGGCCCTATAACACCTGGTATGCATCGTGTGCTGATCTCCGATCTTAGGATTCTCCAAACTCAAAGTATGGGCTTTTGTGTGATCGGTTGCTCTCTGTGCGATTCATGAAATTTAAATCATACTTCCTTTTTTAAAAAATTCTGCACCCACCTAATCTTATAGAGTCTCATCTCATCTCATTGTCTGAAACCGCTTAGTCCTATACAGGGTCACGGTGAAGCCGGAGCCTATCCCGGCAGACGTAGGGTACAAGGCAGGCTGAGCTACACCCAGAATGTGGCGCCAGGCAATCACAGGCAACTAGGGCCAATTTATTGAGACCTAATAAAGAAAACCGCGCGAGCGCGGGAAGAACACGGGGCGAACACGAGGGAGAACATACAAACGCGCAGAGAAAGACAGCACCTGTGCTGGGAATCGAACCTGGACCCGGCTTGCTGTGAAGTGGCGATACCACTCACCGTTAAACAGTACTGTATATATTACAGTTATTAAATCACCATCATTGTGAACAGAGGTCAAGCCACTGCTAGATTAAGGCCTCCCCAATCTGCCGTCACCTGTAATGGCCCCGTGCAATTCAATGATCATCCACCTAATGCCCGGACGTGACCGCCGTTAATTTCAACATCTCCTCACTGGAAGTACTTGTCTGACACTTTCGGCACGAAACATTGACCTTTAAATTATAATTCAGTACGACACGCGCATATATATATATTATATTGTGCCCAAGAAATAAGCACTTGTATTTGGAGAGAAATGAAATAAATAAATAAACCTCTTGCAATCGTCGGTGTAAAACATCATACAAATGATGTGAAACGATCATTACCCACACAGTTATGAGGAGCGCGGGCTATTCAATCAAACAATTGTGATGTCTAGGTGTTTTATATTAATGAATACAATTTTTCGGCGTGACAGTTGTCATTTTATCGGGGCGTTTAATGACAAGTTAGGCGCATAGAACGCCACACAAAACGTTATCATCATACCCCAATCAGAACAATCACTCACTCGCTCCCCGCGTCTAAGGCTGAGACCCTTTGAGATTCATTATCTCGTTTCGTGGAAGGCGTAAGTAACGGAAGTGATGTAGAATTACCTTTGCGTTTTTTGTCTTCCTTTGAGAATTTTCCAAATTGTATTGATGTAGGTTTTCACCCTTCGACGTGTGATGAGATTTGCTCTCAAGAGCCGGTGTTTCGGGATAGCCGTGTCGAGCGCCCCCCCCCCTCCTGAGAGCAATGCTCGTTCCTCCGCTCGCGTGGGCGTTAGAGATTCAAGTATGGGAACAGACTTCGATGTGTCCAGTCATGGAAGCGTGAGAGAGGAGAAACGCTCAATATCGATGTAAGGAAGAAAAGAGCTTTTGAGAGAGAGTCTCATTTTAATGCCCGGCGATGGACTGGCGTCCCGTCGTCGGGTGTATTCCTGCCTTACGCCCTGTGTTTCCGGGATAGGCTCCGGCTCACCGTGACCCTATATAGGATTAAGCGGTTTCAGATAATGAGATGAGATGAGAGTCTCATTTTGAATGCTTGCTTTGAAAAGCCGTTATTTCGGAATGGCCCTATCGAGCGCTCCTCCGTCTCTCATTCGGGAAGTTTCGCCTTCTTTGGTTCTTGCGTTGGACACATCCTCAGGCGTTCGGAGACTATGTGGTGTATGAGCGTGCTGAGCTATGTATCTTTCACTCAGTCCCAGAACGGCCGGGGATACCTCTAAACGTCTCTCATCATCTCATTATCTGAAACCGCTTAATCCTATATAGGGTCACGGTGAGCCGGAGCCTATCCCGGAAACACAGGGCGTAAGGCAGGAATACACTCGACGACGGGACGCCAGTCCATCGCCGGGCATTGCGGGACAATTTTAGTCTGCGAGCCAATCAACCTATCCAGGAGCATGCTTTTGGACTGTGGGAGGAAACCGGAGTACCCGGCGAAAACCCACGCGGACACGGGGAGAGCATGCAAACTCCACACAGAAAGGCACCCGAGCCGAGAGATTCGAACCCGGGACCTTCTTGCTGTGAGGCGTCAGCGCTAACCACTGGGCCACCGCGCCGCCACCCCTAAACGTGGCAGGTGCAATTTCGCGAAGCGTAGAGGGGAGAGGGTACGCTCGACACGGCTTTACCAAAAGAAGCGTCTTTGGAGAGCAGTCGTTGTCCAGCTTGCCGTGAAAACCTACAAACTGCGCAACGTCTGGCTTTGACGAACCGTGCACATTCATCCCGTAATGCAATGGGCATCACGGCTCTGCAACAGGCTCGCATGGGTAGTTCCTTTGAAAGCGACAAAAACAATCACCGCTAGACCCGAGGTGGCCGGGCAGCTCCAGTGTCCTACTGAGTGATTGAGCTGAAGCACCGGGGTCACCACGATCGAGCTCCAGGTGTCGCATGCGGGCGGCTGGCACACGGATTGAATCGCAGTGGCGCGCGTGCCGAGAGCTGACAACAGTCTCGGTTTGGCCACCGGTGGCCGAGCGATAGAATGAAGACAGTTCGTTCGCTTGTTTGTAGTTTACATTCGTTTTGTCCCGGTGCAACCCGAGAGGTGTTGTCGATCAAACGCATGGGATGATTGACGCTTCAGGAAACGACTCTTTGCAGGCGTAATATTTATATTGATTGTGGTTGAAGGTCTAATCACGTTTTGCTTGTTGGTCTGCAACGCTGTGTATATTAAAAAAAAATCCAAAAAATGTTTAATCGCCGCTAATTTTCCATTCTGGTGCCGTTGTTGACGCGCCGTTCTCTTCGCAGCTCTGTGAAGCGCTTTGTGACCCTCGGGTGAAAAGCGCTCTATTAATGAAATTATTATTATTTCTAGATTGGGCGAGATACTCCCATCAAACGGGGGCTTCAAAAATAGTCTGAAGGAATCATTGCGAGGAGTATTTGCTACTACAATGCGATGCCCTGCTGAGACAATAGACTCCGTTAATTTGAATCCCTCCTGTTAATTGACTGCTCGATGAAGGTCCCCCAATGACAGGACAATCATGAGGGTTTCTTTGAGCATACCTCACCACACTGGACACTGCGGATGGATGAAAGTCGATGCATTCATGTAGACTTTCACGGGTTTGTGTCTGAGAATTGCTCTGGCAGGTCGCTGTTTCGAGTGGCGCACGGGGCCACATTCAAATTAAACAAGAGCCCCATGACTGGGCAGTCCCCTTGCTGCGAGTCATGTTCGTATGACAGGACATTGAAATCTGGTTTCAGATTTGAGTCTCCTGCCCATGCCAAATAAAGTCAAGGCACGACGAGAATGTGCAGCTCTTCATTCCTGCTCTATCATTTGCGACGTTGCACCACTCAAAGGTGAGGCATCACCAGTCTGCTGACGCGAGGGCCTCCCTAAGCCGATATCAATCTTCACCGATGTTTGCTGTGGCTCTGACTCAAACACAGGTCGCCAGATTCGCAGAGCGCTGTGCGCCGACCACCGCACCGCCACTGCACCGCCCGTACCGATGTAACTTGTAGCGAAAGTAAAGAGCAAACACACGACGGAGCAGGCGATCAAGCTTGTGCACATGGCTGTGCTGTTCAACGCGGTGTCCTGAAGAAGCTCCGATACGGCACGTGCAGCGAAACGTCGGACAGCGTGTGCGATGGCATGCGGTGCAGTTCAATAGAGAGATAAATAAATGAATAAACCCTCCGCATTGTAGCGCAGCGCTCACACACACATTCAAAAGTTAATAGTCATTCACAATCAGTACCGGCATGATACTGTCGCGATGAGTCAGAGGCTATCCCGGCAGGCACAAGGCGCACGGCAGGGCTGTGTGCAGGGCACCTATGGAAATTGAGCCTGTAGATCAATTAATCTAGGGGGCAGCATGTCTTCGACTGTGGGAGGAAACAGAAGTTCCCGTGAAACGCCACACATATAAAGCTCCCGAGCCGGGAATCTAATCGGGAACCTTGCCGTCAGGCGGCAACGCTACTCCCCAGCATAGGCATGCTGACTACCTTCAAAAATCCAAACTGAAACAAGCCAGGGCAGGCATCTGCCTGCACCAACATCGATGTTTGCTCCGGTCTCCGCAGCCGAGGCAACGCGGAGATGCTCCCATGTGACAGCGCTTCCGTTTGACCTGGAGGACATCATTCATCTTCATTTAGCCCCCCACCCACCACCCACTTTCTGCGCCCGGCACCACGTGCTTCGTGAACTAAACGGACGGCTCCCCGCCGGCCCAGCTGCGCGCTCGGGATCAGATCTCCAGCTGATAACTTTCACGCAACCTCCGACGAGGAGGAGGAGGAGGAGAATTCGCTGCTCCGAGCGGCTGCCGCCGCTCATTCCGTCGTAGAGAACCGCCCGAAATGGGGGACGATTTTATGAAGCGGTCGTGGGCCTCCCGTACGTCGACTCAGCCTCAAATCTGTATCCGGTGCGGTGTTCGTGCATCGCCGCGAGGAATTTAAATACGGCCGCGTGAGGGGCTGGTCACCTACCCGCTCGTGTGCCGTGCTCGCCGTTATAGCTACTCGCTAGCGGCACTTGACCCTACAGGCTGTTAAGGCTATACGGGGAATCTTTGTCCTTGATGTGTCAGGTAGAGGTTGTGAGAGAGAGAGAGGCAGGGAGAATGTCTCTCATCTCATTTCATTATCTGAAACCGCTTAATCCTATATAGGGTCACGGTGAAGCCGGAGCCTATCCCGGAAACACAGGGCGCAAGGCAGGAATATACCCGACGACGGGACGCCGGTCCATCGCCAGGCAATGCGGGACAATTTTCGTCTGCGAGCCAATCAACCTATCCAGGAGCATGCTTTTGGACTGTGGGAGGAAACCGGAGTACCCGGAGAAAACCCACGCGGACACGGGGAGAGCATGCAAACTCCACACAGAAAGGCATCGGAGCCGAGAGACTCGAACCCGGGACCTTCTTGCTGTGAGGCGTCAGCGCTAACCACTGCGCCGACTCTCTATTTATCGCCAAACCGCATCTGCTTATGTTGTTTATTAAAGCCTTGCGATGGTAACGCTCGTGCGTCGTCCTGCCATTCCTTGGGCGTCAGAGCTTCGAGTCTGACGGCGAATGGAGATTGATTTATCCGCTCGGCCGATGGCACAACGTTTAGCGTCTCAGCAGTGGCGTTGTGTCTTATCCAGCTGTTTGAGTGCGGGATGTCAGCTCTGCCCCCCGTAGGTCACCACGGCCCAAGCGTTGCTGATGAAAAATCAACCGTGCCAATAAATAAATCGCTCAGCGCACTCTGTAGCAGTAGCAGCAGGCGTGGCGACTGCTGCAACGCTTTAGTGAACGGCGGATTGCGGGTGAAGTGAGCAGAAATTGTTCCATCAAATGTGCCGATCTCAGAGGCGGGCGAATTTTTTTTTGCGGTGAAAATGTCTCCCCCGTAGCGGATCTTTCGGGATAGCCGCGTCGAGTGCTCCTCCCATCTCATCGGGACGTTCCGAGTCCATTGTTGGAGGCATCATCGAGCGTTCCTTCCAACGTCAACGTACGAGAGAGCAGGAACGCTCGACGCGGCTATCCCGAACGAACAGCTTTGGAGAGCAATTCGTATACATCAAGGCGTGAGCGCCTGTATCATCGCACTGCTGCTGAGACTTTTAATGCATCCTGTTTACACATCGTCATGATCCAGGGAGTTGATGATCGGGCCCAACGTTACAATGGTTCCCACCACAGGATTGTGGAATTTGCAACATTTTCTCATGGCCACCAAAATTAAAATTATCATTATCCCATGCTCATTGCCGAAGGGCATCATTTTTATGCTCTATTTTATAATGTCATCATAAGTACTGCCACAGGAACGTGGAGCTTTTACCACTGGCCCAGGGTTGCAAGTGGAGTGAGTGTCAATCTGTCGCTGATTAGAGCTCAGAGTCGCGAGGAGGGCGGCGCGGTGGCCCAGTGGTTAGCGCTGACGCCTCACAGCAAGAAGGTCCCGGGTTCGAATCTCTCAGCTCGGGTGCCTTTCTGTGTGGAGTTTGCATGCTCTCCCCGTGTCCGCGTGGGTTTTCGCCGGGTACTCCGGTTTCCTCTCACAGTCCAAAAGCATGCTCCTGGATAGGTTGATTGGCTCGCAGACTAAAATTGTCCCAGTGCCCGGCGATGGACTGGCGTCCCATCGTCGGGTGTATTCCTGCCTTACGCCCTGTGTTTCCGGGATAGGCTCCGGCTCACCGTGACCCTATATAGGATTAAGCGGTTTCAGACAATGAGATGAGATGAGAGTCGCGAGGAAATTGCGCGGGGGGGGGGGAAGGGAGCAGAAAGGAGTCATGTGCTGAGCTGGCGGCAACATTTGCCAGGCACAGAATCCTATGAATGATGATGTTGTTGATTAGTTATTGATTGTGCTGTCTAGAGTGAACACCCAAACACAGGAAGGGGCACGAGGCTGGACTCGCACCGCCTTGGGTAAGACCTTCTGTCCGCGAGGCGCGGCGGATGTTTACCGCTGCGCTACATTGACCCTTTAAGTGTGATGATTATATTTGTTGCATTTTAATTTGATCCGAGTTCTTCCAGCGCCTGATTTCGAAGCCGAGATGGGAATCAACCCGGGGATTTCCTCGGTAATCTACAAAAATTAGCATCGTAGCATCTTGCCTCCGAACACACACAGAGAGTTCACGATTTGCTGCTCCGCATAGATACAAAAAAACAAATTAGAAGAAAATCCTTTCAAATCAACGCAGTGAAACAATGTTTATCCGGTTAAGTTTCATTACCTCCTTTTTTAAGTGCAAACATATCCATCATATACAGAGGGGTTCAAAATAAATTACTGCTTAACATCTGTGAAATGAATGTGCCTGCATCATGTCGAAGTTATTTTCAATGCCTGAAAGAACGAGATGGAATTTGTTGCGAGGCTTCTTTGTAATTAACTGACTCTCTCTGCTTTTTTTATTTGTTTAATTAGATCGTGTTGTTTGATTCAACATACATTGGTGTTTCTCAGTGTCCGGCGAGATAAACTGTACTGTCTAAAGGTGCAGCCCTGCAATTGCTTGCTCACGCGGCTGTCAGCCCCTCGAGGGTCGTATTTGGCCTACTCTTCCACCCTGACAAAATACCGTGCAAGAAGTGGATCTACCCACAATTTACCCCCACCACATGCGACCTTCTGGGAAGATGAAGGCGGTGGGATTTAAGAAACATTGCAGCAGTCTCATCTCATTGTCAGAATCGTGGCGAACCGGAGCCTATCCAGGCAGACAAAGGGTGCAAGGCAGGGATATACCCTCGATGAGACGCCAGTCCATCACGAGACACTGAGGGCGATTTAGTCTGCAAGCCAATGAACCTATGCAGCAGCATGTTTTTGGACTGTGGGAAGAAACCGGAGTGCCCGGCAAAAACGCATGCGGACATGGGGAGAACATGCAAACTCCACACAGAAAGGCACCCGAGCCAAGATTCGAACCCGGGAACTTCTTGCTGTGAGGCGACAGCGCTACACACTGGGCCACCGCGCCGCCCGCTTCGCGATATCGAACCGGCGACAACCTCCCACCCACAGCAACTCCAGTGCAGAAGGGGCTTTGTTCCATTTGCGGAAAACGCTGCGAGGCTATGACCTGATCCTCCAGCGAACCAGGCTTCGCAACTCGCCGTGGGTGTGCGGAGGGATACCGTTCCTCCGTCTCCCCCGTGGCGTCGCCCACGTTGGGCGTCTGCGCGACACGTGGATCGAGGAGAGCGTCGCTAAAGGAGACTGGGCTTGTCACCGAGAGTGGGGCTCAGCGAGGCCGCGGCACGCCGGGCATGCGACCCTAGCTGAGCTTCACGCGGAGACGCTGAGATCGGACTCAGCCCATCTTTCCCATCGCACCAGCAGCGCTTCATAGGATGTCAGTTTGAGCGGTTGGCTCGGCGGTTAAGGCTCTGCACCGTAAATCCGGCCACCTGAGTTCGACTCTGAGCCACTGTTAATAATAATAATAATACTTGCGTTGATAGAGCGCTTTTCACCCGAGGGTCACAAAGCGCTGCACAGAGCTGCGGAGAGAACGGCACGTCAACAACGGCACAAGAAGACTCATCAGATACACGTGTATCAGAATTAGCCTTAGGCATCCTGCATTGACGAGCGTTTTGAAGTTTGGTCAGACAACACCCATGCGTGAGAGTTCATCAGGGGCCTTCATCCAGCAGTGGACATCAAACTGCTTCAGTGGTCATTCTACAGAGAGACCGGGTCAAACAACCGCGATGCTGTTGCTCTCGTAATGAACATGCCCATCACTGAACCGTTGTTGCAAATGTCGTTGTCCGTACATCGCTTCCACGGTACCGGCATTTCCAATTTTATTCTCTGCTTAGATGCACGAACTCTACAGCAATTTTCCTTATTCTATTACTATATCGCAGATGGAAATATGTGCTCGGGAGCTAACTGCTAATATTGAGGTCAGCTATGGCTTTAGGAGGGAGCTTGTGTCGTTTTGATGAAGAACAAACTCAAGTGGTTTACTGCGCTGTCCGTGTGTTTTTGGGATGCGTGGCTCGAAGTCGCGCTACTGTAGGTTTCGCCTTTAATCTTCCACTCGCGAATGAGTCGTGGGGTTCTATCCGAGGGCGGCGCGGTGGCCCAGTGGTTAGCGCTGTCGCCTCACAGCAAGAAGGTCCCGGGTTCGAATCTCTCGGCTCGGGTGCCTTTCTGTGTGGAGTTTGCATGCTCTCCCCGTGTCCGCGTGGGTTTTCGCCGGGCACTCCGGTTTCCTCCCACAGTCCAAAAGCATGCTCCTAGATAGGTTGATTGGCTCGCAGACTAAAATTGTCCCGCAATGCCCGGCGATGGACTGGCGTCCCGTCGTCGGGTGTATTCCTGCCTTACGCCCTGTGTTTCCGGGATAGGCTCCGGCTCACCGTGACCCTATATAGGATTAAGCGGTTTCAGATAATGAGATGAGATGAGGTTCTATCCGATTGCGTCGTGGTGAGTGCAGTGTCTCCAAGGAAGCGTCAGTGCCAGGAGGTGCGATGTTTGGGTCTCGCAGGAAGTGTTTTATTTTGGACATCCGCCTTCGTCATCCTTCTAAGTCATCGCTTCATCTTCAAGAAGGTCAGGGGATCCTGCGAGCTTATCTCGGCAGACATGTGGCGCAAGGGAGGGCTATGCCCATTGCGGGATGTCAGTCAGTCGCAGGTTAATGGGAGAAACGTACAGGGGCCAATTATTCCAGACTTCGTGTCAACGGACGTGTGATGGGAACCAGAGTACCCGGCGGAAACCCACGTGGAGACAGGGGAAATGTGCAAACTGCGCACAGACACCGGAGATAGGAATCGAACCCAGGGCGTTCTTGCTGTGAGATGGCAGCGCTCCTCACTCTGCCACCCCGCCGCCCGACATTGGTTTCGTTACCTGACAATCGATGGAAGCGCCAGACGGTGGAAGGGAGCTTGCAAGCGGCTAATTAATAATAATAATAGC
The DNA here is from genome assembly GCA_036362905.1 of Mordacia mordax. Taxonomy (NCBI): domain Eukaryota; kingdom Metazoa; phylum Chordata; class Hyperoartia; order Petromyzontiformes; family Petromyzontidae; genus Mordacia; species Mordacia mordax. The sequence goes on from JAZEWT010000013.1 coordinate 4,574,977, forward strand.
ACTTCTAGAGCGCCTTTCACCCGAGGGTCACAAAGCGCTGCACAGAGGTGTGGAGAGAACGGCGTGTGAACAACAACAACATCAGAGTACATCAATTAAAGTAAAATAGTGGCTGTAAATCAATGAAGGACGCGCAAGTACAGATAAAATAATTGTTCAACAAATAAAGGAAGGAAAAAGTTCTGAGCAGGAGCAGGTGAACAGCGAGCCATCATCCAAGCACAACAACAGCGAGCAGCATCAACAGTCCTGGAGAGAGGACTTCAAGGCCTTACGGAACGAGTGAGTCTTGCGACGGGATTTGACGAGACCAAGGGACTCATCCGAGCGAATTTCCAACCGCAGGAGCGGCGCACGGTGGCTGAACGGGATCACCCGTGAGCCGACCGCGACCAGCGGCCTGACCACGTCAGCGCCCGGCAATCGGTGGAGACGAGAGTGGCGGCGGAGACCGCTCGTCGTCATGGGGCTCCAGCCTCCGTTTATCAGCCACTGGCTGCCTCCACGACACGAGCTCACGCTGCTATTTTAATTGGATAGGTGGGTGCCGGCGCTCTTAACACTTTCGCGCGCGTGAACAGCGGTCTGCGAGTCACCGGCGCGCCTCCTATCTGACCAGGGGTAAAACGCGACTTTGATTCCTTACCCATGCGGTCGCAACCTCACTTCATGTGACTGCGTCCGCCACTCTCGAACTGGTTCGCTTCACCGGACCGTACCGGTCTACTTTCACCTCTGCTCCATATACAATCGTGAGTCAATACTCAAGACTGGCAACTTACGCTGCAGTCCTATAGAACAGCTCAACCGTGTGCTATTGCGAATCGTATCAGCGGTGTTTTAATTGGACGAAACAATCACCAACTCCAAATCTGTATTGCCAAGTGAGATTATAGAACAGAGAGCGGGATAGTTCTAGAGAAAATAAATATTTGTTTGCTTACCGTACATTTATGACTTACAGTATGTTACGGTGGAAAAGTGACAACGCTTCTAATAACACGTTGGAAATACATTAATTGCGATATTTAAAAATAATAACATTTGCACCTGCAGAGCGCTTTTCACCCGAGGGTCACAAAGCGCTGCACAGAGCTCGTGTCCATCTTTGAATTAAAAAAAAGTATCGCTGTTTCCATGTGCATGGAAATGCAGAGTTATTTGGCTCAGGTTTTGTTGCCACGAGTCTGTGTGATGTCTATTTCACCGAGGTACAAAGGACAACAAGACGACTGTACTATATTGACTGCTCAGGAATGAAACAAGTTTATCGTTTTCATGAATTATTTTTTAATCGCATTTAGTTTTGAGTGATAAGTACACATCCAACTGCTCGCTCGTGCAGCGTCTAATAGACTGTCATAATACGTAAATCAAATTAGAGAGCACCTATGAAGGGCAGCACGTCATTTATACACGTATATCCACACGTGCAATGGTGTCGCCACGTTTTTTTTTCGGGGGGGATGCGGCGGTGAATGGGTTAAGACTGACCACTCTCCTCTGGGTCCTGACAAACGATTAATTAAAACATGAGCCGCGAATAATATAGACGAGGTGCGCCAGCCCGGCGTGCCTGCCAGGGATAATAATGCACTTGAATGCACGTGGGAATTGGGAGGGGGGGGTTGGAGAAAGAGAACAGGTCATACTTAGTTGCCTCGCACTGTCACACTCGCTAAGTTAGACTTCACCAACTCAGAGCCATGGTGCCCCATCAATGTGGCACAAGGAAGAAAATAAATAATAATGTATTTCAACTCAAAACACCCCGCGTACAATATTCGCTCACTCTTGTGGAGAGACAGAGAGAGAGAGAAGAACTCAAAGGCGAGGGGAGGAGTTGTAGGCAAGGAGGAAGGACCACATGGTGAGCCGGTGCCAACAGTTGTCCAAGCTCTGCGGTCCTCTACATATTAAGGTCGTCACCAAAGTGGGTCGAGGCAGCACTCGTGCGTAACAGGTCCGACGGGATTCAAATAGTCTTGCCCAAAGCCGAGTTTGACGGAATCTCAGAATGTATTGACGTATGTTTTCACGACTTGATGCCCGGAGAATATCTCACAACAGCTGCTCTTTCGGGATAGCCGTCTCGAGCGTTGCTAACTCTTATCTCCTTGGCGACGTTTCAACTCTCATGTTGGAGGCTTCTTCAGCCAGCGTGGCAGGCGAAACGTCACGAACGAGAGAGGAGGATCGCTCTGCAGAAGCCGTCTGTGAAACAATGCTGCATGTTGGCGTGGCCACCGCCAGGGCGGTCTCCAAGATGCCATTGGAACAATGCCCCGTGTAAGCGAACAATAATAATAATATCTGCATTTCTAAATGGTCTTTCACTGGAAGGTCACAAAGATGGTAATCGCAATAGCCTCAATTTGTCCCCAGCCATGTGGCCAACTTCTTGAAGTGGAAGTCACGAAGTGAACCTCGAAATGTCGCCAGAGAAATCGTTGAAAATGTCACCGTTGCATTCGTTAAATATTGGTCGTAATAGGCCGATACAAAGGGCGGCGCGGTGGCGCAGTGGTTAGCGCTGACGCCTCACAGCAAGAAGGTCCCGGGTTCGAATCTCTCGGCTCATGTGCCTTTCTGTGTGGCGTTTGCATGCTCTCCCCGTGTCCGCGTGGGTTTTCGCCGGGTACTCCGGTTTCCTCCCACAGTCCAAAAGCATGCTCTTGGATAGGTTGATTGGCTCGCAGACTAAAATTGTCCCGCAATGCCCGGCGATGGACCGGCGTCCCGTCGTCGGGTGTATTCCTGCCTTACGCCCTATGTTTCCGGGATAGGCTCCGGCTCACCGTGACCCTATATAGGATTAAGCGGTTTCAGATAATGAGATGAGATGAGAGAGGCCGATACAAGATCATTAATAACACCGGGTTGACGAGTAAATGTTGATAAAGTTGTCATCTCAAAAACGTGGCAAGCTAGGAGCTTTGATTGAACGTTGCTGATAAATACACACAAAAACGTTGCTGGATTTGATAACAAATTGCTGATTCGTCACAACGGAGTATTACCTGGCTTTATACCGTATCTACATGTCCACACATGCTACTAATCAGTGCGTGATTACTGAAAACGCGAGCTTTCATTCTGATCAGGGGCTGACTCCAATCTCTATTTCTTTCGGAAGTTCATTTCGCTCTGTGAAAGATCGGCAGTTAATGTGCGAAGGAGAGCCGAGCACGCGCCATGTGAATGTGGAATTTCCATCAATAGCTGTGAAACAACAGACATCCGCATTGCCTCCTGCACTCGTGTGACTTGGATAGATTTCAAAATCGTTCGCTGGCACCTTCAAAAAGATCCTGCGAGAGCAAATCTTATGCAAACCGGCGCTGCGTTCCCTTTCATCGAACTCATTCATGTGAACTTTTGAATAATCAGAAAGGAAAACTGCGTTCTCACCTCTAACACTGTAACATTATTGGCCAGGTCTCCTTTAATCCAAACTAAAAAGTCGGGCGGTTCATTCCGTACTTGTCCGAGGCTGCGTCTGAAAATGTCCTCTGTGGGAAATTGATGTCGGGGCGTGCAGGAGGATGGGTATGCCTTCCTGTCTCGAGCAACTGATGCACAGGAGTCTTAACACCGTGCCCTCGCCTCTCCATCGATTGCCGATGTATCTTGACTGCGATGCGTGTTGTGAGCGCGCGAGAAATTGCACGGCAGAGGATGAATAGAATCCGCAATCAATCGCTTCCTTCGTCGGGTTTCCTCCGCCGAGATATTTACATTTTTGCGTGCGTTTCACGGGCCACCGCTGTAACGAGCGACGAGGTCTCCGTTGCTCACGCCTTCAAGAGGACAGCACGGACATTAGTGTGTGGTCTGCTCCGCGCAACGTTGCCCCGATATAACGAACCCTGGTGCCAATTGGCATCCGAGTGAACTCGGCCCAGCAGAGCGGCGTGGGAGCATGTGCACGGCACACTTTGAGGCGTGTGCCGTGCTGGCCGCTGCATCCGTCTCATTGACGGTGAGCTGGTGCCAGTTAACATGACTGCAGGGGTAAAACTAATTTCCTGCCCAAATAAGCTTCGTGGGATGTGCTCATTGCAGTTTACAGCCTCGAGCAAGCGCCTAAAATTCCACATTCCTATGGAAGGGGTGAGTATGTCCGTAGGGCAAACTCTGACTTCACAAAGTTATACCTATTCTGAGCATCGCTCTCTATAGCTGTTATTTCGGGGTAGTCAGAGGCAAACTGAGAACTTCGTCTCATTTGGAAATTCCTCTCACTTTGTCAGCAGATTAATTCCAATGCCTGACGATGCATCCAAGGTGGGAGGCGAAACGTAGCGTGGAGAGAGAGGGAGCACTCGACACGGCTACGACGAAACATCCGCAATGAAGAGCAACTCTCGTACAGCGAACCGTGACAAGCCAACATCAGCACACTGGTAACCATTTTATCCGCCACGGAGGGATGATGGACTGAGTCAACCCCATGCAGGATTCGAACTTGACAAATTCCGATTGCCAGCCACTGGCTATAGTTCAGCGAAACGTTTGCACAGCGAAAGGACTGTGTGTCACGCGTGTCGGCATGTTAATGCGTGTGTACGTGTACGCGCGTGTGTGTATCTTAAGTATTAAACATGAATGGCCTATTACCCCCCCCCCCAAAAAAAAAAAATCCATACAATTATTTCATCTGTTGTTATTGACTGTCATTAAATACAAAGTCTGGCTTTTGGCAGAATATTAAACTGGTGTCCATATGGATTGCAAGAGTACTCTCAGCAGTTCTTTATTTATTTCTTCAGACAGTCAGAAGTATTGCTCATTACAGAAGCTCCGAGATTAAGACAGCTATTTGCTTCCCATTATCTTATGCCACGTTCACATGCCTCCACGGCTACTTACATTCATATGCCGCTACTTTTCGGTGGTTAAATATTAACAAGTGTGGAAAGGAAAGGAGATGAATGACTAAGTCTAACACGGCGCGCGGATTAAGCGAATCGGATGTAGGCATCTACCTTGAAAGCTTTGCACAATAAAATCACTCACGGATAATGGTAAATATGACTTAATGGATCGAGAAGATTGACTAACACGGAGTTGAATGTTTAAAGGTTGAAAGAGTGGCCAGAATTTGTTTCGAGAATTTAGCTCTCTCTCCTCTGAATGCAAATGCATTTCGCTAGTACCCAAAAAAATATTAACAAGGCGCCCTGTATAGCCTTAACAGAAGTTTCCAGCGCCTATCAAGATCACCACAGCACACGAGAGGGTGGGTGGCCAGCACCACGCCGGGCCGCCTTTGTCTCTCGAGTTGCGACGTTTACACACCTGGCTAGGAGGAGAGAGATATTGAGACACTCATACATCAAGCCGTGAAAACACACACACATCAGCACAGTCGGTGTATTGTTACAGCCCGTAAAAAATTCTAAATGTAACAGCTCTGTATCTGGAGGTCTTGGGTCGTGGAGGTCCACACTCTCGAGCTTGATGCCACAAACCCGGGGCTCTCGGGCAGCCTGGGGCCATCACCACCGCGTAGTCACCTGTCCTGATGGTTCCACACGCCAAGCTCAGCACCAGCTATAAGTACAAACCAATTCGTACTGCTTGCCGAACGGAGCTTCGAATTCGTACATTGTCTGGGGGGCGGCACGGTGGCCCAGTGGTTAGCGCTGTCGCCTCACAGCAAGAAGGTCCCGGGTTCGAATCTCTCGGCTCGGGTGCCTTTCTGTGTGGAGTTT
>JAZEWT010000013.1:4583891-4594625 GCA_036362905.1 Mordacia mordax
GCCAACTCGCCAGACACTGCACTCCAATTAATTAAACTGGGGGTTTTGTTGCTGTGGGAGGAAACCGGAGAACCTGGAGAAAACCCAGGCAGAACAGGGAGGGAACACATGACCTCTATATAGAAACAAACCCGAGGTAGGAATTTAACTACTTTGGGCAGGACTTTCCTTCGTTAAGGCGCAGATGTTACGACTGGACCCAGGTTTGTTCATAAAAACGTGGTTTTTAATAACGTAATATAATATGTTTAATTGTTATTTTTTTTAAACGTATTTTTTGTGATGTACAAAAATCACGCCTATAATATGTTACTTAACAACACAATTCTTGAAACAGGTCATTTTTTTGTCAAGCAAACACACTAGTAGCTCGTATAATACATTCAAACCAACAACATTACTTGTGTTGTGTAAACATAATAGTTGCATTTTTCTAAACGTTAGACTTACCCCTGTACCGGTGTACATATGCCTGCTTATACGGACCAATCATTAGAGAGAGAGCGAGCGAGAGAGAGAGAGAGAAAAACGAGACAAAAGAATGATTCATCGCGATTCTACCAGATTCTTGTGAAAACCGCGAGGTGGAAAACATGTACTGCAAAGGGAATTGGTGTCATTTGGTGAAATTGCTGTAATTATCATATTTACAATTCCGTTTGCAAATAGTTAGCGATTTGCAGGCATCTGCTAACAGCATCTGCTCCGATAGCCGCGCGCATTTGTCGCAATTTGTAAAATTGCGTTTCTCTTCCCAAGCCACCACCTCCATCCTCCATCCTCCATCCTGCTCCCTCCGTCGCCCCGTGCGCTAAGAGCAAAGGCTGTGTCTGAGGCTCCTGACAGAGCACCGAGGGCTCGGCTTGGCTTCATTAACATCTATTATTATTATAACCATCACAATTGCAGCGCCTGCTTATCCGGGGGAAGTCTCACCGAGCAGGAGGTTATTGCCGGATAGGTTGTGGTCTCGTTGTTGAAGAAGTTCTGTGGAAGCCACGTGGAGCGATTTGCAGGTCATGGGTTTTTTTTTTTTTTGGGGGGGGGGAAGCATTGGGACGTTCGGCCAATACCGGTGACACGAAACGAGAATCAAGATGGATCTTCGTTGTGTGTTTTGAATGTTTGAAACACTTCGTCGGGGCGGCGCGGTGGCACAGCGAGTAGGACTGTCGGCTCACAGCAGGAAGGGTTCGAGTCTCGGCACGGGTGGCTTTCTGTGTGGAGTTTACATAGTTCTCTCTCACCGTGCTCGTGTACGTTATCGCCGGGTACTCCGTTTCCTTCCCACCATACAAAGACACGCGGCGGCTGCTGCCGAGGTTACTCGACATGCTGAGTAAATTGCCCCAACAAAGTGTGCTCTTCGATGTGCTAGCATCACATCCTGGGCATACCTCCAACTTGTGCTTTCTGTCGGCCGGGATGAGCTCTGGCCCCCCGCGATCATGTATAGGATTAAGCGGGTATTGATAATGAATGGGGCGGCGCGGTAGCCCAGTGGTTAGCGCTGACGCCTCACAGCAAGAAGGTCCCGGGTTCGAATCTCGGCTTGGGTGCCTTTCTGTGTGGGAGTTTGCATGCTCTCCCCGTGTCCGCGTGGGTTTTCGCCGGGTACTCCGGTTTCCTCCCACAGTCCAAAAGCATGCTCCTGGATAGGTTGATTGGCTCGCAGACTAAAAATTGTCCCGCAATGCCCGGCGATGGACTGGCGTCCCGTCGTCGGGTGTATTCCTGCCTTACGCCTGTGTTTCCGGGATAGGCTCCGGCTCACCGTGACCCTATATAGGATTAAGCGGTTTCAGATAATGAGATGAGATGATAATGAACGAGAATGATGATGATGACGTTACAACTTTTTGTGTGTACAAATGGGAGGAAAATTGAGCACCCGGGGAAAACCAGGTGTGAGAGAGAACAACACTGTATCCTGATTAGTCGATGGGAGAAAAAAACAGTTTGGAGGCTTTGTGTTACAGGAATTCCACATCTAGCGCTTGCAAGCTCACTGGCTACTTTCTGCCGCGATAATACGCACCTATGTGTCATCTATCTGACGGAAAACTGAAGAAACCCATGCAGAACAGAGGGAGAACACACAAAACTCGGCGGGAAAAGTTGCCCGTGTCAAGAATGCAACCCCATGCCCTTCTCGCCGAGGAGCGTTGCGTTGCCACTCAATCGCTGCCGTGCCTAACGAAGGCGTGCGAGCTTGCGATCGCCTGCGTTGAAAAGTCCCACGAGTTACGGAGGTGCGAATCGTGTGCAGACACCGGGCTACTTCAAACGCGACCGACTTCCGCGTGTTGGCGAGCGGCTGATGCGATCAATCATTCCGTCGGCGCGGCCACACACGGAGCCCGGTCTCGAGCGGCGCGGACCGAGGACAGGAGGCTTCTCAATTTTGCAGTGGCTTCATTAAGCAGTGGCTCGACCACACTGCGCGCTGCACTGACGGAAAGGCACCCGACAAAAAGGGACGCTCTGAAGAGCCCTTCTCGGGAATCATCGGGCTGATCTCGTCCTTTGATGCTTGACAACCAGGCCATCGAAGTTGCTAAGGCAGTGCGGAGTCAAGGAGTGATTATTGATTCCTGGCTCACGTTCGAGATATGCATCAACAAGATGACGAAGGAAGCTGATTACAATCTCAGAAATATAGTCAACATCCTGTCACCCTCCTACGCTGAGGAGCTAATACACATCTTCATCTCTTCAGGAATCGATTATTGCACTGCAGTACTCCCTGGCACCCCTGGCTACCTGATCAATCGTCTCCAACGTGTGCAGAATGCGGTTGCTAGAGACTTCATCTGCACACCCATGCACGATCACATATTCCCAGTGCTGGTGTCTCTCCACTGGCTACCGGTTGAATATAGGATTGAATTCATGATCCTCCTTCTCACCAACAAGGCTCTCGCTGGCGCTGCTCCGACAAACATCCGTGACCTACTTTCACTCACCCTCCTCAACACGACAACTTCGATCCTCCAATACGGGCTGCTTGCTGCATGTGCCCAGATCGCACCTCGGTTCGATGGGTGACAGAGCCTCCTCGCGCGCTGCTCCCAGACTCTGGAACTCCCTTCCATTAGAAATTCGATCAGCCGAGTCCCTGGGCGTCTTCAAATCCCGTCTCAAAACTCACTTGTTCTGTAAGGCCTTCAAGTCCTCTGGCTACAACTGTTGATGGTGCTCACTGCTGCTGGATGATGGCATGCTAATGACCTGTGCATGCTTAAAAACACTTCTTCCTTCTTTTATTTGCTTCAACAATTATTTTATTCGCTATTTCATGTCCATCATTGATTTATAGCCGTTATTTAATTGAATTGATCTCGTGTGATGTTGTTATTTACATGCCGTTCTCTCCACAGCTCTTTACATCTCTTTGTGACCCTCGAGTGAAAAAGGCGCTTTAGAAATGCAAATATTATGATTTTCTTTAATTCCCGATTTTTTTTTACCTTTGGCACGAGTCACAGGGGCCAGGCGCCCCCTACGAGGAGGAGGAGTGTAGCCACACTTTAGAGTCTCACATCACACGTGCTCTGCCGATGGACTTGTATTCGTCTGATTCGCTCGGCTGAGGGTGACAAAATGCGCTGTGGGTTTAAGGAACGATCCTCAGTGTTAGAACTTGGGGGGGGGGGAGATGGGGTTAGAGCAGTGACCCCCGGGCTTGCTGGTTCATTGTTCGGTTAAGTTCAGTTCGGCGCTGTGGCGCAGTGAGCTGAGCTGCTGCCTCGCAGCAAGACACTCTTCCAGCATTATTCATTCCGCCACAGCTCAGCCATAACGAAAAGAGTTAAGTACTGGAAAGTACAACGTTAGATTCTCTGCATTGAATCTCCCCCGTGGATTTTTCAGAGACGGAGAGTAAGGCAACAGCATTTAGCAGTGTTTCTGAACCCCCTGCGCATCCGCCTGCCCAAACAAATAAAAGCAAAGCGAGGTCAAGTTCATGCCCACTCTCAAATCACCCGGAATGTGGCGCAATGCCCCCGGTTCTCGGGCGGATTAATCCTCAATCGCCCCCTAACCGGGTAATCACCAAGCGCCACAGGTGTCAGAAGTTTTGCTGCAGACCGAAATATCGTTTCACTGTTCAACAGCCCACACTGCGAAGTAGCCTGGTGAAGTATGGTTACATAACCCCCTTAATAAACACGCCGCGGCCAGACTATCATCAAGCAGCAGACTGACAAATGTGCGTCGATGTACATTGAGTCAAGGTAAATAACCAGAGTTGACGAAACGAATGAATTGTGAGGCTGGACGATTTGCCGGACAAGTTTGCCAGCACGTGATTCCGGCCAACAGAGTCACTGCTCAAGCACGTATATCTGGCGTGCATGTCAAGTGGCAGATGTTAGGACTTCCTTGGCAGTCCCACCGTTGGGCAAGCACTGTTGGATTCCAACAACATTTCAATCGATGTATCTACCCAAAAAGGAATGATGGGCTGAGTTGATCCCAAATGCGATTTGAGCCTCATGTCAAATGCTCTAAGCAACCCCAACTAGCAGGGCCGATTTAAATACTCCCTACAGGCCTAAAAATAACTCGATTTAAACACAACTCATAATTGTATACTTGTCTGCTTCTGAATGATGAATTAAAAGCTCGCTCGGCATGGAGGCGGCCTTCAACGCGTCCAAAAAAAAAGATTAAAACCTGGCTTTTCGGGAAAGGGCTGCGAACGAAGTCAAATAATCGGAGTAAAAAAGGGGACACGCCAAAATTCCATCATCTCTCTCCTCCCCCCACACAGCACAAGCCCCGCAGCCCACACAACCCAACCGCGGCACGAGGCGGTGTGAAATATGTGGCTTTATCGCGCATTGCCACATCACGGTAAATCAGCAACGGTGCGGCAAATTACCCGCGATTTCTCACTAACGATGGGCAGAATGCCATGGAAAAAAAAAAGTAGCAACATATCCATATTTTTGCTCTTCGGGGAGTCACGAGTCATTTTCATATTGCCGCACGGAGCATTAATTGTTCTATAAATCTGCGAAACTTTTCCATTTCCAATCATCTGTTTCCAATGAAGGCGGGTTTTTTTTTGTACAGCTTGTTAACTTGCGTGCGTGTGTAACAAGTGATTGCTGCATTACAACCAGATGCTACAGAGAGTTCGGTCGGGTGACGCTAAGCTCGCTTTGCTAAGCCAGCGATTGAAAGGTTGCGAGTTCAAAACGTGGGATGGGCATCAAAACAGCCTCTCTTTAATCTTCGTCAATGAAGGGATGCATGAGTGCTTCGAAAGAGCTGCTCTCGCGGGATAGTCGCGTCAATCAATTGTCCTCTCCCCATCGCGACGCTGTGCCTTGTACGTTAGAGACGCTGTGTGTGCGTCATGTGTGTGACTCCTATTAATATGCATTTATATCTAAATATTTAGCAACAAAAAATAAATAATATATATTATATCACGGTGGACCAGTGGGTAGCGCTGTCGCCTCACAGCAAGAAGGTCGCGGGTTCGAATCTCGGCTCGGGTTCTTTTCTGTGTGGAGTTTGCGAGTTCTCTCCCCGTGTCCGCGTGGGTTTTCGCCGAGCACTTTGGTTTCCTCCCACTGTCCCAAAAACATGCTGTTGCATTGGTTAATTGGCTTGCAGATTACATTGCCCTCAGTACCCGGTGATGGACTGGTGTCCCATCGTGGGTATATCCCTGCCTTGCGCCCTGTGCCTGCCGGGAGAGTCACCGGCTCACCGCGACTCAGTACAGGACAAAGCAATCATCATGCATCTAGCCGTGAAAACCTACACCGGTACAATGAAGGGATTGTCAGCTTGCTATGGCACAGCAGTCAATGACTGTGCAGTGTCGCTCTCCGGTTTGTTGTGGCGATTATACAGCGTCTTGTCTGGCGTGACGTCCGACGTTTCACTTCACATGCCGAGAGCTTCATCAGGAAATGAATCGATGCTCGCAGCATTTGGAGTACAACGTCGTATAAGCAGAGCGCACATTGGAGAGAGTTAACTGTGGCTTTAAACCAATAACAATGCCCTAAGAGTGAATAGAAACAATGATATAATAATATACAGCCGAGTCATGCTGGCCCGGCAACCAAAACTGGCTCTTGGACCGTGAAACGTGACCTCTCCGGGGGTAAGGCACGGGAACTTGTGCTAGAGGTTGAGAAGTACCGACTAGACAAAGCTGGGCTCACCTCTACGCACAGTGTCGGCTCTACAACTAAAACTCCTTGATAGGGGTTGGATTCTCTCCTACTCCGCAGTTACACAGGGGCAGAGGCCCCGGACTGGGGTGGAGATAATCACCTACCCCCGGCTAGGTGACACCCACTTGGAGTTTGTCGCGTGACTCAGACGGTTACCATAATGCGACGATAGATTTGGAGGGAGGGGGACTCCGATTTGCGTGCGCATGTGCACCAAACAGCAGTTCAGAGAGTACACGACCTTCTTGGATAGAGTGGGGGGGGGTTGCTGGAAAACACTGCACCTGGTGACTCCATAGTTCCACAGTTCCACAGGGAGACTTTAACGCCTACGTGGGCAATGATGGAGATACCTGGAGGGATGTTATTGAGAGATATGGCCTGCGAGATCTGAATCCGAGTGGTGTTCTGTTATTGGACCTCCATGCTCGTCAAGGACTATCCATAGTAAACGCCATGATCGAACACAAGAAGGGTCATAAGTGTACCTGGTATCAGAGCACCTTAGCCCAAAGATCGATGATCGACTTTGTAGTTGTGTCGTCGGATCTGAGGTCATGGCTTTTGGACACTCGAGTGAAGAGAGGAGCAGAGCTGTCTATGGATGACCACCTGGTGGTGAGCTGGATCAGATGAAGGAGTGGTATGCCAGACAGACCTCGTATGCCTAAACGTGCAGTGAGGGTTTGCTTGGAACGACTGGTGGAGGAGCCTCTCTGGACCGATTTCAGCTCCCACCTCCAGAGGAGCTTCTCTCAGAGTCCGGAGGAAGCGGAGGGTATAAAGTCAGAATGAACCATGTTTAAGGACCTTCATCGTGGAAGCGGCTGCTGGGAGCTGTGACCATAAGGCGATCGGTGACTTATGGTGGCAACTTAAGGATGCACTGGCAGACACCAGCGGTAAGGGAACCTATCAAAGCATGGGTACTTTTGCCAGTATACATGTGTAAAATTAAGTGAAAAGGTTTTTACCATTTCTGGCAATTACACAGGTGTTAAGATCTTTAAACATCAAATACAAACCGTTCACAAAATGTCCAGTTCGGAAAAGCCACACATACTTGTGGCAAAAGATGCAAACCAAAAGCTTTCACAATATATGCATTGTCCTTCAAACGGACTGACCCACACTCGTCATGGCGTTCTTTAGAGTATAATTGTCAGTTAGCCAGATGTTGCCAAAATGCAATCAGGTCGAGACAATTATACAGATGTTAAGATCTTAAAACCTGTATAATTGTCAAAAATTGTAAAAACCTTTTCGCTTTTTAACAAATGTATACTGGCAAAAGTACCCATAGTTTAAAAAATGCAACCAGAGCTACTAAAGCATTGATATTGCATTGTCTTGAGCTGATTTGCCTTTTGGCAACATCTGGGTAACACTGACAGTTAAGCTCTGAAGAAAGCCATGTCTTGTTTGGTAGGAAACCGGAGAACTCGAAGGGAAACCCACGCAGAAGAGGGGGAGAACACACAATGTCCACATATAAAGGCTCCCTAGGCGGAAATCGAACTGCTATGGGCAAGACATTATTGCTGTGCAGGAAAGATGTTTACACTGCGCCACCCTGAGCCACTTTGAATCGACTGTTAATCCATTCGGCTGCTAATTCTCATCTCATTATCTGAAACCGCTTAATCCTATATAGGGTCACGGTGAGCCGGAGCCTATCCCGGAAACACAGGGCGTAAGGCAGGAATACACCCGACGACGGGACGCCAGTCCATCGCCGGCGGCTGCTAATTGATACCTGCTTAATCATGTCCAGGGTCACAGCCTATCCCGGCCGACCGAGGACGCTAGGCGGGGGAATACCTAGGAGCTGGCGCTTATTCATCGTCGGGCACACTTTTTAGGCCAATTTACTCAGCAGGCCAATTATCCGAGGCAGCAGCGCTTCTTTGGACGGTGGGAAGGGGGGAGGGGTGCACACGCCATCTCCACACAGAAAAGGCACCGCACTCGGGAATCGAACTCGGGTCCTTCTCGCTGCGAGGCGCCAGCTCGAGCGAGCCGATTCGCGTCGCGCTAACGCCCGTCGCTGGCAGAGGCCCCGATTCATGCGATCCGCACACTCGCGTGCGGGATGTAGGCGTCAAGGCCCTCCCCGCCCGCCCCCTGGCTCCGTCGCGAGCCACGCGGACGGCCCGGCCCACACACGTGCGACGAGGGATCGTGTTCGCCCGCAATACCGGCCTCGGTGGCACGCATCGGGCGAGGCGGCCGAGAAAACACGCCGGCCTTGTTTGTTGAATGTTTGTCTTTTCTTAGAACCCGCTTGTCGCGTGATCTCGGGTTTGTTTCTGGAGGCATGAGTAATGGTGCGGTTTGTTTGTTGTCGTTGAGACTCTACGGCTAATTAAGGCGAGTGCAGGTGTTTGCGTTACTGGCAAAACAACTCTCCTCCTCGATACCAATCGGTAACGCTGCGGTGGCTGCACTCACAGTCATCCCATCGGCACAAGGGGGCCTCCGGATGGGTGTGAGGAGCTGGTAGTCCCTTTACCTTCAATTCAAATTCCAGAGAAACACGAAAAAAAACGACAAATGTAAGCTTGTGCCAGAGGCCCCAGAGGGGGGTGGGGGGTGAATGGATATCCTAGCCAAACTTCACTTACCAGAGCCTAGCCACCGTTGAAGTTTCTCCAGGAATGATCAAGTGGAAATATCAGAATGCGAACCGTGATTGTGAGGCTGTCACTCCTTTGTCAGGAGCTGGACCGGTAGTGCCTGGACCTCTATGGTATTTGAAGCAGTCCTTCACTCGGGACAGGAAACTGCCGAACAGCGAGCGAGTGGCTATTATTCTAAATAAAATGTGTGAGTGCCAGCCCACTGTGGAGTCACCTCCTTATAAACGGGAGGCAAGAAATGGTGGCGGTGGTTGCTGACACCGCCATCGCAAATGATCATCAGTGGAGGGATGCAGACAAAGTTGATGCAGGGCCCACTCCCACTCTCTATAAAGTCCCACGCCCGAGGATGAGGAGGCTTACCTTAGCATTCACTCGGCGGTTCAGAGAGCTGTGCGCGTTGCAATGGTAATCATCTAAGGCAATCGAAGACACTGGTTCTGTCCCTTCGCCTATTAGCGACACCATGTAGGCTCAACGTACGTGTGGCCTCGCACAAGCGCTCCAGTGACGCCACTGCTACTTAATGGCGAATGGCCGTCGCTGTTGCTGGAAATCTATGACCCGGCTTCAAAACTGGGAGCTCTCATTGCACCTGCGATCTCTGCACTGAAAGTTCAGTTCATGAACAATGACACCAAGGTGGCAGCTCATTGAGGCTGCAGCTGACTGATTAACCACAGCAATGTTTCTTTTTTGTTAACCACACGTCTCATTTCATTGTCAGAAACCGCTGAGTCCTGTACAGGGTCGCGGTGAGCCGGAGCCTATCCTGGCAGACACAGGGCGCAAGGCAGAGATATTCCTACGATGGGACGCCAGTCCATCACCGGGCACTGTGGGCAATATAGTCTGCAAGCCAATTAACCTATGCGGTAGCATGTTTGTTGGACTGTGGAAGGAAACCGCAGTGCCCGGCGAAAACCCACGCGGACACGGGGAGAGAACATGCAAACTCCACACAGAAAGACACCTGAGCCAAGATTCGAACCCGGGACCTTCTTGCTGTGAGGCGACAGCGCTACCCACTGTGCCAACGTGCCGCCCGTTATTAAAAAAAAATAAATTCTGTTCCTTCACCTCAAACTTTTCGCTCATTTTTTTTCCCCCTTTGCTCCAAGCGCATGCAATGGACTGCATGTCTCACATCTCATCTCATTATCTGAAACCGCTTAATCCTATACAGGGTCACGGTGAGCCGGAGCCCATCCCGGAAACACAGGCAGGAATACACCCGACGACGGGACGCCAGTCCATCGCCGGGCATGTCTCACACGTGTACTGCATTATGGAACGGTTTTGCTTTACTTTGATGCGTTGCGAATACGGAAACGGAGCCTCCGAGAGCCCCGTCGCGAGTGCCCGCCACGGCCATCTGTTCCACCTTGTCTGAAGGATAAAGCAGGTCCCATCGGGATCGCTTGACAGACATGGAGCGCTCTCCCAACCTCACTCTCCTACTTTCTCGCCCAGCCCTGCCCCGCTACCCACACGCCCCCCCCCCACACACACACACACTGCCGCCGGTCTCGCTGGCCGAAGTCAACGCGAAGATAAAGACGATGGTATTATAATAATAATAATAAATAGTTGCACTGCTAGAGCGCGTTTCACCCGAGGGTTACAAAGCGCTGCACAAAGCTGTGGAGAGAATTGCATGTCAACAACGTCTGAAGGGCGTGTGGGCTCTGACACGTTGCCTGTTCGAGCCGCTGCTGCAAGAAGAGCTTCTGCTGGAGCGACATCTCGAGTGAGCTCTCGAGTGCTCCCTGTCGAGAGGGCCTTGGGCTTATTCTTCCACCCTGGCTCAATGCCTCGAGATAGGTGGACGTACCCACTATTCACCCCACCACATGCGACTTGCCGATTGACCAGCTGTGGAGCGCTCACAC
>JAZEWT010000013.1:4633472-4647762 GCA_036362905.1 Mordacia mordax
GTGGTGTCAGGGATGTCTGGGGTGGTGTCAGGGATGTCTGGGGTGGTGTCAGGGATGTCTGGGGGTGGTGTCAGTGACTGGAGTAGTGTCAGGGACGTTGTTTTACCAAAACAACGGCAGCAGCCAACACTGGAAATTGAGCAACGCTTTCAAGGCGCAACAACGTCAGTTGGGGGTCACCCACACCCAGAGTCAGTCACGCGCGAGACATTTCTCGACGCTCAAACCTCGACACACAGAAGGGTTTCCTTAAAATCTTTCCGACCTCTAACTTGCTTAGCCCTCCCTGCTGAACTGTCAAGTGTTACGTAGTTCAACCGTTCCTTCCAGATTAAATAAAAACGGACACGAACTTCCACATATCGAACTGGATCATCCAAACGCGTCGCTGGATTGTTTTTAAAAACGTTACAACATAGTATATCTTAAAAAATAAAACTCCGCGTTACAGCGAATTTCACTTGCGTATATCAAACTTAGTTCCTAATCACACATTTGCATTATAGCGAATTTCCGTACATAGATTCCGTACGGGGCGGCACGGTGGCCAAGTCGGTAGCGCTGTCGCCTCCTCCTCACAGCAAGAAGGTCCCGGGTTCGAATCTCGGCTCGGGTGCTGCTTTCTGTGTGAGAGTTTGCGAGTTCTCTCCCCCGTGTCCGCGTGGGTTTTCGCCGGGCACTCCGGTTTCCTCCCACAGTCCAAAAACCACGCCGCTGCATAGGTTTAATTGGCTCGCAGACTAAATTGCCCGCAGTGCCCGGTGAAAAACCGGCGTCCTATCGTAGGCATATCCGTGCCTTGCGCCCTGTGTCTGCCGAGATAGGCTCCGGCTCACCGCGCGACCCTGTACAGGACTAAGCGGTCTCTGACTGAGATGAGATGAGATTCCGTGTCGGCTGCATGTGTTATACTTCAAGCAAGTGTTGTCCTGTTGCAGGGCGCCGCAGGCAGGGGAGGCGGGCGAGGATGAGTCTTCAGCGGGGTTGGGGGTGTTTTGCCGATATCCGCGCAGAGGCAAGCCGGAGGGAAATCTTTGCTTTCGTCCCCTTCCTTAGGGGACGAAAGCGCCTTCACCGCGGGTTGATTTAAGCCGAGCCGATTGCCAAAGCAGCGTTGTCACGTTTTGACGGAAGAAGACTTTTGACCGCGCTGTTGTTCTAAAGCCTATTGACGATTGGCCTTCTTGAAAATAAAAAAAACAACACTGACAACCGTAATGCCACGGCACCGTCTGCTAATACACAACAGACGCAGACTTGTTCAAGCGCGGCGCATGGAACAACGTCCCCGCGGGCACCGCCGACGCAAGTGACGGCAGCGTGCGTAGGAGAAAACGCAGCTGAAGATTGGGGCCCGAGTTTGTCGGGAGGTCCGAGCTGGCGCCGATCCTTCGGTCCCGCGCCACAAATCAAACAATGCTAACGCCGCGTTGGGCGCGCGGCGTTCAGTCAGCGTCGAAAGCAACTCGTTTTGGGGACCCGGGAGGTGTGGTGAGGATGCACCCGACAATTTAGCTCAAAAGGCTCCGAGAACGTTTCTTTAGATATCATGAATTACATTACGCATTGCACACCGACTGGGAAACAGTGCAAAATTCCTCTTCACAGCCTGGACCTATAGAAAACTACTCCTGCAATTATTCGACAAACATACTCCGTTAATTTAAAAAAATTATATTAACGGGCTCAAAATTAATCTAAGAAATATTTGTTGCACCCTACTCATACGAAGGCTCTACATCAGTCGTCTTCGGATGCTTTGAGGATTCTTTAAATTTCACGAATTTAAACGATCGGCCGCACCAGTATGACGGGTACGTTGATGATATTTAATCAACGAATACGCTGGCTTTCAGGTCATTGCATTTTCCATTTATTTGACGGCGAGCTCCGTTACGAGGCACCCCTCTCCTGTTTGAGGCCACGATCCGATGTCAGAAAAAGGCCGGACAAGGCGAGAAGTCCTGAGAGAAAAAAAATAAAAACGTACTGATTAACTGGCATCGTGACACATCGAGCGTGGTGTCAAATGTTGTCGCCGGGTAACCGCACGCCGCTTTCCTCGCTACGCCGCCGCATCCGTGTCTTGCCCATAACCAGGCGAGGAATTTACAAACACCATCGCCATCCACTCTCCCCACCGCTTGTCCTGGTGAGGGTCGCGGTGGCAGTGGTCCAAGGAGAGTGGAACCAGACATCCCTTTCCTCAGCAATAGATTCCCAGCTCTTCCTGGGGGATTCCCAGGCGTTCCCAGGCCAGCCGAAGGATGGAATCCCTGCAGCGTGTCCTGGGTCGGCCTCTAGGTCTCCTCGGCCCAGGTGGGGGCCGTGCCTGGGAGACGTCCCCGGGGAGCCTTCCAGGGGGCATCCTGACCAGATGCCCGAACCACCTCAACTGGCTCCTCTCAATCCGGAGGAGCAGTGGCTCTACTCTGAGGTTCTCCCGGATCTCTGTGCTCCTCACCTCGTCACACACAATCATGATTAATTTCGCGGTTGCTCCCTGGCGGGTGAGAATTTTAGGGCCACCGTCTCGAGCGGGCCGCTCGAGAGAAAGAGGCCATTACTCTGGCGGACAAGCGTTCGGGACACCGCCGTTTCTATCCGCGGACGCTCCTTTGTGGTTCATCCGGCGGCGCCAACCGCGCCGCCGGATGAACCGCACCTCGCCGCGTGAGTTTCAACGAAGAATAAAAAACAAACAAACGCGGATGTGGGTTTTTTTGCCAACACGGCAGAAGGGCCAGTGGCGGGTTTTCAGTTTTTTTCGCGGGTACTCCGTTTTCCTCCCACAGTTCAAATACACGCTGCTGCCCTCTACGTTAATCTGCTTGCTGACTAAATTACTCCCGGTGCCCCCCGAGATCGACCAGCGTCCCATTCTGGGTATTCTCAGTCAGACAGTTTGTATTCACGCTGCAAGGAACCGCTCAGTTGTAGAGCTCTTTTTAAAAGTTGGCACGTTATCTGCCAACTTCCTTACCCCTCCTCAACGGACAACTGTTAAAAAGAGCTACATAGCTCAACGGTCACGATAACGAGTCCACCAGTGAACTGTGGAGACAGGGTAATCGATATTGATGCCACTATGAAAATGCATAGGCCTATGAACAAACTCGAAAAGCTGCTCTTTTGGGATAGCCGCGTCGATTGCTCCACCTCTCTTCTTCGTGAGCTTTCACCTCGCAAGTTGGGAGGCATCCTCAAGCGCTGTGTGTGTGTCGTGTGTCGTGTGTGACTCCTATTTATATGTAGGTACTATGTATGTGTTAAGTCTCTTCTGCAGAGTTGCTTTCTTCCAGGAACAATGAACAAAGGTCGGGGTCCATTTGAAAAGGTTCTACTGTCCTGCTCGCATATTAAAACCACATTAACCCAATCCAATTCTGCCTCTGGCTCACCTACTCGCTTATAGCTCATGAAAGCCTGCCCAGTTTTCCAAACACTTGGCGATTCTATTCTGATGTCCGCAGTCCAGAGATTTAGAGCTGTACACTGCTGATAAAAAAAAAGCTGGTATCTAGGTTTGCCTAAGCTTTATTCTCATTTTACGTTTGCGGTTCAGAGTCTTCTCTGTCTTGTGACTCTCTATTGCTGCACAAGGTCCCGGGTTCGAATCTCGGCTCGGGTGCCTTTCTGTGCGGAGTTTGCATGCTCTCTCCCCGTGTCTGCATGAGCTCCCACAGTCCAAAAAACATGCCGCTGCATAGGTTAATTGGCTTGCAGACTAAATTGCCCACAGTGTCCGGTTATGGACTGGCGTCCCATCATGAGTATATCCCTGCCTTGCAAACTGTGTGTCGGGATAGGCTCCGGCTCACTGCGACCCTGTACAGGACTGAGCGGTTTCTGACAACGAGATGAGAAATGAATCTTGGACCTTTGTGGCGGATGGCCGCCAGTACTCGCGTCTTATCAAATCGATTCTGTGCTATTTGTCTACACTGTGCGCTGCCTTTGCTAAGTTATCCGTGTACAGCAAACGCACTGCTGCCCTGTGCTCTATCTTTCTTGTGGCTATTGTTCTTCCCGTTTATCCGATGTACACTTCCTCACAGTTGCTGCAAGGAATGCAATAAACGCCTTCTGTCTGTAAGGGCAGTCTTGTCTCTGGGGGATCTGAGTACGTGCCGTATCTTTCGATGGGTTGTGAAGACTGTTTTAATTATCTATTTTTCTAGATATTTGCCAATTGTCTGCGGTGCCTACGACATTATTACAAGAATTATACTGGTGTAGGTTCAGTTTCTTCAACCATTATCTACAAGTCTGTCATCTCTTGGGCTCCCGGCATTATGTAAGTTTCTGCTAATTTGTTTGACATGTATTGGTGCGTGCTATGTAAGTCTCTCCGGATAAGGGCACCTGCTAAATGATAATAATAGGTTTGTCACGGCTCGATGCGCGATGGGATTTGCCCGACGGAACTGTCATTTCCCCATAGCCGTGGCAAGCGGTTCCTCTCTCCTTCGCGACGTTCGGCCTCCCGCGCCGCACAGGAACGCTCGCCAGTGCTCGCCGGCGTTCCTGCACGGCGCCTCGGTAGCGCTCTCCGGTTCAAGGTACACCCACACGCGGTAAAGGTGCAACCCGTGGTGAGGGCGAGATTCGTCTACCGTGGCCGCTAACGCGTGCCCGACACAGAGCCACTTTTCACTGTACGAGAAATGGGAATCGTGCCCCGTTGCTCGGTCACTTTAGGTCGAGAATTATTATTGGAAAGCAGACCTCCCCCCCCACCCCAAAGACGCGGAACGTCGGCGCCGTGCCGATGTAGGTTTTCTCGGCTCAACGTGTCAGATGAGACGTTCTCTCCGCGGGCAGCGCGGTGTTCGCGTAGCGAACACGGCGCTGCCGCCTCGCAGCAAGAAGGTCCCGGGTTCGATTCCCAGCTCGGGTGCCTTTCTGTGCGGAGTCTGCCGGTTCTTTCTCCGCGTCCGTGTGGGTTTTTGCCGGGCACTCCGCTTTCCTCCCACCGCCCAAAGACACGCTGCTGCCCAGGTTAATTGGCCTGGCGAGTGAATTGGCCCAAAACGTGTGCCCTGCGATGTATTGGCATCACATCCTGGCTATGTCTCCGCCTTGTGCCGTCTGTCTGCCGGCATAGGCTCCGGCCCCCTGCGACCCTGTACAGGATTAAGCAGACACTGATAATGAATTGCTTTCTCACGGCCGTTCTTTCGGGACAGCAGCTGCCCAGCGTTCATCTGCCGTTAACGCACAGCGCCCGACGATGCCTCAGACGGCAGGAATGCTCCGCACGGCTTTCCTGAAAGAGCAGCTGCGGAGCGACGCGAACAGCCTCAAGCGTCAGCGGCTCGACCGCCAGCCCTCCTCACCGCAATCCCAGCGCTTGACAAATCGCCAGCAACTGCACCTAACGCAAGCAGCTACGTTTATCCAAAACTGCCCCTTGCATTCGCGCAAATTCTCGCCCGGTTAAACAAAATACATTGGACAGGAAATGGAATACGGACCTTGAACACTACGCACGCACGCACGCGTATATACAACTACTTAAGCGGCGATTCAAACTACACAATAACAGCGCAGCGGACTCCATGTTAACGGCGCTTCAGTTGCCGCTCCCTTGTTTCACAAGTGGGAGGAACTTGCCGACGGAACCCACTGGGTACGCAACGCGAGCACCTGGGAACAATCGGTCCGGCTGATTCCCCTCTCCCCGCTCTGCCCCCTCCTCACATACACACCCACCTCCCCCATTACCAATTTGTCCTTTATGATGACAGTATTATTATTATTATTATCCACGACGGTCCAGAATTGCTCGCCCGGCCTCGAGGCGCTTTCGAGAGAGAGCTCTCTGCCTTGGGACGTCTCCCGATTCCGTTCCGCGGACGGTTTTACCGCACTGGGGAAGGAATACAGAGTGCCCCAGAGCAAGCTCAGTAATTTCTACAGAGGAACGAACTATAACGATCTGTTCGGCCATGCTCACGAACCTGCTCGCTACACTGCCAGCCCAGTAGGGAAGGCAGCTTCACAAGCGTGAGATCCACCAGCCCTCGCCTAAGAATCGCCGGATCGCAGGCGTGCTCCACCGCACCCAGCTTTAGGAGATAGTGTCTGGAAAATGTCGGTACCGGCCGGTTGAGTCGCTGCCTTACCTTCCCCCGTTCCCCCCACACTGCAGTTTCCTCGCTATGCCTCCGTACATGGCTCTCATCCGTGACCAGACGTGGAATTACGCACGGTATCAACTGTACCATTATTCATTGTCATTAATGCTCATTAAAACGAAACCTCGCTTAATTGAATGCGGTTTAACTAACCCCGGCCCAACAATGCTGTTAATAAAAGAGTCCACTAAGCACTTAGCTATGACTATTCCTACAAACACCGCGTATATCCAACGTTCACGACTACGGGGGGTGGGGGGGGGTCACTTCACCGTGTGACAATGTCCGCTGTACACGCGCGTATAAAACCACGGAGTAAATACAGTAGACGGGAGCCCCCACTCGCGACGCCAAGACTCGCGGTCTCCCACGGCGCCGCGGCTCGCGCCGAACACTGAACCGCGGAGGTGACGGCGGCGAAACGCTGCAAACGCCCGGTCCGCGGACGGGAAATACGCTCCCGGCGTGGCCCGAAATGCCGTCGAGGTGGCCATAGGAGCGGCTCGGCGGTCGAGAAACGGTCGATGGGGGGGGTAGCGGTGGAGTCCGCGGTAAACTTGGCGGCACTCGGGTTGGAGCCAAAAGCCCCCGAACGCGCGGTTACTATTACGGAGCAACAAACACGGGGCGATCGTCACCCAGAGAGCTGCCCGGTCGCTCGCGCCGACTCCACCTGCGCGGCCGTTCTTTATACAATCGGTAAACGCCGCTGTGGACCGTCATACATGATCGAGCAGACATTAAAATCGGCGAGAAATGCTTGTCGGAGCTCAGTCCTCTCAGATATCATCCGCGTCTTTCGCCCGTTTAGCATCCCCTGGCACCAATATAAAGCATGTAATAATAGGCGGAGTGGCTAGATGTGCGCAAGACAAGTGAAGCACGATTTTGAAAAATAAAACAGAAACGCAGTGAAGGCGGTCTCAAGCCAGCCGTCGGCGTCCAGCAAGAAAACACCCCCGGGGCGTTCGACGCGAGACGAGCGACCGCCCGGCACGCGTGTGGCTTCGCCCGCCGCCACCGCCGCGACAACGGAGCACCAGATTCCCCAGGCCGTGCCCCAGCGCGACACGTGTTTACACGTGAACCCGTTCTGCTGGCTCCGCGGGTGCCGCGTGCGCCCAGAGCCAGCGAGATGACGAGCACGTAGGTGTTCCCAGGGGCGGAGGAAACGCCCTCGCAGTCGGCCCCCAATGTTCTCGGCTGGAAGGGAACGTCCGTCCGGATCGGCACCTCCGCTACCGATCCGGACGAGAAATCCGCGCGTCACCCAACACTGTGTGCACCACATCCACATCCCGACGTCGGACGTTAAGACCGACGGCCGTCGGTTGGTGCCGGTGACCGGGCGAGGATCCGTTAAGCTTCCGCACGCCCGTGGGAAATCCCGCAGTACGGCGCCGGCACGGCTCGACGCCAGACCGGGGCGTTGGCATTCACCAGCGCCAGCGGCAGACAGCAAACGCCGAGGTACGCGAGACCTTGCCGCGTAAGCCCGCCGGGCGCATCTGACCGCTTTGTCCGGCTTGGTTTCCGTTGTCCGTCCGCTTGAGCTTCAAGACAGTGTCCGCACACGAGCGCGTGGCCTAAGCCAGAGCTTCCAAACCTTTTAACCGTTTGTAGCTCAAGGCCCACTTGGGTCTGGTCTCCACTCCGAGGCACTTGAGGCCCACTCGTGGGTCACGTCCCACCGATTGAAGATGTTGAGTCTAGGGCAGGGTTCTTCATCTGGACCAGCTGGCGAGGTGACGTAACAACGTCGGTGGCTGCTGGCAGGCTATGTGGCTTCACACGCCAGTCGAGACGGCGCTCGTTTGATCGCGCATACGTTCCAACTTCTTCATCGTCTCACCTACAACGCCATCTCTCATCATCTCTATCTTCTCGTGGTTATCATCACGAATCGCACATCTGTGGGACTCAATTAACGACAGCTCTCCGTGGGCCACCGGCAAGAGGATCCGTGGGCCGCATCTGACATACGGTTTGCCGACTGAAGAACCGTGCTCCGGGGTGACCCCCGGATGCAACGGCTTCACGAACACTCCGCCAACATCTGCGACGGAAGTGGCTTCGTGTCGGCTCCAGGCTCGGCGCAAGCGAAGCGCAAAGCTGTTCCGGCTCGTGATGTCCGTTATCCGCGGTCGTTTACCACGACAGTCGTGTCCATGGTCCGGTTCTCTTCCCCCCCCTCCCCCCCACCGAGTCGAAGTCACGCGAGGGCAGACAAAGTTGACTGAGAACCCGAGACTGAACGGCTTAGTTCGCTTCAATTCCACAAGGTCTGGATTATCGTTGTCTCCGTCCCGAGTCTACTCATCATCACCTTGCCGTCGCTCAGCACCGCTGAAGACGCAATGCTGTCCTGATGTCCGATCGTCACGGCTGTGGGGATTGCTCTTCGTAGCTGCTCTTTCGGGATAGCCGCGTCGCCCGAGCGTTTCCTTCCACCGCCTTCACGGTGTTTTGCATTCCGCGATGCCTCCCAGCGTGGGCGGCGCAAAGTCTGGACGGAGAAAGAACACTCGACGCTGCTATCCCAAAGGAGCCACTAAGAAGCACAATTCTCAAATACAATGTTATCTTTGGAGATGGTTTGACACAGGCATGGCTTAGCATAGCCTTGTTGTTGGGCCAATTGGCCGTGTCAACCCTATTATATAATTAGTTTGTCCAGAGGCTTTACCCGCAGGGTCCTGGCATTTCAATTTTTGGCCAGTTTCTTATCCATATTAATTTTCTAATTGTTACAACAACAAAAAACACGCGTTGCCATGCGAGCGACAAGCACGTAAGGAGGATATACCAATAGACCGCACAAATGAGTTTGTGAATTCACTTTCGGTGAAAACCGTCTGCTGGCCACCTTGAGGCCGGGCGTGTTTGCGGGTCTCGCCGAGCTCGTACGAGTTCCACAAACAAGTGACCTCCACGGGCGTTCAAAGCCACTGTGCGCGCGATTGGGGCAAAACGCTGGTTCCGGCGGGCGACACATTGAGAGCTGAACCGCATTCGCCCCTGAGAGTGCCGCATCCAACACCGGCGGCAAGTCCGGCAGGGCAACGCCACCGCCCGGATCATCGTCACCGCATTACGGGACACAGAGCCGAATTGGAAGAGGCGGGGCCGGGGGAGGATTGGACGGCAGGAGGCACTGCGGGAGGTGCCGCTAGTTTGGCGACGCCGCGGGCGGCGCCTATGCGGCGCCGGCGCAACCTCGGTTCACACCGGCGCAGTGTGGGCGCGATGCTGCGCCGCAGCCAGCTGGGGGGGGAAGGGGGGGGTCTGCGTTTCAATGGAACCGTGACGCAGTTGCCCGCAATTAAGGGAGATATTAAAAGCCGAAGGCAACAGCACAAAAATATTGATTTACAATAATATATGATGAAGGGCCTACTGCTCACAGCGCTGAGGACAGGAGCCAGCGTTAGAGACAGGAGTCGGTGTTAGAGACGGGAGCCAATGTTAGAGATAGCAGCCAGTGTTAGAGATAGGAACCAGTGTTAGAGATAGGAGCCAGTGTTAGATACGGGAGCCAGTGTTAGAGTCGGGAGCCAATCATCATCATCATCGGCGATCACTCGGGTCAAGTACGATTGTCCTCCATGGGGCCTTATCTGTGGGTCTTCAGGGGGCCGTGGAGACCGATTCCAGATCCACATATTTTGGTGCCGTGCGGGCATGGAAGCGAGGACGTTGTGGTCAGCAGTGGTTGTTGACTCTTCCTGATGTGCAGTGTCTCCTTTCACTGCTGCCTCTCGTCCTCGGCAGCATGGTGGAGATCCCTGCTGCGGAGTGTAGCTCCCTCTTGTACGGTTTTCCTCCAGCTATTACGGTTGAGTGCAATCTTCTCCCAGTTGTTTGTGATGATATCAAACGTCTTGAGATTGGTTTTGATGTTATCCTCATAGCGGCTCCTATTGCCCAACAGGGGCTCGCTGACCTCCAAGTAACCGAGAGGACAGGATCTGTTCTGGGAGTCGTGCGCCAGGCATTCAGATGACACGAGCCGTCCATCAGAGTTGGTGGTGAATTACAGCGGTGGTAATGCTGTTAATGTCGGCGTCCCCGAGATAACTAACATTTGTCCGCCTGTCCTCCCCATTGATCCTCAGAACTCTACGCAGGGAACGTTGGTGGCGCTGCTCCAGAACCTCCAGATGTCGACTGTAGGTGGTCCATGTTTCGGCTCCACATTAGCAGCGTGGGAAGCACAACCGCTGTGTAGACCAGTTCTGTTCGCACTTGTAAGTTGTGTTTCTCGAACACTCTTCTCCTCAGTCGAGAGTCGGCTCCGCTGTTGGATTTCCAGGTCCATATTGGCTCTGGAGGAGAGGTGGCTGCCGAGGTAGGGAAAATGATCCACGTTTTCGAGTGTCTCACCTCATCTCATTGTCTGAAACCGCTTAGTCCTATACAGGGTCACGGTGAAGCCGGAGCCTATCCCGGCAGACACAGGGCGCAAGGCAAGGATATACCGACGATGGGACGCCAGTCCATCGCCGAGTGTGCGATTATCAACTCGAATTGTGGGCGATGTTGAGGACTTATTAGGTGACGATTGGTAGAGGATTTGTGTCTTCTTGATGTTTATGGCCAGGCCAAGCAGCTTACACGCCTTGGTGAAAGCATCCAGGACAAAATGGAGATCTTCTTCGGAGTGAGCTGCAACTGCATTATCGTCAGCACACTGGAGCTCCACTATCGAGGAAGTGTAGACTTTGCTCTTTGCCTTCAACCTATTGAGGTTAAACAGCCTGCCATCCATTCTGTACAGCCAGTGTTAGAGATGGGAGCCAGTATTCAAGATGGGAGCTAGTATTCGAGATGGGAGCCGGTATTAGAGATGGAAGCCAGTGTTAGAGAGATGGAAGCCAGTGTTAGAGATATGAGCCAGTATTCGAGATAGGAGCCAATGTTAGAGATGGGAGCCAGTATTCGAAGTGGGAGCCAGTGTTAAGAGTTAGGAGCCAGTGTTAAGAGATAGGAGTCAGTATTCGAGATAGGAGTCAGTATTCGAGATAGGAGCCAGCATTAGGGACAGGAGCCAGCCTTAGCAAGAGGAGCCAGTGATGAATAACAGTAATCCCGCACCCAGAACTTGCAAGCTCACTGGACATTTTTTTTTTGCTGTAACAATAAACAGCTACGTATCATTTGTATGCTCTCAAAATAAATGCTCTGCGCCAAACCTGGCACACGAGCCACCAGGCACTACAGGAGGCGGTTAACGGGGCATGCCTGTGGTATGAGTAGATGGCACCCGCTTACATGGGGGTGAAACGCGTCGCTGCGGATAGTAAGGGCCGAGATGGCGACGGGGGGCAGTGAAGGATGGATTCCAATGATTAAAACCAACGTAATGATGTAGTTTTTCACGGCTCGATGCGCGATGATCGCTTCGAAAAGCTGCTCTCTCGGGACAGCCGCGTCGATAGCTCTCCCTCTCTCCCCATCGCGACGTTTCGCCTCCTCGCACGTTAGGAGACACTGCGCCTGAGGATGCCTCTAACGTGTGAGGAGGCGAAACGTCGCGAGGTGGAGAGAGGAAGCGATCGACGCGGCTGTCCCGAGAGGGCAGCGTTTCAAAGATTAAAACCAATGTCCAACCACGGCTAACCAACGCTATTGTTTCAGGGATAAAATCGGGAAATCTACACCACTGTGGGAACGCACCCGGATCCGTGTCCCCTTTAGAGCTGCACAGCAACTCAAGATTACGTAGAGACTCAAAGAGTTACACAGACACCCAGAAACCTATATAGAAACAGACGTACACAGAGCCAGACAAACACATCGGACATACGCAGAGACTCAAGAGATGAGACTCAGAAACACACACACTAAGATACAGAAACACACAGAGGCCTACAGAGAAACACACATAGCTACATAGGCGCACAGACGTACATTAAGCTAGAGACACAGAGATGTAGCTAGAGATTCATGGAGCCACAGAGATAGATACACACAGAACTATAAACGGACTTGTAAAGATATACACACAGAGACGCAGATAAATGTAGACATTCATGTAGATACATAAACGCATAGAGACAAGTATGTTCTAGGGGTCCTCCTGATGAAAATGTTCAGTTTTTAAGAACACATTTCCTACATTTCTGTGACTCCTGAGATGTAAAAAAACCCCACAAAACTCTAAAACCACAAAGGCCTAATGCGTTCCCCCTGGGATTTTTACTGTGGGACTGGCATTCCTGAATGTTCCTGCCCAATTCCACCCCTGCCGAAGCAAGGGCACCAAATGCCTGCCAGATTTAGCCGTCGCCTCCGAACCGATGCCGCGTAGAACTCAAATCCGCCCTGGCGCGTGTTCCCCTTGCTCGTCACCGACCCGGGCATTCCTTCGAGTTGCTAACGGAAGAGAATCAAAATTCACGGACGTAAAAAGGCGTTCAGTTTTTTTCATCCCGTCGGCGGCGTGAAAACATCCCCTCGATGCGTAACTCGGCACCGAAGCCGCAGGGTCTCGGCCGACGTCCTTGCGGAAGTCTGCCCTCGTACGACCAAGACACGTCGCCGCCTTCACCGGATTCCTGCCGTCGCGGTGCGCAGCGCCGACCGTGACCAGATCGACCGCGGGATTTTTGATCGTCTCGCAAGTGCTGCGGGAGGCATTCCGTGAAGTCACTTTCGGATCTGGCCCAAACCACCAAACTCGCCGCGCGTGAACGGCCAGCTACGATTTCAGGAGCCAATTCCACGCCCGGCTGTACTCCTCTGGTCGCACCGTTCCTCTGCCGAGGACTCGGCCGTATCTTCTACGTGAACCTCCTTCAGTGGCGCCGTACCGCAGCAGCACCATTGACCTCCGTTCCGCCATGACCCCCCGCGTCCCTCGCCCCCTCCTGTAATTGTTTTAATTCTCCTGCCGGCCTCCCTCCCCCAGCCCCTCCATATTTTACGCCGGTGGCGGCGGCGGTGGCGGCTTCAAGGCCCGCCGACGTAGCCAACCTCCCTCCAATGCTTCATCTGGTGCCTCTTGAGGTGGTAGATCTGCGAGAAGCGCTTCCCGCAGCTGGAGCACGCGTGCGGCTTGTCGCTGCCGTGCGTGCCCACGTGCTTCTTCAGGTGCGACAGCTGCGAGAACGTCTTGCCGCACTCATCGCACATGTGCGGCCGCTCGCCCGCGTGCGTCAGCCGGTGCTTCTTAAGGTTCGAGAGGCAGGAGAAGCCCTTGCCGCACGCGTCGCAGGCGTGCGCCCGCTCGCCGCCGCCGCCGGCGGCGCCGTGCGCCGCGACATGCTTCCGCAGCTCGGCGAGGCACGGGAAGGCCCGGCCGCAGTCGGGGCACGAGTGCGGACGCGCGCCGCCGCCGCCGGCGTCGCCGGCGTGCGCGTGGGTGTGCCGCTTGAGGTTGGAGAGGCACGCGAAGCCCTCACCGCACTCGTCGCAGCGGTGGTGTGGCCGCTCGCCGGCGTGCGTGCGCTCGTGCAGCTTCAGGTAAAGCGGCATCGAGAAGCCCTTGCCGCAGACGTCGCACGAGAACGGACGATCGTCGCCGCCGACTCCGCCGCCGCCGCCGCTCCCCCCACCGCCGCCACCGCCGCCGCCCCCTCCACCGCCGCCCCCGCTGCGCCTCTTCGGGTTGCAGATGTGCGCGAAGAGCTTCCCGCACTCGTTGCAAGGGTGCGGCCGCTCGCCCGTGTGCAGCTGCTGATGGGCCTTGAGGTTCATCTTGCGCGCGAAGGCCCGGCCGCACACGCCGCACACGTGCGGCTTCTCGGTAGCGTGCGCGCTCACGTGCTTCTCGTAGCTGGAGAGGCGTGAGAAGCCGCGGCCGCACTGGCCGCAGGCGTGCGGCCGCTCGCCCGTGTGCGTCTTCTTGTGGCCGCGCAGGTCGTGGGCGCGAGCAAACGCGCAGCCGCACTGCTCGCACACGTGCCGCAGCGGGCCCCGCTCGCACTCCTCACAGGTCAGCGGGCGCTCGCCACCGTGCAGGTTCAGGTGCACCTGGCGGGCGGGCGGGCGCGGAGAGACGTCTATCGTTATTGTCACGGCGGGGAAGGAGAGGCAGGGGAACAATTCTCGCGGTGCAAGAACAACTTCATTTCGAAGGCTTCAGTGGACAATGTTATCGATGAAATCCACTTGTGTGGGTCAGGTCACGTAAAAAGAAAATCGTGTCG
>JAZEWT010000013.1:4714664-4731727 GCA_036362905.1 Mordacia mordax
GTATATCCTTGCCTTGCGCCCTGTGTCTGCCGGGATAGGCTCCGGCTTCACCGTGACCCTATATAGGATTAAGCGGTTTCAGACAATGAGATGAGATGAGTTGTGCGCATTTCTCATATGCGAGAGAGCGATGAATGGGAGCGCTGTTTGTAAATCACTCGGTCGCGAGTTGCAACGCGCCACGTGGTTTCTGAGCAAAATAGTCCTTTCGTCAGAGGCACTGGAACATCGGAGTAAAAGACTCGATGCCTGAAAAAAGATATGATTGTTTTGATTCCTCAATTAATTAATCGAAATGATAGTGCGGTAAATACCAAATAACGTCATCATATACGGAACTGTGAAAACGTACATCATCAACTCTTGTCAGGGTGCATAATCGATACATAACGGGGCTGATATTTGTTATGTATGTCCTCACTGAATGTAGCGCGTTCGAACCCTTCATATCGCATCTCATCTCATTGTCTGAAACCGCTTCGTCCTATACAGGGTCACGGTGAAGCCGGAGCCTATCCCGGCAGACACAGGGCGCAAGGCAAGGATATACCGACGATGGGACGCCAGTCCATCGCCGGGCACTGCGGAGCAATTTAGCCTGCGAGCCAATTAACCTATGTAGCAGCATGCTTTTTGGACCGTGGGAGGAAACCGGAGTGCCCGGCGAAAACCACGCGGACACGGGGAGAGCATGCAAACTCCACACAGAAAGGCACCCGAGCCGAGAGATTCGAACCCGGGACCTTCTTGCTGTGAGGCGACAGCCCTAACGACTGGGCCACCGCGCCGCCCCCCTTCATATGCAAAGTGCATATTTGATTAACACACCACCAAGGCTTGCACGTCTTAATTCAACTCATGTCCCAATTACTTGTGACGCGCATTAAACTCCAGTCAGCCAGGAGCAATGAATGTTCCCCGCAGAACACCAGGAAGAAATCCGCGTCCAAACAGTCATGTCATCAGAAAAACGTTATCGATAAGAGACGTCAGGGAAACGTGTTCCGTGCTCAGAGCCAGGTCCTCCGTAGGACGGGCACTCTGCTGATCGCATCAACAATTGATGCTCTAAATAAAGCCTACAGATATCGGCATTCAAATATAAACCGCCCAGCTCTTCAATGCAGGGAGTCACTTTATCTTTAATTGCATACTGTATCACGTGTACTGTCAGTAATGCCGCGAATGCTTATAGGCTAAATGTACCGTACACCTACATTAAGATAGATAATTATAAACGCCGCATACGAAATTTATTTGTTGCCCTTTTGACAAGCATAATCTGTCAGACGCAGATGTTTTTAGCGAGTACCTATTGAGGCCAGCACAGCGCACGGTAACGTATAGGTGGTGTTTACAGAACACCGCCTCACTGCATTTGTCTTCCTACTGCTGATGTGTGCTCATCGCACCAGCTACAGTACTTATTTTTGGCTGAGTCGACCTCGGAGATGCTACAGACAGTTAGATAGAGTCCAGACAACACGTGGAGCTGTTGCACATAGCCCACAGTTATAGACACAAACCAAAGGTCTTCATATGCACCCAGTCTGTTGGGGCAAGTGCGCTTAGCGAGCACCTATTAAGGGTGGCACAGCACATGAAGTGGGTAGTTTGTCCCAAAAACCACGTGTCCCTCATTGTCTCCTTAGTGAAGACATTACACACCAGACACAGTGATCATTCTGGGTTGAGTCACAGCGACAAGGACCAGGGTTCGAGTCCCTTCTCGGGTGCCTTTCTCCGTGCAATTTGCTCGTTTTCCACGTGTCCACACAGGTTTTCGGCGTGTACTCCAGTTTTCCCTCCCATAATCAACATACACGCTGCCTAGGTTAATTGACCAGCTCATTAATTACCCCCAGTGCCCCGCGGTAAATGAGCGGGTGTGTGCCGTGAACACCCCTTCGTCTCCCCACTGTTGATATTTAACACAAACCACGTGCTACTCATTTAAGGCTGAGCTTACGTAGGGGGAGGCACGAGACCGGTTCACATATTCGCCGCTGGAATCGATGCTCGCTGGGCCCAGCGCGCCAACCGCTGCGCCACAGCTCCCCATTACCACGGCCATCAATGCCAGCCAGTGGCCGGATCCCAAGAGTCGTTTCCAAGGACGCCCCGGGGCGTTACTTAAAGGCTGGGGCGAGAGAGGGTCGAGGGGAGAGAGGGGGAGAGTGGCGAGAGAGAGAGAAGAGGAGGAGGAAGAGGAGGAGGGACTCCGAGAGTTGTTTGAGAGCGAGAGAGAGAGAGAGAGGCGCACCGCGGAACACTTTCTCGCATCACACCGCGCAGGACCCGACAGAGCAAATAAGTGTGGGGACTCGCTCGCTCTCGCACTCCTCGGTGGGGCCGCGCTGCGCACCGCAAGCACCGTGAGTAACGCAGCGCTGCTCTCGTCCCATGCCCGCCCGCGTGCGCTGTAGATTCTCGCACGCATCGCAAGCCTATGCGCACAGCGATTTGCGTGCGTGTGACACCCGGCACTGGGTATTGGCTGTGCAGCGCTTGCGTGCACGTTAAGTATACATGTATAGTACGCGTGCACGCCGGGCGAAGTGAACACGCGGCGTGTGCAGTGAGCAACGTTGCTGCGGCGTGTGTAAATAGAGCGCCGCAGAGACGCATGCATCGCCACGCAGGGCCATTCGTGGTTCGATTCTATTGACATAGAAGCGTTTCCCCGTACTCACCACACGTCTGTATCACGCATCGCGATCACAATCGCTGCTCAGACCGCATCTGAGTTAGTGCGTCACGTACACGCGCAATAATAACAATAATAACACATCATTTGCTGTGCCTTATGTGCGTTGACTCGATTCCACTCGCTGTATCAGTGTGCGGCGTTAATGCATGAAAAAGTCACGGTGGAAAATGTTCAAGTGCATTTCACCTCTTTAGATCTATAAGTGTGTAAGCCTGCCTGCATGTACCCAGGGATATATTGCTTAATCAATGGCCAGCATTTGCAATTCGTTTATATATATATAAACGTGTTATTCAGGGTGTGTGTGTGTATGCCCATGAGCACGTGTTATCATTTAATCAATATGTACGTCCTTTGGTACAATCGCAATTCCTTGCGAGGCACGCAGGTATGCTCTCTGCATACACAGTCATCACTGCTTGCCAACGGATCTTATTTTTTTTATCATCGATTATATTTTAATTCTTCCGTTTTTTTTTAAATGAATGTCTCCCCCACCACCCGCCCCCCTCCCCCGCCTCCTTCCACGCCACGGTAAAAGAGAACCGTCGCGAGTACAAGACGAAGAGGCTCTTCTCCTTTCGCTGACGAGGTTCCGTGAAGATTCGAGAGTAAACCTCGTCTCGGGCGCCGACACCTGCGCCAGCTCCAGGCAGAGACGCGGTGCAATTTTGCGACTGGCCAGGCGCAGAGGTGAGTGCTTCGATTGTGTCCGCGTGTCCATCACGAAAGCCTTTGTCTTAGACGTGCCGCCACATTTGAATGAGCGAATGCGTTCACAGCGCCGAATGTCCGTTCTGTAATGAGAACGTGATGTGGCTTGAATGTGTCCAACGATAAACCCTCGAGGACTCGTTAGCCCTTAACCTTGGCTCTCACGCCAAGTCATTGCCCAAAACACAGTACGGCTGAAACGTACCCTGCGTTTAATCTCTCTCTAAGCCAAACGCTAAACTTTATTTTTTAAACCTGCCTAGAATCTCAACTTTCACCGTCGTCTAAACCAAACTATTGCCTCTATGCTGTCCGTAAACTTATCCTTGAACTTGGAGTCCACAGAGCATGAGATGATCACGTTAAAATGCTACCCCTTAAAACTGAGTTATAAACAATTCTAAACTTTCTCACCGTGAACTTAAATGTCCAGCAATATCCATTGGAGGTGTAATCCTCGCTTCAGAAATGAAAATAACCATGCACCGCAACAACAGACGCCATTGGCCACGAAGTAGCGATGACATCATCACAGCAATTGTGCCAGGCCGTATGTACTTTGAGGCCACGTGAAGTGTCGAAGGCTCGCCGACAGGAGATCACGGATAGACCCAGGTGCTGTGAGTTGCCTGATTGAGATGACTTGGAGGTGCACTACTTGTGCTCCCCACTCTGTCAACTTGCTTTATTTTTGCCACCCGGCGCTCCGTTCGCTGTTGTGAGCGTCGCTGTTCCCCTCTCCACTGCTGTTGGAGGGCGACTGCCTCCAATTGCTCCTTAGTGTCCTTCTCGACCCTCCTCCAAAGAGGTCGATCTTGACACCGCTGGTACCAGTCTTCAGCAAGTCCACTCAGCTCCAAGTCCTTCTGTGCCACATATTTGCTATATCCCGTGCGGCGCCCGTTGAGCCGCCTCTATCTATCTGACCAAACAGAAGCTGCTTCGGCATGAGGTCACTGAGCATGCGAACTGCCTGACCCAGCCACCACAACCTCGCCTGCCGGAAGAACTCAGAAATGGGACTCTGTCCCGATTTTTCGAGAACGTGTGAGCTCCTGGTTAAACCCAGGATTGATCGTATGCAAGCCAGACGGAAAGTTTCAATTCGGCGCAGATGTTTCACAAGGGGGTCCACCTTTCGCAAGCATGAACCACACGGCTTCTATGACATTAATTATCGACGTCACACTACCAAAACGAACGACAAATGTCACAGCTGGCACCAGAATGTTCAAACATCTGCATGAATTGATTTTAATTTCAGAAAATATCTTACAGAATAAGCCTCATTGATGAACAATTTCTAAACGTTTCCGACCACTGCAGGAGGACAGTATGAAGTACATCTTAGTTGGGTGTTGCGAAGGTGATTTTTAATCGTGCTTGCATTATGTGTGTTGATTTGCCCCTCCAAAATAGCTGCTCTGTTAATGCGGGATATCAATGTGTGACATTACGGTTGATGATTCGTGCGTCTGGGGGCCTCGCGTGTCCCCATGTAGATCGGAGAGAAGTATTTATTTCACGTGTCTGATTCAGGAAAGCTTTTTAACGGGGCATTTTTAACAAGTGCCCATGAAACGTTTACATTCCACTGGTAAACATAAACATTACGGCGTGGAAGATTCATCACGTGACGCTGCGCTTACATTAACCGGTATCATTGCTGCGCGTAAAGTGTTATACATTATCATTCGGCAGTGAGAGGGACACAGCAAGAGACAGAGTAGAGACAAAAGTCCATTATAATCACTATTATTACTCGCATTACGCTACGGATTTTCCCAGTGCTCGCTATCCGTCGCTATTTTTAGCCGCACTCTGTATTTTGACGGCTAATTGTAAGCGTGGCTACGTTACCAGAACGCGGGTGCCCGGCCGAGCGAGCTGATTTAATTGATTGGCGAGCAACCAAGGAAGAGATCTCGGTGCGGACGCGCAGACGATGCCACGACGCTCCGGTGGTGGGGGGGGGGTTTAGGGGGAGGGAAGGAGTGAGGCCACGAGACCCTCGTCCTTTCCGTCGCCCACGATTGCTGCCAAAAGCCACTCGCTCAGGGATCGATGATAGCTCTTCCGCTCTCCTTCGTTTCGCCTCACACGCCCGGGGCTGCCTCCGGCGTGGCAGGCGAAACGTGAAGAAGGAGAGAGGGCGGAAGCGATCGACGCGGCTATCTCGGAAGAGCGGCTTTTCGGAAGCAATCGTCCCGACATCAGTGCTGTCCGTCGTTATTCGGTGGAATCGTCTCATCGTCAGAGTCATCTGGTACTATGTGTCCGTATCAGTACCCGCTGAATCCTGTACAAAGGCAGTGCTAAGAACAGGATGTGACGCCAGTGCACCGCAGGGCACGTCTTGGGGCAATTTATTAAGCAGTCTAATTAACCTCCACGCAGCATCGTTGTCTTTGAACGGTGGGAGGAAACCGGAGTACCCGACAAAAACCCACGCAGACTCGGCGGAAAACACGCAAACCCCGCACGGAAAGGCACCCGAGCAGGGAACCGAACCCGGGTCCTTCTTGCTGTGAGACAGCAGCGCTACTCGCTGCGCCACCGCGCCGCGCCGCGTGCAATCTGCGCGAATGAACAGCAAAGAATAGGGAAGTGGTTTGTAAACCAGTGTTTACTGGTTACTACATCGGCAGTATCGAAACGCGTCAAGTTTAACTATCTCCAATGATTACATCTATAGAAGTTCAATGTCGCCCCCCGCCCCCGCCCCCCAAGCTTCGCCACGTTGCGCCTTTTCTTCAATAGAATGCGAATTGGATTTATTTCAACTAATTGTTTTTCATTATACTCCAGCTGACTTTTTTTCCTTCCTCCACACTGAGATGGGCTCCTTGCCAGGATATACATCCAACCCGCTGTGTAAATAAAAGTATTGCCCCTTTGTTAGCTTAGATAGATAGTCTATTGGGGTCAAGTGCTCTTAACACTTTGTATAGAAGTTTGGCGCAGTTGCTTGAGTGAGGGCCTTATTGCACTTCCTATAAATCAGAAGAGGTCCCCTCGCCGGGTTCGATTCCTGGCTCGGGTGCCTGGTCCGTTGAGATATTTTTTGGTTCAGCGTGCTTTCTCGGTGTTCCGCGTGGGTTTTCACCGAGAACTCTGGTTTTACCCCAAAGCTTAAAAAAAATAAAACTCACCGTTCGGCCCAAAACATCTCAGTATATAGAGAACGCGACGTCTGGCACATGTTGGCGCTGGCTGACCGCGTGGTGCCTCCCCCATTATTGGGACTTGAACTTGGCCAATCGGGTTCAGAACACTGTGTGCCACCTCCGTCGTTGCAGAAAATATAAAATAAATAATATCGTTATCTACACGTTCAGCCGTTGAAACTCCACTGAGATTTATGATCGATTTCACAAGGCCACCACTGCATTCACGTATATTAATTCAAGCAATCTGCCTCTGAGTAATTGGTTATTATTATTATTGTCAATATTTGACATACAGATTATGACACGAAGGGTGGAGCGGTGGCGCAGGGAGCAGCGCTGTTGCCGCGCAGAAAGAAATTCCAGGGTTCGATTCCTGTTTCGGGTGCCTTTCTGCGCGGAGTTTGCGTGTTCTCTCTCCATGTATCCGCGTGGGTTTTCGCCAGGTACTCCGGTTTCCTCCCACCGTCCAAAGACACGAAGCTGCCTAGGTTAATTGTCCTGCTTAAGTAAAAAAAAAATCCCCTGCGATATATTATACATTGGCATCACATCCTGGGTATAGCCCCACTTTGTGCCCTATGTCTGCTGGGATAGGCTCCGGCCCCATGTGACCCCGTAGAGGATTTAGCGGGTACTGATACCGACAATGACACTAGCAAAGATTTCACACTGCTCGCAAATAGCGATTTTTGCGGAATACTTGGTAACTCATTTAATTTAACCTCCTTTGTCAATCCACTGCTGGATGAAGGCCGTTCAGTCGTGTGTTTTGTTTAACCACACTATACGGGAGGAGGGTCGGGGTGGATTAGTCAAGGACAAGTTCGTATATCACTCCCCACTGGTGTTTGGCCGTGGCGTGGAATTGAACTCGGGTTATCGATTTCCCAGCGAGTGGATCGCCACTCCTCCCCTCCCTCCCCCCATCATCACCTGGCACCTGACTCTGAGCCAGCTTTGAGAAACCCCACCCTCTACTCGTCTTCATGGAACCATAGGGAATAACGTGATGACAGGGGGGGTTGCAGCGATAAGTTAGGCTGGAACAATGATCGTGCAGTCCGCAACACTCTCGTGCACTAACTTGGCCAATGTCGAAGCTATCGAAGTGACCGTAACCTGACCGCGCCTCTCTTGCTCAGCTGGGTAGTTTGCCTGGCAGTGGTGTCCTGCAGCGAGGGTTGGTGGATCACACACGCACACCCGCAAGATTTTCTTCCCTTCGCGCACGAGCTTGTCATACCCTGGTTGACCGGGAGGTGGCAGTATAACACGTGCGGATTAATCTCCATCTGTTCCATCTGCGCAGGCTAGTGTGTTGCCTTCTTGAATGCGTGGGTAGTCCGGTTTCCTCCTGCAGTCCACAGGCATGATGCTGCCTTTGTTAATTGGACTGATTAAATTGCCCTGTGATGGACTAGCGTACCATCATAGGTATAGCCCTGTTTTGCGTCTTGCGGCTGATGGATTAGGCTCTGGATTCCAACATGGCTCTACACGATCAAGCAGCTGCTGATAATGAATAAACGTTCTCGTTATACACATGTGGACTGTTGCTACATCGTCCTAGGCACTTATAATAGAATGAGCATTCTCTTTAAAACATATTAATTCAGGGCGGCAGGGTGGCCCAGTGGGTAGCGCTGTCGCCACCTCACAGCAAGAACGTCCCGGGTTCGAATATCGGCTCGGGTGCCTTTCTGTGTGGAGTTTGCATGTTCTCTCCTCGTGTCTGCGTGGGTTTTTGCCGCTCACTCCGGTTTCCACCCACAGTCCAAAAAACATGCTGCTGCATAGGTTAATTAGCTTGCAGACTGAATTTCCCTCAGTGCTCGGTGATGGACTGGCGTCCCATCGTGGGTATATGTCTGCCTTGCGCCCTGTGTCTGCCGGGGTAGGCTCCGGCTCACCGTGACCCTATACAGGATTACGCGGTTCTGACACTGAGCTTAGATGAGACATCTTAATTCATACAATATGTGTAATATGTTATGTACTTTACATACACACTATATTATACACCTATTCATTAATTGTATAACTAGATGGAAATGCAATGACAAGCTTTCTTTTACAAGGCGGATTTAGGGGTGCAAATAATAATAATACTTGTATTTATAGATTGCCTTTCATCCGAGGGTCGCAAAGTGCTTCACAGAGCTGCGGAGAGAACGGTATATCAACATTACAGCACTAGAACGGAAAATAAGCAGCAATTACATTGTTTTTTTTATATACATCGTTGCAGTAATAAAGTATTATGTGGGAGAGAAAAAAAACTTTTGGACGAATGTTGCACAATCGTCTATAATCAGACACTGGAAACATAATGCTCGCGGCTCAATCACAATACTTGTGCGTCTGGATTAAAATCGCCTGTCATCTCATCTCTGCCAAACTACCTCTGCACTCAGTGTCAAACTACTCCCGAACAAACTTAATGGACAACGAGCGGTCACTTCAAGCGCGGACAAAGAACGCCTCCGACGCGGGGGCGTCTTGGGGACGGAATGAGAGCGGTTATTCGGCGCTGGGAATACCGCGACCCGAAGCGTGCGGAGCGCTGTCCGTCGCGTGTGTCGATAGCAGGCTTTCTAATAGCCCGATGACGCCTCTAAGTTGGGTGGCGAGGCGTAGCGATGGGGATGGAAGGGACGCGCGGCAAAGCGGCTATCCCGAAAGAGCAGCTGTTGAGAGCAACCGACCGTTGTGTCGACACCGAGTTGTCGGTGTCCGTCTAGAAGTAAATTCCGGGAACCCCGAAGGCAAAGGTCAAGCGCCCACGGCGTCGCCGACGCCACAGCGATGCCACAGCGATGCCACAGCGATGCCACAGCGATGCGACAGCGATGCCACAGCGATGCCAAAGCGACGCCACAGCGATGCCACAGCGATGCCACAGCGATGCCACAGCGATGCCACAGCACTCCGCCACTACCCCATGGATGATAGCGAGCAGCCAGTCTGGTGAAAAGCGATTGATTTTTTTCTGCTGTGGATCCGATCTCTTGCGTGAGGTTTGTGTCGACATCAGACTGTGCCGTGTTGGGTTGTCTTCCGATTGTCAGACATCAATCACGGCCAGGAATACAACCTAAGCAGGGCTCGGTTCAGACTGTGGTGTGCGAGCGACTGCGCTGATTCTCTCCACAGTAAAGACAAATAGACTTGAGTCGAGTGCTGTTTGCGAGCACCTATGAAGGCCAGCACACACGCACCGTACAATTTCATGTAGTTTATATTTCACGCAGTTTGGTAAAAGATATGATTGGACAATAGACGTGGCTCCACAAGCGATACATTACACCCTGCTTCTTTAACAGAACCCGTTTGTCCTAAAAGGGCGGCACGGTGGCCCAGTGGTTAGCGCTGTCGCCTCACAGCAAGAAGGTCCCGGGTTCGAATCTCTCGGCTCGGGTGCCTTTCTGTGTGGAGTTTGCATGCTCTCCCCGTGTCCGCGTGGGTTTTCGCCGGGCACTCCGGTTTCCTCCCACAGTTCAAAAACATGCTGCTGCATAGGTTAATTGGCTCGCAGGCTAAATTGCCCCGCAGTGCCCGGCGATGGACTGGCGTCCCATCGTCGGTATATCCCTGCCTTGCGCCCTGTGTCTGCCGGGATAGGCTCCGACTCACCGCGACCCTGTATAGGACTAAGCGTTTTCAGACAATGAGATGAGATGAGATGAGTTTGTCCTAAAAGCCTGGTGAGTCTTGGTTCAGTACAAATAGCGGTCGAACGGAAAACAAAACTCACTTTGAGAACACAGGCGGGCCGGTATCCCCATAGTGATGCAGAGAGACTCAGAGAAATACATAGACATTCAGAGAAATACACACTCAGAGAAATATATAGATACTCAGAGAAATACACAGAGACTCATAAAGACACATAGGGACTCACGGAGACATATAGAGACTCATTGAGAAACATAGCGACTCATAGAGATGCATAGTGATTCATAGAGTTACATAGAGACTCAGAGAGATGCAGACTGGCTCACAGAGATACGTCGGGTTTACGGAGCCGGACCTCCCCAGAATATTGTAAGCTTATGAGAGCAGAATTCCTGTAAAACAACCCTCCAAATTTCAGAGCGTGAAAGCCTAATCTGCCTGCCTCTGACAGTTCCACGTTTAGAACTGGGTGTTCCCGTCTCCCGTGCGTTCGCGTGAGTTCTCTCAATCCCACGACTGAGCACGGGCAACACTGCGGAGGAGCGGCCGCAGACTTTGTCCGAAGCGCTGCTGCTGTTGGATGGCGCTGCGCCTCGGTTTTTTTTTTATTTTTGGAATGGGAACCGCGTGCGCTCGTCGTCCAGAAGCCTGGCGCACGCGGTCGCGCCTCCTCGCCCGCGAAGCGCGTTTGCTTGAGGCTATCAACGCAACGTTGGGCCAACAAAGGTGTCCGCGTACAGTCGGTGAATAGCTGAGCAACTCCCACCGCCCCGCTTCTCCCCCCCCCGTTCGCTCGTCGGTGCTCGTGAATGAATCGCGTCTGGAGCCGCATGTCTTTTGTGCGCGGCAGCGGTGCGTGGCGTCGCTTCTTTGTTCACAAATCACTCACGGTGTTGTTACGCTCTTCCTCAGTGCTCGAACGGCTGAGCGGTGCGTGTTAGGAGCCACATTAACCGCGTATGCCCACGGCTCCAGACGTAACTCTTAAGGTCTCGCCATCATCAAGGCTCGGGATAGAACAGAACGACACCTGCAGGGTCGGTGCAGAGCCTGACAATGGCAATGGGTCCGTCAGAGCTTATGTCCCAATTTGATTGCGAACGTGACGTGTAATTCTATGGTGTGAAAAGATGCTTTATTAAAACTTCAATTTTTTATTTTAATCGCTATCGACAAACATGCTCGCAATAGCTGTTCTTCAGGATAGGTGTGTTGGGTGAACGAGAGCAACCCTGCTGTTCTTATGTCGTTGTTGTTGCTCACATGACGTTCTCTCCACAGCTCTGTGTAGCACTTTGTGACCCTCGCGTTAAAAGCGCTCTCGAAGTGCAATTATTATTATTAACTCGCAATCATTAAACCGTAAACACGCCGCATCATTACAACGATCATCTATTGAGTTTTATGGAGCTGCAGATACCGGACTTTTTGTGAGCACCTATTTAGGCCTTGATTCGTGTGACTTGCATTTTATATTGAGGACACGGACTGTCACAGAAACTGTCAACCGATCTCGTTTAGAACTCCAGGTGAGCAGAAACAGAATACCCTCAGTGATATCACGTCGCGTTATTCCTCCCTTCATATACAACGTCTCATCTCATTGTCAGAAAGCGCTTAGTCCTGTACAGGCTCGCGGTGAGCCGGAGCCTATCCCGGCAGATACAGGGCGC
This sequence comes from Mordacia mordax, assembly GCA_036362905.1. Taxonomy (NCBI): domain Eukaryota; kingdom Metazoa; phylum Chordata; class Hyperoartia; order Petromyzontiformes; family Petromyzontidae; genus Mordacia; species Mordacia mordax. Next base: position 4,726,607 of record JAZEWT010000013.1, read on the forward strand.
AAGGCAGGGATATACCCACGATGGGACGCCAGTCCATCACCGGGCACTGCGGGCAATTTAGTCTGCAAGCCAGTTAAACTATGCAGCCGCATGTTTTTGGACTGTGGCAGGAAACCGGAGTGCCCGGCGAAACCGCACGCGGACACACGGAGAGAACTCGCAAACTCCCACACAGAAAGGCACCCGAGCCGAGATTCGAACCCGGGCCCTTCTTGCTGTGCGGCGACAGCGCTACCCACTGGGTCACCGCGCCACCCTATACGCAACGTCTTCACTTAAACAACCTTCACAGTTGGCAGAAGTCAAACAAACAAAAGATCATCGCAGACGGCGCTCTCGTTACCATCACACATTGCCATCAGTTCCTCTCCTCTGCCAGGTCCCCGCGATTGCTCAGAGCTTCCGAGCACGGAGCTTTGGGACGGTGGCTCGCGACCTCTTGCCGTAGACGTGCGACAGCCGTGCCGATCAAATCCCCCGCGCAGTCAGTCTCAGCTGCCTCTGAAATTGACCTCGCACCCCATGAGCAAGAGAGGCTTGCCGGGCTGGTCACTCCACAGCACGTCTCCGTGGTTGCAATGGTAACGCTCGCGCCTCGCAGCAAGAAAACCAGGGTTCCATTACCGGCTTGGGTGACTTTCTTTCCGGTGTTTGTTCGGTTGTCCAACCGGTCCGCATGGGTTTTTGGCGGACGATTCAGCTTCCTTCAATATCTGATAAATATCTATGCTCATATATAGAGGAAGGCGGCGCGGTGGCCCAGTGGTTAGCGCTGTCGCCTCACAGCAAGAAGGTCCCGGGTTCGAATCTCTCGGCTCGGGTGCCTTTCTGTGTGGAGTTTGCATGCTCTCCCCGTGTCCGCGTGGGTTTTCGCCGGGCACTCCGGTTTCCTCCCACAGTCCAAAAAGCATGCTGCTGCATAGGTTAATTGGCTCGCAGGCTAAATTGCCCCGCAGTGCCCGGCGATGGACTGGCGTCCCATCGTCGGTATATCCTTGCCTTACGCCCTGTGTCTGCCGGGATAGGCTCCGGCTCACCGTGACCCTGTATAGGACTAAGCGGTTTCAGACAATGAGATGAGATATATAGAGGAGGCAGTATCTGGAAAATGTTGGCGTTGGCTTCTCCGTGTGCCTGCCGTCCGCTCCCCCTCCTCTGTGTGCTTCGTCGAGCCTCTAAGTCGTAATCCTCGATTATTATTATTATTGTGATTCCCATTCTACAGAAGTAAGCGTTAGAATGGGTTCATTCATTCTCAGTACCGACTCAATCCTATTCAAGTTCACGGTGAGCCCGAGACTATCCCTGCAGCCCCAGGACGCAAGGCAGGGCGACTCTTCTGATGAGACGCCAGTACATCGCAGTGCGCCACGGGAAATTTAGTCCGTAGGCCATTAAATCTACGGAGCAGCAGGTATTTGGACAGTGAGAAGAAACCGGAGTACCTGACAAAAACCCTCGCGGACTCGAAGAGAACGTGCACACTTCGCGCAGATAGGTACCCGAACCAGGAATCGAACCTGGAGGCTTCTTGCTGTGAGGCGGCAGAGCTTCTCTCTGCGTCACCACCAGAGTCATTTTGCGTAGTCAGGTGACTTTTCGTGCGAAGTTTGCGTATTTTCTCCCCGTGCCCGCGTGTGATTGCTCCATTTTCCTCCCACCATCCAAAGACACGCTGCTGCCTAGGTTAATTGGCCTGCCGAGAAAATTTCCTCCCAGTGCCCGGCGATTCGCTGGCGTCACATCCTGAGCATAGCCTCGCCTTGCGCCCTCTGCCTGCCGGGGATAGGCTCCGGGCCCCCCGCGACCCCGCGCAGCATTTAAGCGGGTCCTCACACTGAACCGTACCTCGGTCTCTCGTTACTCGTTGCCCACATGGCGTGCGGTGCTTCGTTATGCAGGCGTGCCCAGCGAGTGTCCCAAAAATAAACAAACAAGCAGCGAGCTCAATCCGCGACCACCAGCGCAACAACGCGATGTTCCCAGCTGCCACGGCCAATTTAGCATCGCCGCGCATTCACCGCGCGATGTCATTAAACGCCCCTGCATCGCACCGTTCGACTGGCTGCCGGCCAAGCGTTGTCCTTTCTCTCTCCTCTTCTTTGTTTCTGTGAAACCTGCAGAGCCCTCATGACACCGGGAGACGTCGCGTCCTCCTCGAAATCGTCCATCGCGACCTTGACCGCGCCAAAACTCTCGTAAATCCGCGTAGCCGAACGCGCGCCGCCGGCTCCTGGGTCCACTTCCGAGACGCGCCTACGGCGCCCGCAAACTCGAAAACGCAAACGCGAATGAGGGATTCTTATGGAATAGCGCTGCAGCCTCACAGCAAGAACGGTCTGAGTTCGATACCCCCCGTCTCGCGCGCCTTTCTGTGTGGAGTTTGCATGTTCTGCCCCCATGTCTACGTGCTTTAACGCCGAAGTCTAACACACTGCCTAAGGGAATTCGCCTGACTGTATTGTGCCCTCTACGATGGACTGGCGTCCCATGATTTCTATAGCCCTGCCGTGTCTCTGCCGGGATGAGCCCTTGCTCACCGTGACCCTCTTTGCGATTGGGCGGCGCTGATAATGATGATGTGTTTGTAATGTGGGAGAAAAGCAGAGCGCCCCGTGACAACACATATGGAGAACACGCAAACTCCACACAGAGAGGTGGCACCCGCGCAGGGAATCGAACTGGGGTCTTCCTGCGGCGAGGCAGCAGAGCTATTAACTCCGCCACACAATTGCAGGAAGGCAATATTTACCAATGGGCTTAATCATTTCGACTCTATGTGCCCAGATTCTACCTCCCGTTCCATGGGAGACAGAGCCTTCTCACGCGCTTCTCTCAGACTCAGAAACGTCTTTCCATTGGGAAGTCAGTTAGCGGAATGTCTGGACATCTTCAAGGCTCACGTGGTCCGTAAGGCCTTGAAGTCCTCTGACTAGCACTGTTGATGCGGCTCACTACTGAAAGCTTGATAGGTGGCGCCCTATTGACCTGTGCCTGTTCATGAACACTTCTTCCTGCCTTCATTTGTTTTACTAAGAATGTTCTTCCTATTTGCTGTCTTCATCATCATCATCATTGATACCCACTTAATCATATAAATGTCGCGGTGGATCAGGAGCTATCCCGGTCGACACAGGGCGCAAGGCAGGGCTATACCCAGGATGTGACACGTACATTGCAGGGTACTGTGGGAAATTTACTCAGAAGACCAATTGACCTAGGCAGCGGCGTGTCTTTGGACGGTGGGAAGAAACCGGAGTACCTGACACATGGAGAGAATGCGCAAACTCCACACAGAAACAGACCCGGGAATCGCACCCGTGTGCTTCTTGCTGTGAGGCGACAGCGCTTCTCGATTTAGAAACGCAAACAATATTATTATGAATCCCCCGTCTCAATAACGCGTTGTTAGGGCGGCGCGGTGGCCCAGTGGTTAGCGCTGTCGCCTCACAGCAAGAAGGTCCCGGGTTCGAATCTCTCGGCTCGGGTGCCTTTCTGTGTGGAGTTTGCATGCTCTCCCCGTGTCCGCGTGGGTTTTCGCCGGGCACTCCGGTTTCCTCCCACAGTCCAAAAAGCATGCTGCCGCATAGGTTAATTGGCTCGCAGGCTAAATTGCCCCGCAGTGCCCGGCGATGGACTGGCGTCCCATCGTCAGTATATCCTTGCCTTGCGCCCTGTGTCTGCCGGGATAGGCTCCGGCTTCACCGTGACCCTGTATAGGACTAAGCGGTTTCAGACAATGAGATGAGATGAACGCGTTGTTAACAGACGACCAACATTGTGGAAAGTCGCCACTTTCCTCGTCAGATTCTGCTCTTGTTTTGTTTTTGCGAGCGACGTGGCTACGCGTAATCGACTCGCAAACCAACCGGAGGTGAAATATTAAATCACATGCGTGGGTATATCCCTGCCTTGCGCCCTGTGTCTGCCGGGATAGACTCCGGCTTCACCGTGACCCTGTATAGGACTAAGCGCTTTCTGACAATGAGATGAGGTGCGTGCGATCCACGCTCGTGGCTGCTGTTGCGCAGTTGAGTCTGAACAGCTCAGACGTAAAGCGATCTGCATAATGAAACATCGTGTTCTCAGAGTGGGGCTCGCCTTCATTAATTGCTGCACCACAGGAATCGCTGCAGGAGACGCAAGCCACTTGTTAAAGTAAACTAACGACGAAAAATGTTTTATTTTAATCAGGCTTTATCGAGTGATGCTGGTTTTTTTTTTAAGGCACAGCCTTGCAATTGCCTTGCCCCAGGCGACGCTGCTGGGAGGACTCAATATTGCTGCAGGTCATGCTTTACCTACCGTATATCATCGTCATTAGAGGTAGCTGCTTAACCCAGCACAGGGTCCCAGTGGATTAGAGTCCATAACCGGCAGACACAGGGCAGATGGGATTCCAGTCCATCGTAGGGCAGTAGGGATCGACTCAGTCAGTGGGCCGATTACCTGACACATCCGCATGTCTTTGGAAGATGGTAGGGAACGGGGAGAACGCGCGAACTCCGCACACAAAGCCACCAGGGTCGGGACTCGAACCCGGACTTTCTTGCGGTGAGGTGCGCCCCAGTGGCGCTACAACTGCTGTACCCCACGCGCAAACAGATGTCCCCCCTTAAACGTCCGCAACGCGGTTCGCTCGCTTCAAATTGATACAGCGCGCAAGCATTTGATGTAAATCGATGCATGGATCTCTTGTTGACCGTTAAAATTGATTCTATTCTGCCCTAAATCCCTTCGCAGAAAATACTTTCTTCCATCACGCGTCGGCACACATTCCCCGGGTCTTCAAGGCATCATCACACTGGGAAGTCAGACAGTCAATAACTGTGCCTGCTCTAATCCTGCACAGGATCGCGGAGGCCAGAGCCTATCCCCGGCAGACACAGGGCGCGAGGCGCGCTGTAACCCAGGATACGATGCCAGTTCATCGCGGGTCAATTAACCCGCATAGCAGCGTGCCTTCGGACAATGGGAGGAAACCGGAATACCTGGGGTAAATCCACGCTAGCACGGGGAGAAAACACGCAAACTCATCTCATCTCATTATCTGAAACCGCTTAATCCTATATAGGGTCACGGTGAGCCGGAGCCTATCCCGGAAACACAGGGCGTAAGGCA
>JAZEWT010000013.1:4746311-4758477 GCA_036362905.1 Mordacia mordax
GTTGCGGTGAGTGATGCGAGCAGGCAATGCAGGTTTCCTGAGTGAACACATCGGGTGGCAGAGTGGTGCTGTTTTTTAACGCGTGAAAGCCGGCTCTTTGTGATGCGACACAAAGCCCCGTGTGCAGACTTTACGCAGGAAAGTGGACTGAATAAGACATTCGCTTACTGAACCAGGGCGGCGCGGTGGCCCAGTGGTTAGCGCTGACGCCTCACAGCAAGAAGGTCCCGGGTTCGAATCTCTCGGCTCGGGTGCCTTTCTGCGTGGGGTTTGCATGCTCTCCCCGGGCACTCCGGTTTCCTCCCACAGACCAAAAAGCATGCTGCTGCATAGGTTGATTGGCTCGCAGGCTAAATTGCCCCGCAGTGCCCGGCGATGGACTGGCGTCCCATCGTCGGTATATCCTTGCCTTGCGCCCTGTGTCTGCCAGGATAGGCTCCGGCTTCACCGTGACCCTGTATAGGACTAAGCGGTTTCAGACAATGAGATGAGATGAGCTTACTGAACCTTCTTCAACACGGCAGGGTCCCACATCTGACTCGACTATGACTGAGCTCTGTGCGAATATCTGAATAGGTATCGATGTAAAATTTCACAGTTTGTTGAGTGAGAATGCCTCTTAAGAGCTCCTCTTTCGGGATAGCCGCGTAGAACCTTCCTCCAGTCGACTTTGCTACGTTTGGCCTCCCACGTTTGGAGGCATCATGAGGGTTTCTGGTGATAACTCCTATGTGGGAGGCGAGAGCTCGAGAAGGAGACAGAGGAAACGCTGGACACGGATATCCCGAAACACGCTGTGAAGAGCAATGGTCAGCCTACAAAGTGGCGCAGTGGTAAGATCTGCACCTCACAAAAATAATTAAAGTTCTGCCAGAGGTAGTTCGATTCCCACCTTGGGCGCCTATTGCGTGAAATTTGTGTGTTCTCCTCCTGTTCTGCGTGAGTCTCTTCCGTGTTATCTGGTTTACTCCCCCAATAATAATAATAATAGTAATGAAATAATTCCGGCGATGGACCGGCGTCCCGTCGTCGGGTGTATTCCTGCCTTGCGCCCTGTGTTTCCGGGATCGGCTCCGGCTTCACCGTGACCCTACATAGGATTAAGCGGTTTCAGATAATGAGATGAGATGAAATAATTGTCCTATAACATCATAATGTTCAGGAAAAAGCGTCTGGCATGTTGGCGGCGGCTGACCTCTTGTGTGCCACGTCCATGACTCGGTGTGCAATGAGTGCGTGGAAATATTTATTTAATTATTATAAGGGATCACAAATTAGAAAGAGCATGAAAATGTGAGCGTCTGAGTGAATTAGAACTCATGTGGACAATGATATTCACCGTTGCCATCGCGTTAAAATGAGCTTTCCTGGATTGGTGGGGCTAATCTATCACAGCTGTAGCCCCATCACCTGAATTAAAATAAAAACTCGTGGACAGTTAATGATCCTCTCCATTTATTTGGCTCGATGTAAAGGAGACTTGCTTCCAAAAGCTGCTCTAATGATGCCTGATGAGGTTTCTAATGTGGGAGCGAAAACGATGTTAAGAAGAGACGAGTTATATGGACCGTGGCATCCCAACGCCATGAACGAGTCAGCGTGGAGGAGGCCTTCATCCAGAAGTGGATAGAGCATGATCGACAACGACGTATGCTGTAGCACACTAGGAGCGCGCTCGTTGCGACAGTGCGAGGGCCGTGCTCTGGTGACAAGCTCCGTCGAGTCACACACGTTCACAAAGGCAGGGGACGGGACGAATCCATTAACACGGAGCCTGGCCTCGTGGTGGCAGACACAGGAGGAAGGAGGGGGGGGGGCAACGATGACGTCAGCACGCGTCACGCTGACGTGGCGGAGAGGGAAACAGCCTCATTCTTAAACAACTAGTTGGGGTCACGTGTAGCTAAGCTTCGTGGAAATCCGGGAAACGGCCCGGTTCATAGAACGGAATTGCTACATTTAAAGTAGAATAGCAAACAAAATCGTTTCGTCGACAGAGAACAGCACGGCAAGCAGGGTTATGCGTGATAGTGAGAGTTTATTTTAGTTCACACTGTTATTACGTTTAAGGTATGATTATTCAAAGATGATGTAATGTTAAGCCAACTCAACACGTTGGTTATAATAGCGAAACATTTTATTTCGTTATTCGTAGGTCCACTGCTGGATGAATGCTTTTTATTCACGTGGGGGGGGTTGCTTGACCGTATGTCATCATAACGGTCAGTGTGTATTACCATTATTAATATTTCCGTTTGCATTATCGCATGTCATTATATTTATGCGTAACAAATAATACATTCCAATCATATTTATAACCACGACCTTCCACAGCATAAGTTGTAATGCCTCAGCAAACAGCACACACTAACAATCGAGTTTTTGCGCAAACTGTTTAAAACGCATGTATTGTCTATTTGTCTTAGCTTTTTGTAAAGCGTCTCTGTGCGATCGAGTGTTCACTATATGGCGCAGTACAAATTATTTAAATCATCAGCCCAGGCGTTCCTATGGAATTATGTCATCGCAATCTGTGCCGCCGAACAGATCCCTCTTGCATTAGCGACGGCTGTGCGTGAGTGACCAACGTCGGAATTAGCGAGCATTTGATTTTCACAGTCGGATTTATGATCATCATCATCATCATCATCGTTATGAATGCCCGCTTAATCCTGTACGGGTCGCGGGAGTGGGGGGAGTGGAGAGAACACGCAAACTCCACACAGAGAGGCACCCGAGCCGGGCATCGAACCCGGGTTATTTTTACTGTGAGGCGACAGCGCACCCACCGTGCCACCGCGCCGCCCAGCCGGATCTTTCCACGTTCGTATCCCAGTCGTGGCTCAATTATGCCCGTCATAACTTCATGTTCCACAAAATGGGCAGCGCTCTGTAGGTAATTAAACTTGCTTGTGCCCGTGTCGCTAACTGGCTCCACTCACTGAGATAGAGGTCAACCCCAGTGGGTTCACCAAGGGAGATCCCTACTGGAAAACTGTGGAGTTAAAACCCAGGTACGGTGGGGCGGAGGGCAGCAACAGAAGCTGTGTTCGATTCCTAGATCGGCCACCTCTCTGTGAGGAGTTTCTACGTTCTCCCTGGATCTCTGCGAGTACTACGGTTTGTTCCCACCGTCCAAATGCACGCTGTCGCATAAGTAAATTGACCTGACAAAATCGCTCCCCGTGCCCTGCAATGGACTGGTGTCCCATCCTAGGTATAGCCCTGCCACGCGCCCAGTGTCGGGCAGGTTCCGGCTCCCCACGACTCTCTACAAGCCTGTGGGTAACGATAATAAATATAAATAAGTAAATTGCTCTTACAGGTCCGAACATTGGTTGCCCAGCTTCTGGGCATTGAAATTAAAGTGCAAGTAATTAACGCTTTGAATATTTAATGATCGAAGTGAACATTTGAGCGTGCAGGCTGTCTGGAGCGACATAAATACTGCCCCAGGCAGTGCAACTCCCGTATCGGGCACCTTTCAGTGTGGAACTTGCGTTTTCTCCACCTATTCTGCGTGGATTTCCTCCGGTCTCCTCCCAAAATGAAAGCACACCTCGTTATTTAAAAATCGCCGATTTCGTAATGTATAAGAAGCGGTGCCTGGCGGGTTGGCGCCGGCTGACAGAGTAGCTCACTTCTCCTCCCCCTGCTACACCTCCGTGCCCGTGTCTCAAGCAAAAATCCTGCAGGTCGGGTGCGCATTCCCTGCACCACGGTTCAGGTAAACGCGCGTGGTGGCACGTGTTTACACTTAGCAGAAGGCTGCTCTATTCACCGAACGGCGGCAGAGTACCGCAAAAGTTGAAATAAATAAGTAGACAAAAATATCGCTTATTAACTCTTTGCAATGATTAACGCGCTGTGCATATCGTTAGAGTTAAGTGGATTCAACGTGACCTGGGGCGCCGGCCAAAGGCGGGAGCAAGAGCAAGCAATATCATCGGGATCTTCAACCGCTCACGCGGGCCTTCTTGATGGAAACCTTCTCACACTCACCGCCGTCGCTTCACACTGCACCAGCAAGAGGCAGCTACAGGGGCACGGCACAGCTGGCTGTGTAAACTCTGCACAACTCGGACACTCGAAGATCGTATTGCATTGACAGCCAGTGGATTGACTGAGTGCCGATGAATTGCTGCGCGCAAGCCAGCTGTGGGTTTTTTAATTCACGTCTCACTGGTTGCTCATAGAGGAGCACAGCACAGCCTTAACACACTGCTGGGCAGCTACTGTTAGCGAGAACATATGAAGGCCGGCACCGCACACCGAGGGGTGGCTCGCCTACACGAGGCTTGGTCACCTTCACCTCTCGAGTACAGATGTTTACACATCACACCGAGGTTTTCATTTAAAGGCTGCGTCCGCCGATGTGAGGGAGCAGCTCTCGTTCAACTAATTGCGAATGATGTTGTTCATAGCTAGGAATAGAACCAGGTACCGAGCACAGTGTGTGCTAACCGCTGCGTCACCATTCCTCCAACGCTCACGTAATGGGAACAACACGAAGACCAGCCTTTGCACCAACCCAGTAGAGCCTTAACCTACCGTAGGGTCAAGTGCTATTAGCGAGCACCTATAAGGGCCAGTACGGGACAGGAGAGGGTGGGTGGTCAACAGAGCGTCGTGCCGCCTTTATCAACACAGGTTTGGCCCCGGGACCGGTTCAGAAAGTCATCACTGGTACTTGGCAGCGAGATGGAATCGAACTCGCTAACCGCTACGCGACCTCCCCCACCTTTCTCTTTAACATTCATTTAAAAAACCGAGTCCTGAGCGGAAACTGGTCAAGGCACTACGACGGATCGTGCCGTCGGCAGCGGGGAGACAGCGTTTGTGTCCATGCTCGGTCTATCAATGCGACGAGCATTTCCCGACAACTTGTGGTCGCCTGCCCGGGCAGATATCTCAATCCCCGCAAAGCCACAATAATCCAACGCTTCGCGGAGATAAGGCGAGCCGTATAAATAACACCGCGGGACAGGCGGCACTGCACCGATGTTCGCAGGCAACGTACGCGGGGCGCGTGTGCTGTGTGCCGTGTGCCGTGCCGGTTGCGATTAGTTCCACTCAGCCTATGCACGAGCGTCTGGTGCGGTTTGTACAGCACGGCCACTAGGGAGACAAAGGCGGTCGGGTTTGGTGCTGGCTGCCCAGCTGCTCGTCTGGTCTTCATAGGTGTGCGCTAACAGTCTAGTGCGGCTATGGGGAGGGGGGGAGACTTTGATTTGTGTCATTGTCTTGCCGGCCGTCATAGATTCTCGATAATAGCGCTTGCCCAGAGAGGATGCTGAGTCTATATGGGGGAATCTTTGTATCTGTGTACATGTGTGGGGAGCGGTGGCGCATTGATTGGCGCAATTCGCTTCCAAGCTCGGCCATCCGAGATCGATACCCGCTCACGGCCACCCAACAGCAGTGACGATATTATAAACAGGGTCTGAGCCTCCCTTAGGTCAACTTAGCCTCAAATGAGTACCACACCTCGTACGACGCCTAAATATCGCCGCTTGGCAAGCACAAGGCGGCCTGGCGTGGTTATGGCCACCCACACCTCCATGTGCCGTGCCGGCCTTCAGAGGTACTAATTGCTAATAGCACCTGCTCCAACGGGCTCTTGGGGCTTTACGGGGGGTCGTTCACTTTGTGTGCGTGTTTGTGTGTGAAATGGAGCTCCAATAGAGCAGTGAGCGAGCCACTGATGATTCCTGATCACGATCTCACATAGCGGGTGGCGCGGTGGCGCAGTGGTTAGCGCTGACGCCTCACAGCAAGAAGGTCCCGGGTTCGAGTCTCTCGGCTCGGGTGCCTTTCTGTGTGGAGTTTGCATGCTCTCCCCGTGTCCGCGTGGGTTTTCGCCGGGTACTCCGGTTTCCTCCCACAGTCCAAAAGCATGCTCCTGGATAAGTTGATTGGCTCGCAGACTAAAATTGTCCCGCGATGAACTGGCGTCCCGTCGTCGGGTGTATTCCTGCCTTACGCCCTGTGTTTCCGGGATAGGCTCCGGCTCACCGTGACCCTATATAGGATTAAGCGGTTTCAGATACTGAGATGAGATGAGATCTCACACAGATCGAGCAATGCCTTGTGCCTCCAGTGGAAATTCGCAGCAAAAATTACAATCTGGGGTGTCCCAGGTTTTGTTAACACGTGCGCGTGGCTAAAGGATAAGGATGATATTAAGACTGTGTGTATCTCTATGTGTAGGTGCAATGTAAGGGCAGCGGTGGGCACAGCGGTGAGCTAACTGGGCTACAATATCCGACTAAGCGAGTTTAATTCTTCCATCCGAGAGCGGTTCTCGTTTGCCATGGGAATGTGGAGTTTGGAACCGCCGCTTGATATCCATCAGCGGAGAGACACAGGACCTCATAGATCATTCGATAACGTGGACACTTGACCGTGAGCAGTTTTAGTGATACTGGGGCCCTTAGCAAAAATCAATGACGGGCCTCTGCGACCTCCCCCCAGTTTAGACTGCTCGTAAACCCGACTCTGACACTTGCAGTCCGTCTTCTGTACACCGGGAACGTGCATTACGCTCATCCAACTAATCTGCAAGGCATAGCACGCTCATAATAAATGTAATTACATGCATCCAAACAGCCGTTCTTGCATCAGTGTCAATGAGAACACATTTCAAAGAGGACAATTTCGACGTTGATAGAGCCTGCGATGCTATCTCGAAGTAGGTCTTAACGTCGGACTCTCATCTCATCTCATTGTCAGAACCGCTTAATCTTGTACAGGGTCGCGGTGAGCCTATCCCGGCAGACACAGGGCGCAAGGTAGGGATATACGTAATGGCCAACTCTCGTTGTCGTCGCTTTGCACCTTAAATATCTACTCGGCGCAGGACTGCACACTTTATAACGGCGAGATCATCGCATTGGCAAATTTGAAAAAAATAAAAAAACACATTGGCTGCGTGGCCAGCCTATGCAATAACAGTGTAACAAAATAAAGTCTTTACGGCTGGAAATCCCCTCTGCATTGGGGCAGAGCAGAGGCGTGCGGGAGCGTAGCATGATTTAAGAACATTCCGATACCCGATAAGTGATCTGATGTCTAGCGATCCTTTTCAAATGGCCTGTGCTTATGGTCACGCGGAAAATTGCATCCCGTCGAATGAATCATACATGAAGCAGCGGAGAATGAAGTCTGAGAAAATTACATTTTTCCGCTTCTCTATTACACCGCCCGACTCACTTCAACAATTTATTCTCAATGCGGTGGCTGCGGTTGCGGCCGTGCTCTGTTACAGCTCGTTCATTCTCTTCTCTTTCCTGGCCAGCGATCGCAACTTCACGTGCGCGCTTCATGGAAACGTTGCGCAGGCTTTTAAAGGAAGCTGTTATCATGCGCGTCGATCGATAATCGTTTAGGAAGAACGTATCAGCGCCGTTTTTCCTCGACCATCCGCTCGTCTGTCTCTCGCCGAGGCTCTCGTTGTCGGTGCTGTAGGCGTAAATATATATTGGTGGGGCAGAGGGTGCCACGGTTGTGCGCGGAGTAGATCTGGGAGTCTCACAGCGAGAAGCCGCCAGGTTCAAGTCTCTGCCAGGGTGCCTTTCTGCGCGAAGATTGAACGTTCTTCCCATGTCCGCCACACTTTCAGCCGCTACGTCGGTTTCCTCCCACAGTTCAGAACACGCTGCTGCAAGCGTTAATTTGCCAGCTGGTTAAATTACACGAAGTCCCCCTGCTATGGACTGGCGTTATATCTTGGGTTCTAGCGCTGCGCTGCGCCCCGTGTGTGGCGAGAGTGGGCTCAGGCTCACCGCGACTCTGTACAGGAATAAGCGCCTGCTGACAATGTCACAGGGCCCATTGTAATCCTCGTGCTCACGAGGGATTACCTCCTTCATCCTCTCATACAGAGATACCTTCGTAGCGCCGACGTGTAAAACTCTGAACAAAGCATGAATAATAATAATAATAATTACACTTCTAGAGAGTTTTTCGCCCGAGGGTCACAAAGCGCTGTACAGAGCTTTGGTGACAGCAGCATGTCAGTAACAACAACGACACATGAACTGCATATCAACAACAATAAAGTTTTTCTTGTTACAAGTATGAGTTGTGGAGAGATCGGTATGTCAAAACAACAACAACAACAACGTCAGAGCAGTTCAATTGCAAGTCAAATAATGGCTTTAATTTAGAGAAGGACAACAAATAAGAGATTAAAAAAAAACTTGTTAAACAAACGAAGCAACAAAAAAGTGTGCCTGAGCAGGTGCAGCACAAAAAAGTGAGCCGCATCAACAATCCGAGCCAGAGGACTTCAAAGCCTTTACGGAACAAGTGAGTCTTCAGACGAATTTTGAAGATGCCCGGACACTCAGCTGACCGAATCTCCTATGGATTCCAAAGTCTGGGAGCAGTGCGCGAGAAAGCTCGGTCACCCATCGAATGGAGGTGAGATCTGGGCACACGCAGCGAGCAGCCCGTATTGGAGGATCGAAGTTATGTCGAGGAGGGTGCCTGAAGTAGGTCACGGATCTGTTTACGCTATGGGTACTTTTTCCCAGTGTACATATGTAACAGGTTTTTACCATTCCTGGCAAGATTTCAAAACACCAAATAGACACATTTCACAATGTGTCCAAATAGACACATTTCACAATGTGTCCAAATAGACACATTTCACAATGTGTCTATTTGGTGTTTTGAAATCTTAACACCGGAGCGGCGCGGTGGCCCAGTGGTTAGCGCTGTCGCCTCACAGCAAGAAGGTCCCGGGTTCGAATCTCTCGTCTCGGGTGCCTTTCTGTGTGGAGTTTGCATGCTCTCCCCGTGTCCGCGTGGGTTTTCGCCGGGCACTCCGGTTTCCTCCCACAGTCGAAAAAGCATGCTGCTGCATAGGTTAATTGGCCCGCTGGCTAAATTACCCCGCAGTGCCCGGCGATGGACTGGCGTCCCATCGTCGGTATATCCTTGCCTTGCGCCCTGTGTCTGCCGGGATAGGCTCCGACTTCACCGTGACCCTGTATAGGACTAAGCGGTTTCAGACAATGAGATGAGATGAGATGACATGTACTTTTCAGAAATAGATCGGACCGGATATAGCTGTTACGTGCATGCACGTCGTAAATGCATTTTCGTAAAACATTAAACAAGAGTTTTGAAATTTGAGAATAAAACTGGGGATTTATATTAGGCTTTTACCGTCTAGCGGTGGTTACTTAAGCTCTCAGAACTCACAGAAATGCAGGAAACGTGTGCTCATGAACTTAACATTTTCGGAGCGAGGACTCCTGGACCCAAGCCTCCCTCCACCCGCTGTTAAAAGGGACGCGAACCCTGCTTGGTTGCCACACCGATTGTTTATTTTTCCAAATGCCCCCGATGCACGGCGTGCCTTGCGCCCGTGCCAGGAATATATGCGAGCGAGGCGAAGTTTGCGGCTGCCGCCGCCGCGTGCGCTCCACACGGGGCGGATTCACAGGGCACCTCAAGCGCCCCCTCGAGCACCGCCTCTGGTCGATAGCAGCCGCGTGCAGCCAGCATTGCCACCCGGCAGTGTCATCCGGAGCGGCGCGGTGGCCCAGTGGTTAGCGCTGACGCCTCACAGCAACAAGGTCCCGGGTTCGAATCTCTCGGCTCGGGTGCCTTTCTGTGTGGAGTTTGCATGCTCTCCCCGTGTCCGCGTGGGTTTTCGCCGGGTACTCCGGTTTCCTCCCACAGTCCAAAAGCATGCTCCTGGATAGGTTGATTGGCTCGCAGACTAAAAATTGTCCTGCAATGCCCGGCGATGGACTGGCGTCCCGTCGTCGGGTGTATTCCTGCCTTTGTTTCCGGGATAGGCTCCGGCTCACCGTGACCCTATATAGGATTAAGCGGTTTCAGATAATGACATGAGATGAGCAGTGTCATCCGCGCCGCACAGGGAGAAGGTGCTGTCCCAGGCGGTTCGATTCCGGGGCACGGGCTCATTTCTACGTGGATGGTTGTGGGTTCTCCGTCTTTTCTGCGTGAGTTTCCTCTGAGATCTCAGGTTTGCTCTCATAACAGGAAAAAATGACTTGTTAATTGGCACGTAAAACACAATATTTAGTACGCAACGTCTGGTAAATGTTGGCGCTGCTTAACTGTATGGCTGCCTTCCTGCTCGCCGCCTCTCTGCCGTTTGTTCGTACCTCTAATTAATTGCCTCTGAACAAATTCCTTCCACGTGCGATTCAGGATGGTGTTCAAAGCGTCGCACTCTCTCGCTCCATCATCCCA
The DNA here is from genome assembly GCA_036362905.1 of Mordacia mordax. NCBI lineage: Eukaryota > Metazoa > Chordata > Hyperoartia > Petromyzontiformes > Petromyzontidae > Mordacia > Mordacia mordax. The sequence continues at coordinate 4,756,545 of JAZEWT010000013.1, forward strand.
CGCCGAACTCTCTATTCGTACGGCTACAACAGCGACGCCAGACCCACAGACTCACACAGAGAGCCGCAGACTCACACAGAGAGCCGTAGACTCACACAGAGAGCCGCTGACTCACGCAGAGACCGACAGACTGGCACAAATGCCCGCAAACTCGCACAGGGACCCAGAGACACACATCGAGATCCGCAGACTCACGTGGAGACCGACAGACTAACACAAAGCAGATTCACACAGCGACCCCCAGACTTACAGACCCGCAGACCCACACAGAGACTCCCAAACATTCACAGAGAACCGCAAACTCGCACAAAGAGAGATAATCGTCACCAGCGTTGGCTGTGAGTGCGATTAGAACTTGGGTCACCCGGGTTCATGGCACACCGCGCAAACTGCTGCACCAAGTGGGTGCCTAGCCCTTGATCACATCACGTGTGGTGGGGTAACGTGTGGGTACTCCCTCGTCTTCTGAGACATCTGGCCAGTACGGCAAAATCCCCAACACGTAGAGCTTCTCCAGGACATCCTAGCTTGAACGTTCTTCTACCAGCAGTGATATGAGCAAGCAATTTCAGGGCCTCGCTTCATGCCTTTTCCCACAATCCTCTGTGCTTTGTAATCACCGGACCCGGATAAGTGGCACGACAGTGAATGGATGGCATCTGCTCCACATCGTTTCACATCACCAAAAATTATCCGGCAAGATGAATATCCATGTAACACTAAATCATCCTCCCATAATTGCCATTTAATTCAAACACTTAACAAGCGACGACTGTGTTCGTTTGAGCAAATCTGAAATAATACGGGACACAGAGCGATATTAACGTCGCCGTACACATTTGCCATCGCTGCATTGTCCTGGTTTCCTTCACAAATCTCCGAGAGTGCGAGCGATATTGCGACGACGCCAAGGAGCATTATCGCGAGCATATGTAGCGCGCGTGCATTGAGGAAGTGAATTTTCGCAGTGCAAAAAAAACGTCACGCGTTCATTCCCTTAATTCCTCAAGGCATGCACGTGCAATAGAGATAAGGATGATACGTATCGACATAGATGTGAGCGTGCTACGGTAATCCTAGCAACCTTTGCTGTGCATATGAAAGCGCCACGTTTGTAGAGACTCTCGGGGATGATTGCTTGATTTGGTAAAGTGTTCAGTACGGGTGGGTGGAGGTGATATTCGAAGGTGTGTGGGAGGGGAGCTTTCTAAGCTCGTGTGTGAGTGAGCGTGGACGTGCGTGGATGGCGAAAGATATCTCACGTGGCCTCGAAGTGCGTGTGGCCTGGCACAGGCGCAGTGGCGACAGCCGCTGCTGTTGTGAACGTGCGCACAGGGCGGCGGGGTTGTCTGTTTTCGACAGTGGCATCCGCGACTCAGAGAAAGAAGGTCCTTCCCGAGGAGGTTCAATTGCCCACCTCGGGCGCCTTTCCTACGTGGAGTGCGCGCTGCAGAGACTGCGAGCATTCTGGCCGCACTCCCGCGCTCCGCTCGTCGAGGTGCATCGACCAGTCGAGCGCGCCGCGATGCGCGCGTAACGATGGGCTCCATTCCTCCGGGGCGTTACATCAACACGCGCTCGCCTCGCGAAAGTACTCAAGCCATGGAGCGCACACACGCACACGCACGCACACACGGTGCAATCTGGCCGAGAGCAGTTGCAGCACGTGGCTGCTTCCCACGTGGGCGCACGCGGCACCACCTCGGCAAGCAACACAGGGCCGCTCACGCACGCTGAGCCTTATTCACGGGGCCCATGATCGCCTCCCGTGAGCACTCGGGTGCCACAGCTCCTGCCCGCACCGCACTCTGTCCAGCCTCGCGTCCGCCCCCTCGTTCAACCACACACGGCGCTCACAGTCGCGCAGCACCAGACGCCACGCCGCCTTCCCTACCTATTTACTTCGATTACCGTCCATTAAATCACTCAATTC
>JAZEWT010000013.1:4764386-4785505 GCA_036362905.1 Mordacia mordax
CCTTGCGCCCTGTGTCTGCCGGGATAGGCTCCGGCTTCACCGCGACCCTGTATAGGACTAAGCGGTTTCAGACAATGAGATGAGATGAGACCTTGTGTACGTGGGGAGCGCCAGTGCAGTCGCTCAGCTGCTGCTGCGCTCCGAACCGGGCCACCCGCGTTCGATTCCGGCCCGCGGCCAACAGCAATGGCAATTTTCTGAACGCGTTCTGGGCATCCCCTAGGTTGACTCAGCCTCAAATGAGTACCTGTCGCGGTGTGTAAAACTCCGACACTGGGGAAACAAAAGGCGGCCGGGCGTCGTGCTGGCCACCCACCATGTTCCGTGCTGGCCTTCACATTCACTCACTAACATCAGTTGACTGGAGTCTCTTGCACAGTTAGGGTGGGGGGGCGGTCACTTTATGTGTATCACCTCTCATGGCATCCCACGTGTTTGATAACCGACACTGTTTGTTAACCGACACTGTGTGTTAACTCACACTGTTAATCGACACTGTTTGTTAACCGACACTGTGTTAACCGACACTCTTTGTTAACGAATACTGTTAACCGACACTATTAACGAATACTGTTAACCGACACTCTTTGTTAACCGATACTGTGTTAACCGACACTCATTGTTAACGAATACTGTTAACCGACACTCTTTGTTAACGAATACTGTTAACCGACACTCTTTGTTAACCGATACTCTTGTTAACCGACACGGTTTGTTAACCCACACGTACAGCGTTCAGGTCATGCCTGTGACTACGGCGGGGGGAGTATTCACTCGCAATGAGCTGCTCGGGGCCCAGTTCCTAGTGTCTGGTGCTGCCACAAGGTGGTGCTGTGCTTAGACAAACTCAACTCCGAGTCAGAAGGGGGCCCCGTTCCACTCAGCAAACCCATCACATCATCCGCACGGAGGTTGATTTAAAAAAAAAACCCAAGTACACGCGTATGGAAAGTGCATTCATTGATTCATTATCAGTGGCTGGTTCGTGCTGTTTTTGTCGAAGCCTAGCCCGGCAGACGCAGAGTGAGATCCAGGGTCCATTCGAGAGGAATAATCCTGAATGCCAGATAATAATAATAATTGCATTTATAGAGCGCTTTTCACCCGAGGGTTACGAAACGCTGCACAGAGCTGCGGAGAGAACGGCACGTCAACAACACATATGTCATTAAACAGCTTAAGATAATTGTGGTGGGTTTTTTTCAAGATTGTTCACGTGATTTATATGCAGCTGTTTGTGCCGCCGTTTCAAACGGCTGCTCTCCAGGTTTACACGAATTAGCTGCTTGCCTTCGCAATGGATTGTATGGCCCTCCCTGACACCAAACTCCTTTTGGTGGAGGCTATGCGGATCGGAAATTGCCTAGAACCAATTCTGCGGACATATTTTTTTTACCAAATGGAGACCCAGGCAGGAGTGCTGGACTCCAAACCTGTTCACCAAAGGAGACCCTAGTAGGAGCGCTAACTGGGACCTGTTCACTAAAGGAGACCCTAGCATGAGCTCTCGACTCCAGACCTGTCGACTAAGGGAGACCCTAGCAGGAGCGATAGACTCCAGACCTGTTCACCAAAGGAGACCCTAGTAGGAGCGCTGAACTCCAGACCTGTTCACTAAGGGAGACCCTATCAGGAGCGCTGGACTCCAGACCTGTTCACTAATGGAGACCCTAGCAGGAGCGATAGATTCCAGGTAACATACCTCCTGGGATTCATTGGAATACACGAGCTCCTTCACGACGATAAGGTTATCATCCGTGGAGGGTTGATTTAAATGGAGTGCTGTTGCCAATAATCTAGGGCTAGCTAGGAAAACGTGCAAATTGAGTCTGATACTGCGGATGACACTCAGATGGAGGGAACTGATTTAGCATTTGCTTTCTGAAATAAATACTGCCGGGTAATATTGGCGTAGACCATAAATCATCAACCTGTCATAGTTGCTTTAATTCGAAGGCTTTCGTGACCAATATTATCGATTAAACTCATTTTTCGGTCAGGTCACGTAGAAAATTATAAAATAGTGTCGTTTAACTCCCCACCACCCGACACGGCCAATCAATAAGGGGTTGTCACGTGAACAGACAACGCGCCAATTCCTTTACTATCTCAGCACACCGGTGTGTTGAAAAGCGACCCCACAATATTTTACAAAAAAAGATAAATACGACGTTTCGCTGATAATTACAGTCAGCATCATTAGGCACCGGTGATGAACTGGCGTCCCGTCGTCGGGTGTATTCCTGCCTTACGCCCTGTGTTTCCGGGATAGGCTCCGGCTCACAGTGACCCTATATAGGATTAAGCGGTTTCAGATAATGAGATGAGATGAGATCATTAGGCACCCGCCCAAAAAATTAATTTCATCTGTCATAGTTGGCTTACCATATGTCAACTTCTCATCTCATTGTCAGAAAACCGCTAAGTCCTGAACAGGGTCGCGGTGAGCCGGAGCCTATCCCGGCAGACACAGGGCGCAAAGCAGGGATATACCCACGATGGAACGCCAGCCCATCACCAGGCACTGCGGGCAATTTAGTCTGCAAGCCAATCAACCTATGCAGCAGCATGTTTTTTGGACTGTGGGAGGAAACCGGAGTGCCCGGCGAAAACCCACGCGAACACGGGGAGAGAACTCGCAAACTCCAAGCTTGTTCTCCCTCTTATTGACGAGTCTGCGAGCTGTGCTACCATTGGTGGGCTGTCGCCGGCTAAACGTAACGCAGTAAGTAAACCAATAGACTCGGGGCTTTGTTTCTCTCTGCGTCAAAGAGTTTTCCTCGGTTATCATCGATTAGAGGTTAACAGAGCAGCACTCTGCCGACCCGTGCTCGGGAAACGCTTAGCTGATGAATTTAAAAAAACATAATCATAGTCGGGGGCGGCGCGGTGGCCCAGTGGGTAGCGCTGTCGCCTCACAGCAAGAAGGTCCCGGGTTCGAATCTTTCGGCTCGGGTGCCATTCTGTGTGGAGTTTGCATGCTCTCCTCGGGTCCGCGTGGGCTTTCGCCCGGCACTCCGGTTTCCTCCCACAGTCCAAAAAAACATGCTGCTCTGTAGATTAATTGGCTTGCAGACTAAATGCCCCGCAGTGCCCAGTAGTAGATATGTCCCTGCCTTGCGCCCTGTGTCTGCCGGGATAGGCTCCGTCTCACGGCGATCCTGTACAGGACTAAGCGGTTTCTGACAATGAAATGAGATGAGATTCAGAGTCTGAGAATTGCTTAGCCAAAGCTGTTCCTTCGGGATGGCCGTGTCGAGCGCCCCCCCCCCCCTTCACTCTCCATCGAGACTTTTCGACTCCCGAGTTCGAGGCAATCTCAGCCGTGCCGAGCTCCGCACACATTTTTAATCGTTCGCTCTGCGCGTCAGCTCTCCTTGTGCCGTGCGCGAAATTTCAACTCAGGGCTCCAACCAACGCGCTCTGACAGGGCATCTATCGGACGCTGAGAACGTTATAGCTGCTGAAGCCGTGTGTACTTTACATTTAATAACATAATAACTTGAATCATAGCGATCCTTTTGTCTGCTCGGCTGAAAGACCGTGCTCCAGCCGCGTGGTAACAGCACGAAGGTTTCTATGCCGAATTAAAATCGTCACTTTTTGAGATGTCTTAATTAGAAACAGTGCTTGTGTGTGTGTGTGTGTGCATGTGTGGTGTGTTCCCGTGTAAATGTATTTGGTTGTAATGACCGGAATAGTCCTGCATCACCAGTGAGCCATTTATCCCAGCAGGGTGGGTTGTGTCATTTTTAGTTTCTCTCTGCAGGGAGACACAAATGTGGTGTCTGGAGCGCACACGCGCTTTGTGTGTGTGTGTGTCTGCGCGCGCACGCATCTGTGCACGTGTCTGTATTTGTCTCTACGTGGAGCGGTAGCTCGGTGGTTAGCGCGCTTGGTTACCAATCCGGATCACCAGGGTTCGACTCCCGCACAGGGCCAACACCAGTGACGAGTTTCTGATTCAAATGCGTGCCTGGTGCGGTGCGTGAACATCGCGACACAGCGCTCGCCACCCACCCCCTAACGTGCTGTATCGGCCTGGGAAGGTTCGCGTTAAGGACACTCGATCCTCATCTCATCTCATTGTCTGAAACCGCTTAGTCCTATACAGGGTCACGGTGAGCCGGAGCCTATCCCGGCAGACACAGGGCGCAAGGCAGGGATACACCCACGATGGGACGCCAGTCCATCGCCGGGCACTGCGGGGCAATTTAGCCTGCGAGCCAATTAACCTGTGCAACAGCATGCTTTTGGACTGTGAGAGGAAACCGGAGTACCTGGCGAAAACCCACGCGGACACGGGGAGAGCATGCAAACTCCACACAGAAAGGCACCCGAGCCGAGAGATTCGAACCCGGGACCTTCTTGCTGTGAGGCGACAGCGCTAACCACTGGGCCACCGCGCCGTCCGGCACTCGATCCTCCAGTTCGTTAAGGATACGGGGGAATGTTTGTCTTTGTGTATCTGTGAATGCGTACGTGGACAGGAGAGGCGCAGTGGCTCAGACTCCACACTAAATATCGGGCCACCACCAGCGATGATAATTAATTTTAACCGGTTCACGGAATCCCCTACATTGCCTCAGTGAGCACCTTTCTAGCCCCAATATGTGACTCGAGAGCCCAAATAGATGCTCAATTACCCAGACACTGTCTGTCGGGAAACACATGGGTTCGTTAAGTGTGAGTGTAAGCGAATTAGTGGTGCAGTGCGTCTTAATCTCTGCCACCGGCCCCATTGACCTGCGCTGCATCTGGATGGAACGCCAGATCCAGCGCGGGACAATTAACCTCGGCAGTCTTTGGACAGTGGGAGGAAAGCCCTGAACTCATTGTTCTGTTGTAGCGGGGGGAAGACGGAGGTCTCCAATTATGTACAGACTCGAATACAAACAGTTTTTGCTACAAGGGGACAATTTGCTGCACTGTGTCAGTATCTGGACCTGGTGTTAGCCTCAGCTTAGAATGAAAGTACGTTATGTACTTTGCCGCTGGTGCCAACATTATCCAGACACTGTGTCCCACATGTTTCAATGCTGGCGGCCAATTGATTAATGAATATATTTACATTTATTTGTTGAAAGAATTTGGAGAACCCGGAGGAAACCCGCGCAAGAACAGGAGAAGAATACATAAACTGCAAACAGAAAGGGCGTCACGGTGGCCCAGTGGGTAGTGCTGTCGCCTCACAGCAAAAAATACCCAGGTTCGAATCTGGGCTCGGGTGCCTCTTTGTATGGAGTTTGCATGTTCTCTCCCCGTGTCCGTGTGGCTTTTCGCCGGACACTCCGGTTTCCTCCCACAGTCCAAAAAACATGCTGCTGCATGGGTTAATTGGCTTGCAGACTAAATTGCCCTTAGTGCCCGGTAATGGACTGGCGTCCCATCGTGGGTATATCCCTGCCTTGCGCCCTATGTCTGCCGGGCTGGGCTCCAGCTCACCGTGACCCTGCACAGGATTAAGCGGTTCTGACAATGAGATGAGATGTTATACATCATGAATAAAGAACCACGAATTCGCCATGCACAGTCATTAGCAAGGCAAACAATACAATTAATTGTGCTGATGTAGGTTTTCACGGCCCGATGAATGATAGTTGCTTCCAAAAGCTGTCTCATTCGGGACAGCCGTGTCGAGTGCTCCTCCGCTCTGCTTCGCGACGTTTCGCCTACCACGTTGGAGGCATCCTCAGGCGTTACTCGACCGAGTGCTCATGACCGTGACAATTCATTGACAAAACAATGCAGTGGGCATTTGAAGACATTGCAAGCCAGTGCATAGTTCTCGAAATAAACATAAGCCAACCTGTGTGCATTCGGTCTAAATGTTTGGACATACATCCGCTTGTAATTCTTAAACACGACCCTAAATGCATCAACATCTTGTTGCATCTCATTGTAAAAAAAAAAACAACTGTGAAATAATATTGGGTCTCACGGAGACGGGAGATAAACAGGCCCCATTGAAGCGTGGCTTCACAAGACCATCACCACCCAGCACTGCCTATCCAAGCCGAGATATTAAAACCTCGTGTCAGCTGAGTTTCTCAGTGGAATGTCTCAGCGGATTATTCGTTGCTGCCAGTGCTTCCATTGGTTGGTAGCTGGACCAATCCGTGCTACTCTGTGCAATAATAAGAATACGAATAATATTCTCTGTTTTTAAATATTGCCTATTTTATGTTCTCTAATTTGTTGCGATTATTTGACTAGCGGTTGAACTGTTCTGATGTTGTTGTTGACATGCCGTCCTCTCCACAGCTCTGATTTATAAATAAAAAAAGCGTTGCTGTTGCTGATTATCAATACTCATGGCGTTGTTGTTGACATGCCGTTCTCTCCGCAGCTCTGTGCAGCGCTTTGTGACCCACGGGTGAAAAGCGCTCTATTGAAAGCAATTATTATTTTTATTAATCGATGTTGGTGAGAAATGGTCAAAGCGCTTGCGGTAACCAAAGTGACGTGGGGCGAGGCCTTCATCTAGCAGTTGATTAACTCGGAGATGCGAGTTATTATCACCAGAAAATTGCCCACCCTGCGGATGATCGTTTTTCACCAAGATGCAACACGTTCTTCTGCCGTCTCTTGTTGATGAAGTTTTGTGCTGAGATGTCTGCATTGACAGGGATTTCTTGATGAAGACACTTTTTTAGAATGTTGCTGCGAGTTATCTCTGAGTTTTCAGACGAGTAATACAATGAGTGGGAAATGAAGATGCAAAGGCATTGGTTCTTTGCAGAAGAAATGCCCACTAACAAAGGATTCGAACTCGTTACCCTGAGTGTACACTTACATACTTATATAGATACTAATACTTGCGCCGTCTAATATTAATTATTTCATTGTTTATTGTCCGGCGATGGACTGGCGTCCCGTCGTCGGGTGTATTCCTGCCTTACGCCCTGTGTTTCCGGGATAGGCTCCGGCTCACCGTGACCCTATATAGGATTAAGCGGTTTCAGATAATGAGATGAGATCATTCCGAGACAGCGTTCCAGATCGACGCCGTGATGTTCTTACAGGTGCTGAAGACTCGAGGCAGAGAACTCGCGCGCGTCTGAGGACAAAGTTCGCGAATCCTCGCCCCAGGCGCTCCATCCTTCTCGGACGTACGTACGCGGACTCCTTCCGCACGCCGCACACGCGCCTCTCCCGTGCGTTGAGAGAGAGAGATAAGAAAAAGTCTCATCTCATTATCTGAAACCGCTTAATCCTATATAGGGTCACGGTGAAGCCGGAGCCTATCCCGGAAACACAGGGCGTAAGGCAGGAATACACCCGACGACGGGACGCCAGTCCATCGCCGGGCATTGCGGGACAATTTTAGTCTGCGAGCCAATTAACCTATCCAGGAGCATGCTTTTGGACTGTGGGAGGAAACCGGAGTGCCCGGCAAAAACCCACGCGGACACGGGGAGAGCATGCAAACTCCACACAGAAAGGCACCCGAGCCGAGAGATTCAAACCCAAGCAGAACGTGAAGGGGCTCCAGAGAGGTTCAATCCAGACAGGGTGTTTGGCCGAACTCTTCGACGCGGGCCATGTGTCTTGGAAGAGGATAACCCACAGTTCACCCCACCACGCAACGTGCAGATCGACTCGCCGTGGAGTGATTCAGGTGTTACTACTGAAAGGCGTTGTTTCGAGTCCGTGGCCGAGAAATGGGAGCGGCGAGCTTGGGATGAGCGCTTGAGCATGACAGCTGTGGAACCAAGGCAAGGTCATCGAGGCCTTCCTATTACGTCTCGTGCATTGTACTCGTCTCGCCTAATGTGCACCGATGGGCTCATTTCATTCCTTATTCGTTCATCATCAGTCTTCAGTTAATCCGACGCCGGTTCCAGTAGACACAGGTTCACTCGGCAGTGCTATACCCAAGATTGAACGCAAATCCACTGCAGACCAGCAGGCGGTAATTTAGTCAGGAGGCCAATTAAACTCAGTGGCATTTATTTTGGACTGTGCGAGAAAACCGAAGTACCCGGCGAAAACCTACCGCGGGCACGGCAAGGACATTCAAACTCCACACAGACGGTAACCCGAACCGGGAATCGAACCGAGTCGTTTCTAGAAACCGCCGCGTGTAAAATGTCCTCGCTCCTCGTGGTTCCGGGACTGGTTTTCCTGCCGGCAAGCGAATGCATCGGCCGAGCTCTCGCGCTACGTCAACGAGCCGTTTGATAACCGCTGAGAAAGGGGTTCGCCCCGCTGTGCGTAACGAGTGTTAAATCGTTAACACTCGCAATCAGCGAGCCGTTCATTACTCGTGTCCTTCATCAGAGCCACAGGACTGCACGACACAGCTGTAGGCACTTGTCGGGACACCCATTTGTGCCATTGGGGTGAGTGTTCAGTTTTGCCTGACTCCAATAATCGCATCCCTATGAATTTCTGAAAAATAAACGGAGTAAATAAACATGTAAGTGAGCCGATACAGCAATCGCTTAACCCCGCTTGGGACGGGATTATAATTGTTTTACAGCTTGTTAATTATCAATAACTTCAATGAGTTTCAGCAGACTGTACTCTCAAACAAAATTCATCCCATGGTTACAATAGTTAATTTAGGCTCATGTTCCGTTGTTGTCCCAACATTAATTTATACTCAGACTCTGCTTAAATATACAGAGGGTCGTGGTAAGTCGCAGACTATCAAGGGCGCAAGACACGGCAAGACAGGGTTATATAGACGATGGGACGCCAGTCCATGACAGCGCACTCGGGGCAATTCATTTCGGCCAATTAACCGAGGCAACATATATTTGGACTGTGGAAGGCAACCGGAGTACCCAGCAGAAAACCCACGCGGATACGGGGAGAACATGCAAACTCGACATGAAGAGATCATCCGAGCCGGGAATCGAACCCATGGGATTTTATCTCTGCCACTTGTGCCACCCACTTGCGCAACACGCGTCGAGGAGCGCGTTGACATTGTATGGGATGGCGAGAATAATCAGTGAGTTCACTCCACTGCCACCGCATTATTCCTTCCTTGCTGTCCACGATATCAGGATCAACTCAATCTTAGGCTCGCTTTGAGCATCTGCTGTGTTGGCTCAACAGCGAGTGCCTGGTTTTTGTTACATTTTAACTTCTGCCGCAGTGCATACACAGCGGGCGATAGATGTCGTGTAGCTCCTATTTAATTTTCCCATCACTTGTTTTCCTCCCATGCTCATTGATTTCAGTTTTAAACAACCCTGACTTATTTACATCAGCTTAAAATGTATACGTGTCAGTTTTTTTTATGCTTACATTAGACACCCATTGACGAAAGAGTAGTACTATGTTTTAAACAATAAAATATGGATTACACGACATCTGGAGCACCCTGTACGGAACATACGTAGAGGGATGGGAAGGCCAGAGCCACATGGAGTGAGCATTCTGACAATTGGGCCCACGGATTATAATCCAGAGACCTCATTAAGACGGACCATCAAAAACGCCGAACTCCCAAGGAAATGTGTGAATTCATCTCGGCATCAGAAACTCCGTTCGCACATCATTTTTAATGGGCTCAAGCCAAAGAGCTGACAGTCGTGGATCACTCGGAGCGACTCTAACAACCACGGACTTACTGCACTCATCACGTGCCGATGATTTCCTTCCTCTCTGTAGCGCCCTGTGCCCCAGCCTTGATGCACTGAACGCTGCAAGCCAATGCAGAGCAGTTGCCACGGTCGAAAGGTCAACTCACTTGGTCTCCTCGTTCAATTAGCAATACGATGTCACGTGTAGCCATTAGCTGCTGCGTACGGCGTTCGAATCTCCACGTCGTCATGGCAGAGCGAGACCATTCATAGGATTAACGCTATGGGTACTTTTTTGCCAGTATACAAATATAAGATTACAATAGGTTTTACCGTATCTGGCGATTATGCAGGTGTTAAGATCTTAACACCTGCATAATTGCCAGGCAATTATGCAGGTGTTAACATCCCAAACACCAAAATAGATACATTTTACAATGCGTCCAGTTTGCAAAAGCCACACATACTAGTGGCAAAGTATACAAACAGGTAGCTTTGATAACCTATGCATTGTCCTTCAACTGACCGACCTTCACCTGGCAGTGGCTTCCTTTTGAGCCTATTTGCCGGTGTCAGTCGCTGCCAAAAGGCAGTCAGCTCCAGACAATGCAGTATCAATACTTTATAGCTTAGGTGGGGCTGTTAACGCTATGGGTACTTTTTTGCCAGTATACAAATATAGGATTACAATAGGTTTTACCGTATCTGGCGATTATGCAGGTGTTAAGATCTTAACACCTGCATAATTGCTGCTGACGTTGCACATAGTGGTGCCTACACGTTGACTCCGAAGAAATGATGAACCTGAGTTCCCCATCCGTCCAGGGCTCGATCTAGACCAGGTCTCCGAGTGATGTGTCCGGGCGTACCGTAGGGCCACGTACTTAGAACACGAGTTTTACTTTGTCACCATGATCATTACCAGACCTACTCTATACTCCACATCGCAAGGAAGCGACATTTGCCGCACATTATAAGGGCCTATTTTTGCATTTACACAGACACCGTACTGTCGAGGTGTACAGGCGTAAGTCCCTGGCTATAAAATCTTCCTCCCGGTGTATTGAATAACCCGTGAGAACTGGAGACCGGTTGAATTAAACGGAGAACTACATTTGTGCGATGGGTTTTGTCTGCGGGCGGCGCGGTGGCCCAGTGGATAGCGCTGACGCCTCACAGCAAGAAGGTCCCGGGTTCGAATCTCTCGGCTCGGGTGCCTTTCTGTGTGGAGTTTGCATGCTCTCCCCGTGTCCGCGTGGGTTTTCGCCGGGTACTCCGGTTTCCTCCCACAGTCCAAAAGCATGCTCCTGGATAGGTTGATTGGCTCGCAGACTAAAATTGTCCCGCAATGCCCGGCGATGGACTGGCGTCCCGTCGTCGGGTGTATTCCGGCCTTACGCCCTGTGTTTCCGGGATAGGCTCCGGCTCACCGTGACCCTATATAGGATTAAGCGGTTTCAGATAATGAGATGAGGTTTTGTCTGCAGTCGTCGGTGACCGAGCTGAGATTATTAAACTCTCCGAGCATGGAAACACGCGGATTTTGTTTTTTTTATTAAAATAATATAATTATATTTGCAATTTATAACGCGCGCGGCGTTCGTTCAACGGCGAAAGCGTTCGCTGGAAGAGAGAAGGAGTCGCGGAGCGCGATGAGCTCGCAGGGAAGTGGGAGACGGGGAAGTCAGCCTAGGGGTTCACCGGCACAAACATTTGAGAATTGCTGCTCCACCACCACTCTTGCGGGATGGACGTGTCGAGCGCTTCTTCTGTCTCGTACGTGACGTTTCGCCTCCCGCTCTGGAGGCATCACCAGGCGTAGAGCATTTATAACAACAGCAACCTACGTCAGTGCATCACGATGTCATCAGCCAATTATTTGGTGGGTTTCTTCTTTCATAATTGTAGGAAACCGGAGAACTCGGAGGAGAGCCACGCAAAGCAGGGGGAGAACATACAAAACTCCATACAAACCCAGGATCTGCGCAACCTTGGCCAAGTCACATGATTCATGCACCCAGCCCCCGCTCCGGAACCCTCTGAGCAATTTCACCCCGCGTCAGCAAACTCAAATTTCATTAACGGACTTGACAACTTCACAGTCAACACAATTAGTGGCAGGAATCTCACCGTTGCATCGACTGCCAGCACGGGTTCCGTGTCCAGCGTGCCCGGTTTATATGTACCGCCACGTGTCTCAGGGCCCCTTTAATCAGGCACGCGCATTGCTCCAGTCAATAGCCCTGGTACTCGGCTCGATATCTACGATGTGCCGGGCGTCATGTGTTTTAATATCTCATCTCATTGTCTGAAACCGCTTAGTCCTATACAGGGTCACGGTGAGCACGGAGCCTATCACGGCAGACACAGGGCGCAAGGCAGGGATCCACCCACGATTGGACGCCAGTCCATCACCGGGCACTGCGGGCAATATAGTCTGTGAGCCAATTAACCTATGCAGCAGCATGTTTTTTGGACGGTGGGAGGAAACCGGAGTGCCCAGCGAAAACCCACGCGGACACGGGGTGAGCATGCAAACTCCACACACAGAGGCACCCGAGCCGAGATTCGAACCCGGGAACTTCTTGCTGTGAGGCGACAGCGCTACCCACTGGGCCACCGTGCCGCCTGTCACCATCCTGTGTTATTAAAAGTTAGAACGAGGCAGCAGCTGGACGGACTCCAGCTGACCACGCAGCTGTGTCTGAGGGACTGCTCCAAACAGATGGGTCCGTCAAATAAACGTGGAATTTGCAGAATTTCCGGAAAAAATAAGAAGTTGTTCCTCGTAGCTGCACTTATTTTAACACTTGATGGGTGGGATGTCACATCGCAGTATAATCATCGGCTGACAGTTTCGTACCATTGTTCGTTCACCATTCAACCATTGATTTATTCATTATCAATACCGGCTTTCTCCCGTCGAGGGTCACGGTAAGCCAGAGCCTATCCTGGTAGACGAAAGGCAGGGCTATACCGTGGACGAGACGCCAACCCATCGCAGGGCACCGAGTGTGCAATTCAGTCAGCAGGCAAAATCAACCGAGACATCGGCGGTGTGCCTTTGGACTCTGGGAGGAAACCAGGGTAGCAGACGAGAAGTAATCGGGAGATCATGCAGACTCGACACAGAGAGTGCCTCACCCGAGCGCAGACTCGAGCGCGGCACGTTACTGCTGTGACGTGGCAGCGCTGTGTATATCATCACGTAATTTGCCCTGGATCAGGGGGTCTGCTAAATAATAATTAATAATAGTGGCTGCGCGATAGTGACTCCCTCACTGCTCATCCTTTGTGTCCACACACTTCCTCTGGCTTCCTTCGTACGGCTTGATGCGGAATTCACTTCGCCGAGGTTTGAACCACTCGCTGGTTGGTTGGTGGATTTCTAACAGGGCCACGCGTCTAGTGGCCACTAAGAGGCATACTAGGCCTCTTAAAAGCATCTGCCTGTGTTTGGAAATTTAAAAAAAGGAGAGCATGAAAACGGAAGCAGAATTGTCTGATCACAGCAAAAATACGCTCAAGAGCCGCTCTCTTGCAGATAATAATAATTAACAATTGTCGCACTTCTAGTACGCTTTTCACCCGAGGGTCACAAAGCGCTGCACAGAGCTGTGGAGAGAACGGCACGTCGGCAACGGCAACGACACAAGAACAGCAAATCGGCAACAATCATGAGATTTCGTTTTCCCACATTTGAGTAATCATCACGCAAGCTCGTGAGAGAAATCTCTCAAATCTCGAGGAGTGACACCTTTCGTCAATCCACAAAGAAGCATTCAAACCCAAAACAAACCGAACTTCAGGTGGTTGAATATGTTTATCACTTAGCGAGCAGTGTAGTATAGCAAGTAGGATACTGGATTATCATATTTGTTTTTTTTGCGGCGTAAACTCATTGCGTCCACGGTTTATTATCTCTCAGCGCTGTGGTTCTTCAACACGCAAGCCATGCTCAAAATAATTGGGCAAAAATGTGCTGTTTGAACACGAGTCCTGACACTCAGTGAGGCTTTCCTGGGTTTTTCGGAGGGTTATTAATCTTATATAATAGCGCGAGTCAGAGGCAAACGCCTTCCTTGTTCAAATGAGCAACGCGACAGCGGTGTTTTAACGTCAGGTGTTGGGGCCGGGCGACTTGTGTACATTCCACGCCTTCATAACTGGGCCAATCTGCATAATGTACAATCTCATCTCATCTCATTGTCAGAAACCGCTTAGTCCTGTACAGGGTCGCGGTGAGCCGGAGCCAATCCCGGCAGACACAGGGCGCAAGGAAAGAATATACCCACGATTGGACGCCAGTCCATCACCGGGCACTGCGGGCAATTTAGTCTGCGAGCCAATTAACCTATGCTGCAGCATGTTTTTTGGACTGTGGGACGAAACCGGAGTGCCCAACGAAAGCTCACGCGGACACGGTGAGAGAACATGCAAACTCCACACAGAAAGGCACCCGAGCCGAGATTCGAACCCGGGGCCTTCTTGCTGTGAGGCGACAGCGCTGCCCACTGGGCCACCGTGCCGCCCTAAAGTTATTATTTTTATTGTTTTTCTATATTTGGATTGGGCCCTTCACGCAGAGGTCCCAAGGCACGCAGGAAACAGCAGAAAGCTTTTTTGGGGGGGTAGAGGGAGGGAAGGAGGAAGCTACCTGGTTAGTCGGCGCCAACCGGCCAGACACTGCCTTCTGTATATTGTGGTTGTGGAAGGAAAAACAAAGGTGTCCGAGGGGAGGAATCGAACTGCTGCAGGGAGGGTGCACAGGTGCTGCCACGAGTAACCAAGATATTCTTTGTTCCATTCAAAGTGGCTTTGACTCATGCTTTCCTGCTTCCCGAGTGAGAGTAATGTAATGTATTACCCACACAGTAAACATTATTTAATGCACCCAAATTGAATCAATTAAAGAGATTACTCTGAATGTTAATAACTAAAATGAGATAAAACAAAAGAGAGTGTCTCAAGTGTATCGTAGACTTTAAAACTTTGTTTATTTTCGCTGGTGGCCCACATTACAATCATTTTGACCCGACGAAAACAACTGACTTTTTTTTTCTTAAGCGCATTTCACTAAGAGGGGCGCGGACAGCACGCGTTCGTTATGGCGGGGCGAGAATGACTCAGCAGGTGGCAGGAAACAGAAGCACGTGAAGAAAAGGCAGGATGCCACGTGGTGAGCCGGCGTCAGCAGTCACGACACGTGTGGTCGTCAATTGTGGAGCCTGGGGATTTTCAATCGAGCGGGCCGCTTCCAGTTTGCGAGCCCCAATGTGCCCCTCCATTGGGATGCGGCAGCATTTCCTCTTGTTAATCTCATCTCATTGTCAGAAATCGCTTAGTCCCGCACAGGGCCGCGGTGAGCCGGAGCCTGTCCCCGCAGACACAGGGCGCAAGGCAGGGATATACCGACGATGGGACGCCAGTCCATCTCCGGGCCGGAGCCTATCCCGGCAGACACAGGGCGCAAGGCAGGGATATACCCACGATGGGACGCCAGTCCATCTCCGGGCACTACGGGCAATTTAGTCTACAAGCCAATTAACCTAAGCAGCATGTTTTTTTGGACTGTGGGAGGAAACCGGAGTGCCCGGCGAAAACCCACGCAGACACGGGGAGAACATGCAAACTCCACACAGAAAGGCACCCGAACCGAGATTCGAACCGGGGACCTTCTTGCTGTGAGGCGACGGCGCGACCCACTGGGCCAACGTGCCGCTCTCCTGTTGTTAATATTCCGGTCAAATTCAAAGCGGGATTTTTTTTTTTTGACACGTTCTAAAATTTGGTTAACTTGACAAATAGACTGCACCCTCGTCTGCTGTCTGGGGGATTGGTGTGGGTCTGTATTTGGTTCTAATGTTCTCACCGGGGAAAATGCCATTTGAGCCACACGCACACACCAAACGTGTGTTCAGAGGCAGCCTCGCAATTTAAATTCTGGAATTCAAGAGACTCCTCTACATTTTTGACAAGTGCAGCATTCTAAGCAGCCGTCAAAGTGGCTGATTGTACAGCCGCCGTTTCGTGGTGCCTAGGGAGACACACACATTGTTTTCCTTCCAGCGTTATTTATATAGCCGCCGAGATGGTATTCCGGTAAATTCTTTTACAAATGACACCTCAGTGCGCGTACTTAAGTGTGAAGCGTGTTACTCTTGTTAATACACGGCGCTTTCGTTAGATTGAATAACTCGCAATTACACGGTTGCGGGGCAACTGGTACCTCTTCTCAGATGTTATCGTAATCAATCCTCCCTGAATCTTGCACTATGTAATGAGGGGGGGGGGGGGTGACCCGTTCCAATCCTAGCAGACACAGGGCCCAATGCAAGGCTATACCCAGAATAAGACGCCATTCCATGGCAGGGCACTGGGGGATTTTCTTCAGCAGACCAATTAACCTAAGCAGCATGTTATCGGACGCTGGGAGGAAAACAAAGTACCTGGCAAGAAAAATACACCCATACGGGCATGGAGAGATCATGCAAACTCCACACAAAAAGCTAGGAATCAAACCAGGGGACTTCTTACTGTGAGCCATCAGCGCTACTCCTTGAGCTACCGCCACCCAATCTGAAGTAGGTAATAATCTCATCAATCATGCAATCAGATTATGATACTCTGAAGGTAGCAAATACTATACAGGATTACAATAAGTTCTCTTAAAGTCTGTCGAAATCAAATAGGCCTATTATTTATTAAAGGAAACTATTAATTGGCTCGGCAAACGAAAGTGCATGGGTGTACACGTGCCACGCATTACACGTGCCACCTCGCGCCTTTGTGAGTGCCAACAGAGTACCCGCCCTACGGGGGTGTTCTTGTTCCAAGTATGTAACACGTGCTTCTGATGCCTCTTGTTGATGCCGTTTTCTGCTGACATGACGGCTTTAACCTGGATTTCGTCTAATGTCCTGTTGGGAATATAGCCGTCCGTCTGAAAGTTGAGAAGCGTGCGCATCGATTAGAAAGTAAAGCTGAAATAAGACATGAAAACCCTGGTTTGATGCAGATAACATTTGCGCTCTTGAAGGATTCAAATCCGATTCCCTCGGCGTGGACATATATGCATAATGCATAAAAAAAAACCCTTAAGGCGGCGCGGTGGCGCAGTGAGCAGCGCTGCTGTCTCACAGCAAGAATGCCAGGGTTCGATTCCCGACTCCGGTGCATTTCTGTGTGGAATTTGCGTGTTCTCTGTCTCCCAGTGTCCGCGTGGGTTTTCGCCGGGTACTCCGGTTTCCTCCCACCGTCCAAAGACACGCTGCTGCCTAAGTTCATCGGCCCTGCTGAGTAAATTCCCCTAAAAAAAGTTCCCTGCGATGTACTGGCGTCACATCCTGGGTATTCCTCCACCTTGCGCTCTATGTCTGCCGGGATAGACCCCGGCTCCCCTCGACCCTTTCCAGGATTAGGCAGGTACTGATACTCACTGATACCGATCAAAGCCCTTGCTCCGTCATACAGTATATCTCATCTCATCTCATTATCTGAAACCGCTTAATCCTATATAGGGTCACGGTGAAGCCGGAGCCTATCCCGGAAACACAGGGCGCAAGGCAGGAATACACCCGACGACGGGACGCCGGTCCATCGCCAGGCATTGCGGGACAATTTTAGTCTGTGAGCCAATCAACCTATCCAGGAGCATGCTTTTGGACTGTGGGAGGAAACCGGAGTACCCGGCGAAAAACCACGCGGACACGGGGAGAGCATGCAAACTCCACACAGAAAGGCACCGGAGCCGAGAGACTCGAACCCGGGACCTTCTTGCTGTGAGGCGTCAGCGCTAACCACTGCGCCACCGCGCCGCCCCATACAGTATATGTTACAATTATTAATAATTGTTGTTTAGCAGACGTCTCCTATCCAGGATATAGAATAGCGCGCGCGTGTATTTTAATCAAGAGCACCTCCGTTACGTTCCGCGCGCACGGTGGATTGACACCTGTCTGTTTTTGCTGACGAGCTCGGAAGCCATCGGTGCCTGTCGAGATACCGCTGGCTTGGGAGCAGAGTCCGTGCCATGGCATTTCAGCCTCTCGTCACGTTTCCCTACCTCCTTCCCCGACACCCGCTGCGGCGACCAAAAATATATATATATACACGCGTGAAACAAAAATAAAAATTCGCTTTTCCAGCCACGTCCTGCGGCAGAAAGAGGTTAATAAGCGTGGCAAATGAAGTGAGCCAGCCGCACATTACCGGGCTGAATTAGGGGCCGTATAAATCAATTTGGAGCTGATTGGGCCGGAGGAGACCGAAAGCAGCCAATTTTCTGCTGCATTGCTCTCGATAATCTGGTCAGTATTTCACGGCCGATTTGAGGGGGGATCCTAAGCCACCAACCTTAACTTTGACCACCTCCTTGGCCCCCTTTCCTCCCCACGCTCTCGCCCTTTCCACACCCCATCCACAGCTCCCCCCGTCCCCCGCCGCTCTCCTTTCTTATGTCCAATGTCCTGGTGTTACTCGTAACACGTCCAACATCACTCGACTACCCCCAGCACTCCTCGCTCGCCCGGCACGGCCCCCATCCTCCGCCGCCCGGCCCATCCTCCAAACGCCGCCATCGCTGCATAATCCCTCCCCCAGGAAGGGGTCTTGGTGATTATGGGGCCCTGGATACAATTCAATGATGAGCTACACCTCGCACACTGATTAGAAAGCGTTTACAACAACGTCGCTTTTGGCGGTATGGGTCGCAATTGCCTTGGTTGCCACATAGCTAAGACCGCTAGCTGTGTCTGGCGAGTTGGCGCCGGCTGACAACGTAGTCGACTCCCCCCGTCCCTCCTCTCTGTACGGCTTCCTCGCGCCTCCGTAGTCGTGCCCATCCCCGTCCCTGCAACGCACGCCAATAAACAACCCGACACCCAACCCAATCAGCCTGTCTTCCACTGCAGGCTCACGAAACACCCAGCGGACACCACCCCCCCCCGCTCCTGCAGTGCGTGCCTTGCCCTGGTATACATTACCATTTTGTCTGCAGACCAAATTAAAGCGATTAGCTTCCGCGCTCCCCGCTGTCTCCCCGTCACATTGCATCAGGTGCAATCATGCGCGCGTTTGCGATGCCAACGCAATTCCACGGCGGCGGCGGCGCGCGTGGCCCGCGTGGCCCTGGCGTCGCTCGCCGCTCCTGCGCGTTCCGCTAATGGATTCTCAGGTGCGGTGTTTTGCTGACGATTGGCACCGCGTCGCTGCTGCAGAACAGGGTCTTGGCTGCGGTGCGGAGCAAAGCAGACCGTTGGCACGGCCGCCTTTACGTTGCCGCGCCTGCTCAAATGCGTTCTTGATGCGAGTGCGGGGATGAGCCAACGGGCCGGCTCCCTCGCTCTCAATCGGCCATGCCGGCTGGCATGCCCTCTTGTTCCGATGGCGCGCGCGGTCGAGCTCAGTGGCGACGCCGTTCTCTCTCCACCACGCACGCAGCTGCCACTCCAGCGAGGAGACGGGAGGCTTCTGTCTTTCCATGCTCTTGATTAACACCAACCGTCAACAACTCACTAATACCCAACACCACTTAACACACGACCGTACCCACCCGCGCTTCGCGTGCTAACGCCCTGCCTCGACTACATCAGTCGTCGCTCCGCTGCCATCTCCCACGCAGAACTCCCTCTTCGCTTCCGCACACCTCCTTAAATCTCCCCTCAGACGTCACCCAGCCACGAGATTTCACTCCGCGTCCGTCCTCCGATCCGATCATCACACGTCCACCTTACGTTCCCTCCCCCTCCCCAGACCACGTGTTGTTTACGAACTCTGGAGGACGGCACTGCCACCTCACTTTTCTCCTCCTCACCTCGCCTGACTCTTTGTCACGAGCCCTCGCCCGCGCGACATCCCACTGGCACCCGCATCACCGCGACCCCTCCGCGGCCCGATCGCCGGGCGTGGGCGCGCAGGCGCACCCAGCCTGGCACCGCACGAGCGAGCAGGGTGCACGCCCTTCGCTCCCCGATAGCTGTACGCGTGTGACACGTTCTCGAATGAGCGGCGCGGTGGCCCAGTGGGTAGCGCTGTCGCCTCACAGCAAGAAGGCCCCGGGTTCGAATCTAGGCTCGGGTGCCTTTGTGGAGTTTTGAGTGTTCTCCGCGTGTCCGCGTGGGTTTTCACCGGGCACTCCGGTTTCCTCCCACAGTCCAAAAAACATGCTGCTGCATAGGTTAATTGGCTCGCAGACTAAATTGCCCTGTGCCCGGTGATGGACCGGCGTCCCATCGTGGGTCTATCCCTGCCTTGCGCCCTGTGTCTGCCGGGATAGGCTCCGGCTCACCGCGACCCTGTTCTAAACGGTTTCTGACAATGAGATGAGAGGAGATGTTTTCTGATGACGTGTTCGCTTGAACCTGGATTCATTCCGGATGCCCTCTTCGAAATATTACTGCTGCCTTTCAGAAACTTCAGAACAGCGGATCGATGTGTGAAGTATACGTGAAATCACATGTGAAAAGCCTTGCTGTTGTGCTGATAACATCCGTGCTTATGAGGGATTCAAACGCAATATCCCCAATGCACACATGCTTAAATACCTAAAAACACTTGCTCCATTATATATAGAGAGAACATGTGACAATTACTGCTGGCACGGGATTATTTGTGCATCAAAGTATCGTACCAGTCCAGCTGAGAGTTCCTTGTTCGAATCCTGATTTGCAGTTTGAGATTAGACCATATTATCTCATAGTAAATTAAGCAAAAATTCAAGGCGTCCTGCTCAAAATATCTTGGGGCAAGCATCCATCTCTCTCCGTGAGCCTTCTAATTGCAGTGAGCGGGCATTCTGCAGAGCTATCGCTGTTTACGACAATCTAGTACTGTAGCCGACGTTTCAACCATATCAGGATGATGCGCTGATGTCAACACTCGACAGGATTGGAAAAAAAAATTTTGGCCTTCGGATTGTGAGCCAAGTGCTTTGACTCACAACCCGAAGTGAAACTTACATCGTCCCACCAAAGCAAGACAGTGTGGGTCTGCCAACGTAGTCGGGGAGCGGTGGTGCAGTGGTCAGCGCACCGCACTATAAACTCGGCCACCTGTTTTGCATTCCCGCTCATTGCCACATCATTAGCGAATTCCTGGACTGGTCCCGGTCCTCTCCCCAGGCTTAAATGAGTGTCTGCTGCGGTGTCTGAGAACATCATCACTAGATAGACACGGACGCGGCGGTAGCTACAGGAGCCCATCATGGATCTGTGCTGACACACAGATGCACAGTTGCATCTGTGTGTCAGCACAGTATTCTCCTAAGCTGGGAAAATGTCCCCCGTTGCAACTGCGAGCGCGCACGCAGGCTGCGTTTGTATGAACACTGGGGCATTCGAGTGTAATCATGCTTAATGGTCATAGGACCGCACGTGTTGAGGATTAACATGCATGGGCGGATCAATTAACGCACAATTAACGCGGCGTAATGGGGCAGACGCGTCTGCTGGAAGAAGTAGAAACAATCGCGCTCCCCCAGTGAGTGGAGAGCTTGCGCGCCTGAGATTCATGCTCCTTATCAGAAATGCCCGAGGAACGGAGCTAATGTGTCGCGGAAACTTTGATGTGCGGTATGTGGGG
>JAZEWT010000013.1:4881118-4892364 GCA_036362905.1 Mordacia mordax
GGGAGAGCATGCAAACTCCACACAGAAAGGCACCCGAGCCGAGAGACTCGAACCCGGGACCTTGTTGCTGTGAGGCGTCAGCGCTAACCACTGCGCCACCGATAACTCCTGCCCCCTTAATTGGACAGAGAGTGGAAGTGCTAGGTCGTTATAATGTCTCTCAATAACTGTTCACTCGGGGGGTCCGTGGCGACCGTTCCTCGCCTCGCCTCGACATTTCGCCTCCCATGTTGGAGGAAGGCGCGATGCAGATGTATGCAGAGAGGGCATCTCTTGAGAACAGTTCTCCTACGTCGAGCCGCGCGAATACCACCATCGACACACCGCGGCGGGTTGTGCTTCACGCAGATGGGGAAGGGCGCAAGGATGTCCGTGAATCAGGCGTCACGCGCTCAGCGGGTGTTAGCATATCACAGAAGGATGAGTACGAGCTGTGCGATGGCGTTTCATCCGAGCTGTGGCAGAAGACAATCGGTGACCGGGGGGGGGGCCCACGTGTCGCTGGATCGGAGCGAGCGTCAAACTTCGGGCTGAACTCGTGGCAGATAAACACCGTAGCGATGACGTATGCTGAATGAGAGCGACGGAGATAAAGGCACCGTGCTCTGTGGACTATGAGCGCTAGACTTTAGACCTGTTCACCATGGGAGACCCAGGCAGAGTGCTAGACTTTAGACCTGTTCACCAGGGGAGACCCAGGCAGAGTGCTAGACTCCAGACCTGTTCACCATGGGAGACCCAGGCAGATTGCTAGACTTTAGACCTGTTCACCAGGGGAGACCCAGGCAGAGTACTAGACTACAGACCTGTTCACTAGGGGAGACCCAGGCAGAGTGCTAGACTTTAGACCTGTTCACCAGGTGAGACCCAGGCAGAGTGCTAGACTTTAGATCTATTCACTAGGGGAGACCCAGGCAGAGTGCTAGACTTTAGACCTGTCCACCATGGGAGACCCAGGCAGAGTGCTAGACTTTAGACCTATTCACTAGGGGAGACCCAGGCAGAGTGCTAGACTTTAGACCTGTTCACCAGGTGAAACCCAGGCAGAGTGCTAGACTACAGACCTGTTCACCAGGGGAGACCCAGGCAGAGTGCTAGACTCCAGGAGGCATAGCTCTGGGGTTCATTGAAACACGCAAACACACACACACCTCCACCACAGGTAAATACTTACAGAGATAGAGTTTTCACCTAATTTTGTGTTTGCAGGTTTAGCCATCGTGAGTAGACTACATAATTATGTTAGTTTACAAAAAATAAATGTGTTCAAACCCGTTACTTCATTTCCTAATGCTCCGTTTACAAAGGAAACTCCTTCCTCACATTCGTGAGCATTTGGGGGAATTTCAGTTAACGTGTCACATTAATCAAATGTACTTCAGTCTCAGGGAGAGTGTAGCTGTTTATCCTTCGATTTATTGCACTCAAAAATCCGCTGAGCAAATCACTTGATGAACCAAAAGCGAATGCAAAAACCATGACAATTTGGGCTGCATCGTGTTTCCTTCATCATTATCAGTACCCACTTAATGGTGTGCAAGTCGCTTGCAGACAAGGCCTGTCCTGGAAGACGCAGGACCCAAGGCAGTGTTATATCCTGCTGGATGGGATCTCAGTCGATCGTAGGGCACTGGGGGAAATTTAGTGAACAGGCCACTTAATTTAGGCAGCAGCTGCTTGTCTTTAAACGGTGGGAGTAAACCAGAGTGCCTGGCGAAAACCCACGCAGACAAGGGGAGAGCACGCAAGCTCCACACAGAAAGGCACCCAAAGCAAGCAATCGATCCCGGGGTGCGTGCGGCTGTGAAGCTGCACCGCTCGTAACCACTACGCGCACCGCTGCTCATCGCCACGCCACCATGCTCTCCGCGATCCGTAGCCATCCTGGCAAATTAACACCTCGAGCGGCGACACCTGTTGAACCTCTGTAGCCTCAGCAAATTACTCACTTCCTTGACCTCACCGACCCCCCCCCCAACACCTCTCCAGATTCCCGGTCACCGCGCGTGAATCAGCGCCCCCCGCGAATGAGCGCGCGTTCCCAGTCGCCGGCCCAGCGCCGGTCCGCAGCGCGGCTCGTGCAAAGAGACGCATACATTACTATTGATCAGCTGCGACTGACAGCCTACTTGTAGTAATAAACACGGAAAGCTAAATCAATACGAGCCTTAGTTTCAATTTGTTCTAAACGGAGTTAAATTAGCAATGCCAGGGATGGGCGTACGTCACCTCCGTATGTTTTTGCTCGCATGCTCTCGAGCAATTTAAATGTGTTTAGTTTGCCCTCGTACTGATGTAGGCTTTCGCTGCTCTCTGTATGAGAATTGGTCTGCAGAGCTGTTCTCCTGGCATAGCCGTTTTGAGTGATTCTACTCAAACCTCGCGCGTCTTGGAGAGATACCTGACGGCGCATCCCACGTGGGAGGTGAAGCACTGTGACGGAGATAGAAGGAACACTCGACATGGCTATCCCGAGAGAACAGCCATGGAGAGCAATTCTGATTGTGTTTGTCATCTCATTATCTGAAACCGCTTAATCCTATATAGGGTCACGGTGAGCCGGAGCCTATCCCGGAAACACAGGGCGTAAGGCAGGAATACACCCGACGACGGGACGCTAGTCCATCGCCGGGCATTGCGGGACAATTTTAGTCTGCGAGCCAATCAACCTATCCAGGAGCATGCTTTTGGACTGTGGGAGGAAACCGAAGTGCCTGGCGAAAACCCACGCGGACACGGGGAGAGCATGCAAACTCCACACAGAAAGGCACCTGAGCCGAGAGATTAGAACCCGGGACCTTTTTGCTGTGAGGCGACAGCGCTAACCACTGGGCCACCGTGCTGCCGATTGTGTTTGTTAATTGATATAATTTTGCTCTTGCTGTCTTCTCAGCAGCATTTTACACGGAACTTTCTCACAAATGTCACCCACAGTAATTGTTGTGCCCGGTTGAAACGGCCACTCTCCAGGTTGAACTGGGTTGGCTGGTTCCTCCTCACTGGTGGAGTTATTGGACCAGAATGCAACAGCCATATGCCCTTCATCATGCCAACGTCCGTGAATCGGAGGGTCGATGTTTGTCTGGAGCCTACACCCAGACTTGTCCACCAAAGAAACCCTGGCAGGAGGGCTGGACACCAGACCTGTTCCTTCAGCGAGACCCGGCCAGGAGTGTTAGCGTCTAAGCAACATAGCTCTGGAGCTCACGGTTAGGTTTGCGATACAGCTCATGACTATGCGGTTATAAAATCACATTCTATACAGCACCCTTCTTTGCTCATCCTTTGCCAATGGTCGATAAATAAGCACTCAACATTGGTTCTGATATGGCCTGGTCGCTATCACTACTGGTTCTGACACCATCTGGTCGCTATCATGACAGGAATGTTGAATTTTCACTGCTTGCCCATCCCCTGGATTTGCCACCTAAGCCATATAAATAACCGGCAAGAATATCTCACAAGAGCGAAAGTGAAGAGAATTACACGCACACACGTCATGAGTGGTGAATTTTGCCCGGCCGACACACAAAAAAGCACGACTTTCAATGGCTTGGGAAAATTTGCAGAGTTTTTCCAGAACATCTTCTCCCAAAGAAGGAAGTTTTTTTTTTGGGATAAGCAGGACGGGTGACGATCACACCTCTGATAAAGCTCAACGCTGTGATTATTTCCCACTGCTCAACTTCGACAGCGCAGTTAAGAGGCAGGAGTGGTTTTTTTCGTGTTTCCGTCAGCAATTATAGGATCCAAAGTTAGCCAGGCATGATGCTGGTTTTATGACTTTTCATGTGAAACTAGCCTTAACGAGGCTATATGTACAGATCTCTATAATTTATTTTTCGATACAAGCTGTTAAGTTTAATACTTCGTTGGATTAAATGCAAGTCAGAAATTCGACAAACATTGGCATCTTAAGAAGTTAAATCCCAAAGCTCACTTTAAGCTGTCCTTAAAAAAATTAAAGACATATATAGTATAAGTAACACACTATACTGTAATACATTTTTTAAACCGAATTGACACTGTGGCTAAGAGCACCAATCAGTCTGACGATTGTACTTTCAAATCCATGTTTACGGGTTGACCTGCCTCATCACACCCCCGGGGTCGGTTAAATGAGCACTGCTGTGCGGTGAGTCTACCGTGGATTTCGTACGGCGGTACTGAGCCCTCGCCATGAGCCTTGTGAAATCTCCACCGCTGTCTCGGAGCTGATGAACGAGACGATCTCCTCCAATTGCTCATTTGAGTTGAGACCGCATTAAATTGCCGTCAATTAGAGGTGGCACGATTGGTCAATTAAGGTGATTAATCAGCTCTAATCGCCTCGTCTTGGTATCAGTTGCTTAAAGTTCCTTTACAAAAAAAGGGGGACGTCTACAACATCCTGCCTCCCAAGTGAGAGAAATCTCCTGCAAGCCATAGCCAGCACGGTATCAATGACATCACGAAGCCTGGCCCATAACTTTGCGTGCAGTGAAACACATGGCAGAAGAGGTGATACTTTATTTCCCCCGAAATATGTTCTTTTTGTTTGATGCTCCAAATTGTCGAATCCGGGTGGTCAGTACAGTAATTGGATGATCAGTTTTACTCTACTGTCAACATAACCTGATAAACAACCTAGAGTTTTGCGTTGCGCTTGAAACTATAATCGCACGATAATTGGCCTGCTGAGTAAATTGCCCCAAAACGTGCACTGCCATCAAATCCTGGGTATTCGTCCGCCTTGCACCCTCTGTGGGCCGGGATAGGCTCCGGCCCGTCACGACCCTGTACAGGATTAAACGGGTAACGATAATGAATATAATTATGGAGGATAACCAACAACCACCACTCGACCCTACGTGGCGGTGACGTCATCACGACGCTTGCTTCAGGCCTCTTGCACTTCGAGGCCACGTGCATTGTCAACGGCTCGCCAACAGGAGGTCACGGGACGGAGCCATGTGCTGTGCGTTGCCCGATTGACATCGCTGGCAGATTCACCACCTGCGTCTGTTCATGTATCACAGGATGCACCTGAACACACGTACAATAAGTTATTACGAGCAATTTAGGACGGTACATTTTAGCTGAATCATAGATGGTTGCTTATGGGTTTTTTTTTTGCGCAGGAACATGAAACCGTTTCATTTGCCTTTCACTTATACGTTGACTAAAAGTAATTAACAAATAATAATAACATAACTGGGCGGCACGGTGGCCCAGTGGGTAGCGCTGTCGCCTCACAGCAAGAAGGTCCCAGATTCGAATCTCAGTTTGGGTGCCTTTCTATATGGAGTTTGCATGTTCTCCCCATGTCCGCGTGGGTTTTCGCCGGGCACTCCGGTTTCTTCCCACAGTCCAATAAAACGTGCTGCTGCATAGGTTAATTGGCTTGCAGACTTAATTGCCCACAGTGCCCGGTAATGGACTGGTGTCTCATCGTGGGTGTATCCCTGCCTGGGATAGGCTCCGGCTCACCGCGATCCTGTAGAGGACTAAGCGGTTTCTGACAATGAGATGAGATAACTAATGAAGATGTAGGACTACGGATATTTTATTGGACTACAGTGCTGTTTGACAAGTGCTCTTCAGAGCTGCCCTTTCAGGATAGCCATGTCAAGCGTTCCTTTGTTTCAAGTTTAGATCAATGCTCATACAACGAGCCGCGATAACTTATATCAACACCACAGTGCTGCAGTAGAACTGCGCTTAAAGTGTGCTGAACCCTTCATCACGCAGTAGATGGAAAATGGTTTAGCACAATGTGGACATTAGTAACTATCCTAAAAATAAAGTAAAACAAAAACAACTGTTCCAACCTTAAAGTTTGTGATATTTGCTCAAACAAAGGGGCCAGTTTCACCACTTAAACGCTGTGATTTGTAGTCTGTGTAAAATATTCTGTTATAAAAATGTCAGAGGTCAATCTTGTTCCAATCCATTTCCGCACGTTTGCCATAGTAAAGGGCAGCAAGGTGGCACAGTGACTAGCAGTGCCGCATTACAGCAAAACATACCCAAGATCAAATCCAGGGTCTAGTGTCTTTTTTCGCGAAGTTTTTTTTGTATGTTTTTCCCATCAGTGTGCACCACAGAATCTGGTTTCTTTCCACTGTCCAACAAAAATTCTACCTCGGTTCACTGACCTGATTAAAATTCCCCCAGTGCCCTGCGATTGACCAGCATCTTATAATGAGTATAGCCTTGCCTTGCTCCCTGTTTTCTGCCATGCCAGGCTCCGGCTCACTGTGACCCTTTACAGGACGAGGTGGGCACTGACAATTAATTAGGTACTCACGCAGTGAATTGAATTGAATTAATTAATTACGCAGTGAATTGGGGCTCCGGTGGTATAAGAGAAATTGAGAAATGGCCCAAGCATTTGCTCTCTTGCTAGGTTTGCAAGTGGCAGAGAATTCGGGGGGGAAGGGTGGCGGGAGGAGGAGGGTGGAGGGCAGTGGTTATTAGGAAATTAAAACAATATAATAAATAACCTCGGAACGTGAATCTTTGACGATGCTATGAACATGAGCACAGATGTACCGGCTTGTTTCATTAAAATTTCAAACGCTCTTTGGAGAGGACCCAACTTTACAGCGGTATTTTGTTAACAAATTAAATTGTACCCGTGTGAGGCCGTTCTTCAAATTATTGCTCTATTACGGCATTACAAATGTCTACACTGCTGTCGGGCAAAGTGAATGCAATAAATAAAGTGGGCCTAACAACTCGCGCGCAAAACTCTTGAGAGGGTTTAAAACGAAAGCCAAGAAGGTGGCTGTGTTCTTTTCCTCTCCACAAATAACGCTGCAAGTCCCATAGTGTGTTATTTTATGCGACCGCAGTTCAGAGATTTTTAAAGCCAGCTTGTAAATTGGTTGAAAATTTTTATTTTATTTTATTAAGCGTGCAGTTTATTACTTACGAAGCCATGCACGGGAACAAATGGGCCGGTAATAAAGGCGAACGCGTTTCCACACTCGTGTTATCTACACATTCAAGCGAGGTCTCCTCCTCTTCCTCCTCCTCTCCGGGCCACGCACGGCCGAGTGCCCCCCCCCCCCGCTTTGTTCCCGTGGCCGAACTCTTGGCCGTGGAGCCTGATCTCCGCGGGAGGCGTGCCCAGAGCGAGCGCGTCAGCGTGACGCGAAGGCGTTCGCGACCGTCACGGATGACAGAGCACGTCTCAGGACTGGCGAAGTTAAAAGGGTTGTAAAAACGCCGACCACCTGACACAGTCCATCAGTAAGGTTTTGTCACGTGCACAGAACGTGTCAATTCTTTGCTACTACAGCAGCACACCGGTGTGTTAGAGCGCAAACCCACCACACATAGGGGGCATTATGAATCTGGTTGCAATCATGAGTGAAATGTTGTGGATTTACAGGTGTGCTGATCTCTAGCACACCGTCGCGCTACTGAAGTGTTAAAGAATTAACACATTCTCTTGATGTTTACGGCACTTTTATGTTTGCGTGACCCAACCCACAAAACACTTTATCGACATGTTTTGGTGATGGGACGCAAGTAACGAAAACAAAATCGTAATCATTCTCAATTCTCCGTGAGGATCGTTACGAAGAGGCGGACTGTTAGCGCGAGGCTGCTTGAGTTTCCCATTAGTCTGCCGGGCCAATGCGATCTCACGAAAAGGCAGGGCCGCCACCACTTTGACCACGCAATACTACCGCGAGGGCAAGCAGAACTACCACTAAGACCATCTGGCACCCTCGACAAGCCACAAAGGATTACAACTAGACCATCTGATGAAAATTATAGTAATGATAAACCTCCGTACATCTGCTTGTAAAGATTTAACCAGTACTAGCCAAACTCTAGCAGTACGACCACTCGACAATTAAGCATTAGAATGAGAGTACCCAGTGCTACCACTAGACTACCGAGATTTATTGTGAAAATAGACGGGGCAGCACGACCATTAAATTATAGCAATTCAAATTATAAAGGTATTTATCATTAATTATTAGATTTACATAGTTGTGCCTTTCACCCAGAGGTCTCAAAGTGCTGCAGGGAGTTGCAGAGAGGTGGGGGAAAGTAAGCACGTGGTAAGCCGGCACCAACCTGCCAGACACCGCGTCCCCATATATATTTATGGTCTCTGCTAAATGGGTGTTTAGATGTTGGAGGAAATCCGGAGAGCCGGTGGAAACTCACACATAACAGGGGGGAGAACACACACACATTTTACACAGAAAGGTGCCCCGACAAGAATCGAACCACCTCTAGTAGGACCTTATTCCTCTCAGGCATGGATGTTACTCCAAGTAACATATTAATTCAGCTATAACGCTGCTATAAAACTATCAAGCCATTTACATGGCCATTGCAAGTGTTTTTTCGTATCACCACACCTGGATTCAGACGATTATTATTATTCATTTTTTTAGAACTGCGGAAGCTTAATTTCAACCAAACATGCGCCAGGCCATGAAGAAAGTTTGCACTTAATCTGTCTCAATCCAGTAACTTCTTACAAAAATGAAATTGAAATTAAAAGCATTATTTGGATGGAGTCTCGAGGGTCGGTCGATGGGGCTTGGGTTTCTCTATATTTTATTATTTTTTGTAACGACGCACAGCTGCCCAATTTGTCTATCGCACACTTTCCTAATGGAGTCACCGTGTACTGCGTAGTTGACGTGCGTGCCGATAGCGAATGACTTCAAGAGAGCCAAGTTAGAGTTTTTTTTGACAATGCGTTTAGTGGGGCGGCGCGGTGGCCCAGTGCGTAGCGCTGTCGCCTCACAGCAAGCAGGTCCCGGGTTCGAATCTCGGCTCGGGTGCCTTTCTGCGCGGAGTTTGCATGCTCTCTCCCCGTGTCCGCGTGGGTTTGCGCCGGGCACTCCGGTTTCCTCCCACAGTCCAAAAGCATGCTGCTGCATAGGTTAATTGGCTCGCAGGCTAAATTGCCCCGTATTGCCCGGCGATGGACTAGCGTCCCGTCGTGAGTATATCCCTGCCTTGTGCCCTGTGTCTGCGGGATAGGCTCCGGCTCACCGCGACCCTGTACAGGACTAAGCGGTTTCTGACAATGAGACGAGAATGCATTTAGTTTGGGC
The DNA here is from genome assembly GCA_036362905.1 of Mordacia mordax. Lineage (NCBI taxonomy): Eukaryota > Metazoa > Chordata > Hyperoartia > Petromyzontiformes > Petromyzontidae > Mordacia > Mordacia mordax. The sequence goes on from JAZEWT010000013.1 coordinate 4,890,193, forward strand.
GTCGTGCCGCGCACAGCCGCTTACAGAGCCACGTACGCGGGAAGGCAGTGCTGCAGCATGAGCACTCGACTAAGATACGATCTCGGCCGCCCAGTCGCCGATGCCAATTCTGTGATTGACACGTTGCAGTGTCTCAGCAGTCGTCACCGATTGGCTCTCCGAAGCCATGGCAATGTTCAGTTTTGTCTATTGGATCGGGACCGACAACTGAGACCTCTGTTTGGGCATTAATAAAGAAAAAGTTGCGATGTGTTTTCTCCTGAAGTTTACCTTTTGGAAATAATATTGGTGGCATACAATGGCGTGCTCTTGCAAATAATGCCACGTGGGTCTCAGATGCGTTTTGCAGGAGGCGAAAACATGACTTTGTGGTGTGTAGCAGCCACGAATTTCGTGTTATAATTGACAAGGTGAGCTACGGTTTCATCCTAAAAAATGTATGATTCTGCATAGAGCGGCATGGTGCCACAGTGAGTAACTTTGCCACCTCCCAGTAAGGAGGTCCCAAATTCCAATCTTAGTCCTGGTGCCGCGCTTCTGTGTGGAGTTTCCATGTTGTCCCCGTGTCTGTGTGGGTTTTGCTGGGTTGTCCGGTTTCCTGCCACAGTCCAAAAACATGCTGCTGTCTAAGATAATTGGTATGCACCTAGAATGGTGTTTATTGTTACAGTATAAAATACACTATGAACTTACCAGCTATGAATATGGGATCCCTGCGAGACAACAAACGTACGAACTGATCAACGCAATAATACCTAAAATACAAATGTACCAATTTGTTCAAATGCCGGGCCTCATATCCATTTGTTAATGGATATGAGGCCCGGCATATACCTAGCATGGGACGCCAGCCCTCCGCGACCGTGTACAGGAATATTTGGATTTTGATAATGATGATGATTCTGTGTAGATGTCAATGGTTAGCTGTGAACGATTGCTTCCAAAATCCGCTCTTTCAGGATAGCCCTGTCGAGCGCTCCTTCTCTCTCCTTCGCGACATTTCGCCTCCCACGTTCGAGGCATCCTCAGCTGCCCTCTGGCGAAGGGGAGAGGGGGAGCGCTCGACACGGCTATCCCGAAACAGCAGATGTTGGACACAATCGTCATCCCTCGAGCCGTGACAGCACCTACATCAGTACAATGGGGCAGCTGTGTTTATCACTGTACTGCGGACTCAGAAGTGGGTGCCCTCCTCCATAGGGCCATCAATTGGAGTTATCAATGCTGTCGAGGATAGAATACGAAGGGGTTAAGGGGATGTGGGATTATGCCAAGAGAGCAGCTAAAATAACATTTCACAAGATCTATTTTCTATTTTCTGCAATGGCTTTAGGGGCACTTAATATCCATTTATGCCGTGATGGAAAACGTGATCAATAGTTCCATGCATTGTGCGGTAACGGTACGCGTGCGCTTGTGTGTGTGTGTGTGCACGTGTGCGAGTTGCTTATTTTAACGCGGTGGCTCAGTGTTCAGTGCTGCTCCAAGGAACCGGTGACCCGAGTTCGATTCCTGCCCAATGCCAAGACGAGTGCCGATTATCTGAACCAGTTGTGGGCCTCCCCTAGGTCGACTCAGCCTCAAATGAGTACCGAGTGCGGTGTGTAAACATTGCTACTACGGAGACAAAGGCGGCCGGGCGTGATTGTGGTCACCCACCCCCTCTTGTGCCTTGCTAGCTTTCATGGGTGCTCAATCATAGCACTTGACCTAACAGTCTGTTGAGGCTATATGGGCGATCTGTGTCATTGCATGTGTGTTTAGATACACGCCTGTTGTACATGAGTGTGTGTGTGCACGTACGGAATGTGTAATCGTGTTTGTGGAATCAGTAGTGAGCTGGTGATCACGCTGTGTAACCATCTCAGCAGAGCCATCTCTCTGTTAGCGTAGCTTGCCACGGCTCTAAATATGAGAATTGCTCTTAAGAGCCGCTCTTTCGGGATAGCCGTGTCAAGCGTTCCTCCTACATTCTCGAAAAAGCAGCTACGCAGAGCGATTGTCGTGATGTCCTTTGATTCATCACCGTGTAGCACGCCTGTGATGATGCCTGGCTGAAATCAGCTGAGCCAAAATTGTGTCGAGTCAAAGTACTTCTGTGCTGTTTTCATCTCCATTGGTGGCCTTGAGCCGGTGATGCCTTGTGCCATTTGTCTGCAGAGATAGACATAG
>JAZEWT010000013.1:4967567-4978892 GCA_036362905.1 Mordacia mordax
TGTGATGTAAAGCAACATTAAAATAACGATTAATATGAGCCGTGTTTTAATACCATTGTTATGAATATTAACAATGTCCTTGTTAAGGGGTCCAGTAGGTCTGGATTAGAACCGACAGTTTCGTTGATTTGAGGCGATGTCCTGTGAGAAATGTTTACGCCACGTTGCCAGGTCCACTTAAGCAAATGCGTTGCTCACAGCCTCTTTCAATGCCTCTGCTGTCGTGGAGGTTGATTTTTAAACACATTCATTGACAAATCCCCGCAGTGAGTCATCACATGCGGCATCGAAGCCACCCTGCAGATGTCATTTTGAGTGAGTTGGTCATTTATTTCCTCTCGTGTTTCCATCGCTCGACTTTGAAATTAACCCACAAATAAAAACGTAAATTAAATCTAAGATAAATATTGCATTTGCTATTGCACAAATACACATTTTATTCTTACTGTGCCACGATTATGTAATGATGCATTCCAAAGAGGTAGAGTATTAATGGTTTTGCCAATGGATTATAAACAATGAACCATTCTGTTCGACTCTAGTAAATATTTTAACAATTAAAATTGAAACCATATTCGCTTCAGCAAGGCAGTGCACAACTTTGCAGTTAAAAAAAGCTAGACAACCTACTAAAAGTCTCTATTGACTTTTAAAAACATAGGCATTGGGCTTATACTCCGTCTTAGTTACAATGATAAAGTTCAGTCAGAACGAGATTTAAATCGTTCTCAAATTAAGGGCTTCCCCTGGAAAAAAAAGTAGAATTTCCTCCACTGATTAAGCACTGTCTTTTTTTAAAGGTACTGAACAGTTCTATTGCGTGTTGGGCAGATGAGGCACTTTTTGAACATTTTTTTTTAACAGCCTATACATGTGAAGCAACATCCTATTTGATGATTGCTTCAAAAAGCTGCTCTCTTGGGACAGTCGCGTCGATCGCTCCCTCTCTCCCTCCATCGCGACGTTTCGCGTCACACGTTCGAGGCATCCTCGAGCGCAGTGTGTGTGTGTGTGTTCTGTGTGTGACTCCTATTTATATGTCCTATTTGCAATTGCAATGTATATCACATTTAGAAGTTGACATTAGGGGGGAGATGGTGGCGTAGTGGGTAGCGCTGGCACCGCATGGCAGGAACGTAGGGTACGATTCCGGGTGCCTTTGTGTGTCCGCGTGGGTTTTCTCCAAATACTCCGTTTTCCTCCCACAGTTCAATGAAATGCTGCTACCCATGCCAATTGGCCTGGTAACTAAATTGCCCCGGGTGCCTAGCTATGGACTGGCGTCCTATCCTGGGTATAGCCCTTTTCGGTGCGCTGCGTCCGCCGGGATAGGCTTCGGCTTACTGCAACAACCCGAATAACGCGAGTACTGACAAGGAACGAATGACGACTCTCGTCGGAGATTATAATAGAAATGGGGGGGGGGGTCGGTTAAGCGTTTGATCGATCGGTGGGAGAAATTTCCACGGATTATTACAATGAAAACAACAAAAAATGCCACGGCTGACACACGCGTCCCCATTCCTCTGGGGCATGAGCAACGTCGAGCCATGTTAAGCCCTCCGGGCAAACCACCGTAAGCGTCTTCGCAACGTGTCCCCGGTTTTTTTAAAAATAATATAATATTTTTCGAAACAATAAGCGCAACAACAACAAAAAAGCGTGATGGGGAACTATGAGTCAATTGCGTATGATAGCCACCACACACGGCACACATTTTACACGGGGCGGTTAAGCGAAGAGCGACAAAATGTAGAAATAAAATCCTTTTAGGCACGGCTCGTAATCCTTAAGCGCGGTGTGGTGGCGCAAATAAAAAAAAGAGAAAGGCACGAAAGAATTCCACAGCGGAATTCCTGGGAGGGCACAGTGTGGCGGCCGAGAGGAGGGGGCGGATAATCCTTGTGTAAATATGGACGGCGGAGACACGTGCGGAGCACATTCGTGAGGGTCAACCCGAGTGTGGCTCGGGTTGCGCGCACGCACGCACGCACGCACGCGTCGACTCACGACTCATGAGTACCCAGTAGGGCGGTGTGGCGACATCGCCGCTTGGGAGACAAAGGCGGCCCGGTGTGTTGCTGGGCACCTACCTCCTCGTGTGCCCTGCCGGCCCCCTTCATCGGTGGCCCGACGGCCTGTTAAGGCGGCTGCACGGGGGAGATCCTTTGTGTAAACGGGTTTCAAGTGCGCGCGTCTCGGGAGCGGTGGCGCAGTGATCAGCGCGCTGCGCTACAAACAAACCGAGCTCCCCCGTAATTCCGAACGCAGTTCGGAATCGCGCTCACGGCCACCAACACCGCCGGCGATTATCATCAGAACGGTACTGAGCGTCGTCCAATTCAACTCATCCTCAAATGGGTACAAGGTGTCGCGTGAATGCATTGCCAGTAGGGAGACAAAGAAGGCCAGGGGTGGTGATGGGTACCCACCCAAACTGCGTGCCCTGCCAGCATTCTTAATAGGTGCTCGCCAACAGCGCTTATCCCATACAGCCTTTTAATGCCTACACGGGAGAGTCTCTGTCTTACAGGGTGAGAGTTGTGTGACGTCCGTGGTAGCCTGCGTTTGACTACAGGCCCAGTCACACGCCGTGTCTGAACCAGTCCTCGAGCGCTCGGACACGGAATGTGGAGTGGTGTTACCGAGGCGGAAGGCTGTCTGGCACGCGAGCAAGCTGGGGGCATGGCATGCGAGTTAGTTGAGCTTTTCTGCTGTTTATATGCACAGCGTTGTGTGGTGTCAAGTACCATCATCGTTATCCGTGCCCGCTTAATATTGTACGGGGTTAACCGGGGGCCGGAGCGTGTCTCGGCAAACACAGGCCTCAAGATAGGAATATGCTCAGGGTGGGACGCCAGTCCATCGCAGGGCACCGGGGGTGAAATTGATGCAGCAGGTCAGTTAACGCGGTCAGCAGCATGGCTTTGGAAACACGATCCGCGGACCAACCCGACCCCACTCGCCAACTCATTTTAATCCTACCCCAGCGGCGTCGTTTAAACACGCCGCATAAAAAAAAAACCCGCCCACCAAGGCTTTGAAATTAAATTAAATGAATAAAGTTTAAATTATTCACACGTCGGTGTGAAATAATTATCTTAGCCATCCTTGTCAGTGTGGGCAGGGTGGGGGAGAGGTGGATGGAGCGCCTCCCATCGTCTCCACTCTCGTCTATCTCTCAATCCGCTCTGATTCATTCATTCGTTCCCAGTCCCCCGCTTGATGCAGCGAAGTGCCGTGGTGAAGCCGGATCCTATCCCGGTAGATACGGGGCGAAAAGCAAGGCTATATCCAGCATGGAATGCCAGTCCATTGCGGGGCACTGAGGGCAGATTAGTTAGCAGGGCAATTAGCGTAGGCAGCAACATGTCTTTAGACTTTAGGAAGAAACCGGAGTACCTGGCAAAAACCCACGCGGGCACGGGGAGAACATGCAAACTCCAGAGAGAAAAGCATTTGTGCCAGGAATCGAACTCGGGTATCAGGCAGCAGCGCTACTCACTCCAATACCTCTTATGCTTACAACTATCTCGTGCATCTCATCTGAATGTCCCTGTCTCTATTTAATCGCTCTTTTTAATATAAGACCTCCCCATACTCATCTCTGTATCTTATCAACAAGTCACTGCACATGTGTTCTTCACAAATAGACAATTATACGAGCGACGCAAACTGTGGGCCATACAGTAAGCCCACAGAGAGACTCGGTGACCCACAGAGACCCAGAGAGATGCTACATTAGAGAAACGCCACAGTGGTAGGATTTGGGCCTTGAAAGTCACACTATTGACCACATGGTAAACAAAGGTGGCCTGTGGCCTTCTGCAGAGGAGGAATAGCAAAACCACACAAACTCTCTCTTGGCGAGCAGACCTCGACACCGCCATCTAGCTCAGGAATATATTTCGGCGCGCATAAACATAGTAGCAGAATAATACATGCAGTAATAATCATAATAATTGCACTACTGAAGCGCTTTTCACCCGAGGGTCACAAAGCGCTGCACAGATCTGTGGAGAGAACGGCATGTCAGCAACAACGATGACAGATGAACGGAAAATCAACAGTAACGGTTTTTTTTAAATAATATAAATCATTTCCTCGGGCGGCAGGGTGGCACAATGGTAAGATCTGCACGCACTGAAGACTGGTCCTTCACGTAGTGGTTCGATTTACCACCTCGGGTGGCCTTGCGAACGGTGTTTGTGTGTTCTCTGTGGACATCTCTCCAGGTTATCCGGCTTCCTCTCACAACTGAAAGATACTCATCAATCGGTCGATGGCATCGTAATATGTGACGTTGTGTCTGTGAAATGTTGGCCCCGGCTAATCGTGTGCCTGCCTTCTCCTTACCCCGCCCATCAGTCGTTCTCTCCTCGAACAAATACCTTCGATGAATTGTAAATTTTGATTTAATTTCCCACCCATTCGAAACCTCTCATTTCTTTCACAAACACACACACACGCACTTGCGTGTCTCCCGTCCCTCTCTCAGGCTTCCCCGTAGCTCTGGCGAATTATGTTCAATGTCTCCACGTTGGAGGATCGTGGCCCCCTCTGCTTGATCGCAAATCCACAATCCGCCCCCCGTCCCCCCGCGGTATCTAAAAGCTTGTACACCTCTGCTCTGGAGGTCGAGCCAATGAGGCCAACTTCGTGAGCGTGACAACGCTCCTTCTTCTGCAAATAATCGCGATCCGGCAAGGTTGCCTGCAATTCCCGTCGCGTAGTCACCGCGGTGAACGCCGCTGTCAGGCGCCGAACGTCCACGCGCGCTCGCTTGTGAAGCCATTTTGGCTTTTAACTTCGAAAAAGAGAGCGGCACCCTGGCCCCAATGGGTAGCGCTGTCGCCTCACTGCAAGAAGGTCCCGGGTTCGAATCTCGGCTCGGGTGCCTTTCTGTGTGGAGTTTGCATGCTCTCCCCGTGTCCGCGTGGGTTTTCGCCAAGCACTCCGGTTACCTCCCACAGTCCAAAAAACATGCTGCTGCATAGGTTAATTGGCTTGCAGACTAAATTGCCCGCAGTGCCCGGTGATGGACTGGCGTCCGGTCGTGGGTCTATCCCTGCCTTGCGTCCTGTGTCTGCCCGGGATAGGATCCGCCTCACCGCGACCCTGTACAGGACTCAGTGATTTCTGACAATGAGATGAGATGAGACTTTGAAAAAGAAAGGCAGCGTTGTGGCGCCGTGGGCAGCAATAAGGGCCCGCGTTCTGTTTCCATCTCGGGCGCCTTTTCTGTGTGGAATTTGCGTGTTCTCTCTCTCCCAGTGTCCGGGTGGGTTACTTCGTCGGGTACTCCGGTTTCCCTCCCCCCACCGTCCAAACACACACCGCTGCCTAGGTTAATTGTCCTGCTGAGCAAATTGCCTCTCAAAACGTGCCCTGCGATGTACTGGCGTCACATCATAGGTATAGCCCCGCTTTGCTCGCTATATCTGCCGGGATAGGCAGATATAGAACGGGCATCGATAACGAACTGAACTTTGAAAAAGAACATTGTTGGGCTATAATGCGAAAACGAAAAACCAGTCTTGTTCTTGACCAAAATCATTGGCCCTCACGCGTCCAGCCAACTTAAGCATTGCCCTGAGCTGTGACTGCAATGCAGCGCCATTCCATTCCGCACGCGTATCCTGCCAGGGATTCGCAGTGGAACACGCAGGTGCATTCCTAATTATCCTTATATTTCATGGGCGAACAAAGAGCACTAATTGGAGGCAAAGGATGATGAAAAGGATGATTAGGGTAGTACACGCTCACCACGGAGCGCACTCTCGTGCGTGTGCAAAGAATACAAGTTGCTGAGCCACTGTGCGAACGGCGCAATTTTTTTTTATGCAACTCCCAGGAAATTGAGAATTCACAAACGAACACGCGATTCTACGTGATAGGACACAATAAGGCAGAGTGCCTCCGTAGCACCGTGCAGCCTTTTGCAGGCTGTAGGACCAAGCGCCGTTTAGCAAGGACACACGAACGCGAGCGCAGCGCACGAGGAATCTAAATCGGGCCCGGTGGCCCGTAACCGCGGCTCGCTCCGGCACTGCCCCGACTGCGCAGAGATGACACGCGCGCACGGACGGGTGAAAGCGGAAAGGTTACCAAGCGTGCTGCGAGATTGCACGGCGGTGCGCGTCGAGGCGAGGGGACGTCCCTCGCTCCGGGAGAGAGAAAAAGCCTCTCGCTTAGTCGCGCTGCGCAAAAATGCAACTGCGTCCATCCGAACATCTGTTCCGCACGGGGCAGTCGGTGTTTGCGATCGCTGCGGGCTTCGGGAATGAATCGCGGGGACCTCAGCCGTAGCTTAAGACGAGCTTCAAAACCTTCAAAAGTTGTCGTGTCCCCCACCGGATGTTTGTAAGAGCAGTCGGGTGCTGTCTTGTGCGGTGTAACTGCGAGCGCGGAGACGCGGTGTCATCACAGCTCTGCGCGGCGCTTTGTGACCCTGGGGTTAAAGGCGCTTTAGAAATGCAATTATTATTATTATCCCCGAGGCTGATTCCCAGAGGCGACGCCACGCGACATCTAGGGCGAAACTTTGTCCTCTGTCGCGATGTCGAGACCCGCAGCGGAATTGGCAGGCACCCTAATTTGTGCGCGGATGTGAATACATTGCGTCACCTATTGGAGGCTAGACGTTGAGTCTGTCGCGAAAACTTCACGGGGACACGGCCGTGCCTTCTTATGACCGCGTAAACGAATTAACGTCCCGATGAAACGAGCAAATGAGTAGTGCTCACTTTTCGCTCGGTTTTGGTTATCTTTATAGTGCGCTGGGTAGTCCGGTTTCCTCCCGCCGTCTAAAGACGCGCTGCTGCCTAGGTTAATTGGCCTGCTGAGTAAATTGCCCCCAGAGCCCTGCGATGTACTGGTGTCAGATCCTGGGTATGATCCGGCCTTATTCCCTCTGTCTGCGGGGATAGTCTCCAGCCCCTCGCGATCCTGTGCAGGATAAAGGGGGTATTGATAATAATGATGATGATGATATTTTCACTGGTCTTCTGCCAAGCGTAGCCTATGGGTGACCTGTATAGCTTAGGTGACTGGTAATTGGTACTTGAACATTGAACATTTTGTCCCGCATGTGATTTTATCCAGGGGTGAAAGTAACTTACGTTTTTCACTCGTACAGTCGTATTACAACCTCACTGCCCACGTATACTGTTTTGGCTGCTTTGTCTACTATATTAAACGAAAATCGTACCGGATAGTGCCGGCTGACTTTTAACTCTGATTATAGTCCTTGACATCCCGAAGATGTTTGTTTGCACCTGGCATTGGCTGTAGTCGTGTACATTCTACATTCTCATGGCAGGGCCATGCCATATGGCTGGCGGTACAGCCGTTGAGATTCGCTCTCAAGATCTGCTCTTTAGGGATAGCCTTGCCCAGCATTCCTGCCGTCTTCTCGACGTTTCGCCTCCACGTGCTCCGCTTGACGATGCTTACCACGTGGCAGGTGAAAAGCTACATCGCGCCATGAAAACCATCATCGCTGCATCAGCAGTGCCAACTATTTGTGGTTTGCGGCGCTTTCTGTATGAATATTGATCAGCTTCAGATCTCTTTGCAGTTTCCCTGAAATTAATTGAGCTGTTATGATTACAATGCCGGTGATATTTAATGACACCTAGTTAGTGACAATACAATGACCACCCTTCAATTGTCATAATAAATGTTGTACTTTGTTGCAGTTCTGATTTCAAGGAAGTGGTGGGGGGAAGCTCCAACTCTGCACGAGAAGAGCTATGGTTAGTGAGTTCAACTCACAACTGAAAGATCGGAGTTTAAATCCCAGACCGGGGTTGGTTGAATGCAACTCATTGGGTCTCCAACCAGTCGATCGCGTGATCGACAGGTCGATCCCATAGTCTTGAACGGTCGATCAGTCGAATGCAACCAATCACTGTGGACTGACGTTTATAACGAGTCACACGTGTAAACGCGTCACCATGCAGTGTCGAGGTATCGTAAATTAAAAAGGTGGAATTGATACCGGTGTCGATTCAAGTCCTGTCGGAAATCGATACATAAATTGTAAGTTGTGAGTGTTTTGTGCAGGATACGTATTTTGGGGTTTTAGTCAAGTGTATTTTTTGACGAGAAGACCGTACGTTATATTTAGACACTAAAAGGTTGTAGATCACTTGTTCTTTGGGAATAAAGTTGCCGCCTGCTGTACGAAGTAAGCAGAGGTGATGGAGACACCGCAATTCGCAAGGGGAATGTGGGATCCAGGTGTTGGCTAAGTACCGGCCAATCGAGCTGATCGCCACCACACTGTCCGCTCTGCAGTAGTGAGCCTAATGTCGTCATGGTGACGTTAACTCCCATGATGCAACATGCGTCAGTATCACCAATGCGTAGCAGCGTAGCAGATTTCACTCATTGGCCACCAGAGTTTAATTCCCAGCCACGGATTTTGTCTTCTGAGAGAGTTTATTCTGAATCATTTCCGGACCATCTTTACTACCAACTTGGACTGACCAGAATGATGAAGTATAGTCAAGCCACCCTCATGACCAACGTGCTGTCAGGAGACAATGTTTCAGCAAGTGTACCGATTACGTTTCTATCATTATTATTATCATCCTCATTTTCATCGACCCAAGGGTGCACAGCGTCAGTTTGATAAAATGTAGATTAGAAGGGAATGATAATGACAGAGGTATGGTTTTGTGTTCGTGCCCCCACACAACTGTCACTAACAACCAGGTCCATTTAAAAATATATGAAAATATTAACCATTGCAAATTATAAATAAATCTGCTGAAATTGGACAAGCACGTGAATGCTTTCCATGTAAATGTATGTTTTTCAGTGACGGCGCTCAGGATAATAATCCACTTTGTACACCAAGAGTAAGGCCTTATTTTTAGCTCATCGAGCGTGCGCATTTAAATCTTGATATCAAACGATATTGCAGTGGAAGCCGCAAATTAGGAATGTGTTTATTACAAAACATGAATTGCAAATTCCGGCGCCATGCATACATTTGGATGCTTATCGGGGCCTCGTGGCCGTCTGTGATGGATTACATTTAAAACATCGAGATTCGTTGTAAATGTCATGTTGTTACTCGCGATATGAACAGGCAGGAAAGTAGAAATGCCGAGTAAGTAGCTTTCTCCTCCAGAGTGGAGGCTGAATTTGTTGGACTGCTCGGGAGCATTGCTGTAAACACCCGCCGTAGTTTCACGTCTGTGTTCTGGTCATGCGAGCAGAGTAGCTGCCTTGCGGGTGATCTTGTTGCCAGCCTTTAACTGACTCTTCTGACATATCCTCTTGACCTGGAATTTTCATCCAGACGTCCGTTTGGAGCATATTGCCAACGAGTGCCGGACTCCAGGCCGGTTCACCAAGGGAGATGCGATCAGGAGCACTAGACTCCAGACCTGTTCGCCAAGGGAGACCCTAGCAGTAGTACTAGCCTCTAGACCTGTTCACCAAGGGAGACCCTAGCAGGAGTGCTGGACTCCAGAGCTGTTCACCAAGGGAGACCCTAGCAGTAATACTAGCCTCCAGACCTGTTCACCAAGGGAGACCCTAGCAGTAATACTAGCCTCCAGACCTGTTCACCAAGGGAGACCCTAGCAGCAGTGCTGGACTTCAGACCTGTTCACCAAGGGAGACCCTATCAAGAGCGCTAAACTCCAGACCTGTTCACCAAGGGAGACCCTAGCAGTAGCGGTAGACTCTAGATCTGTTCCCCAAAGGAGACCCTAGCAGGAGCACTGGACTTCATGTGACGTATCCTTGGGATTCGTTAGAATATATAAACACCTCTATCGTGATCAAGTTACAATCCATGAGGATGGAAATGATGGTGAGGGTGCAAGGAGTTCAATGATGGCATATGGGAGGGAAGTTGAACGTCTGGAATTCGATGTGGCTCGAAATAGCCATTGTCAGACTGAGGAAGAGATCAAAACTTAAGAAAACATGGTTATTGTGTATCCATTATACATGAATGTCTCTTTGGCTCATACATGCAATTCATTTAATTACGATATTAGTGTCCCACCTGTTTATGAAATTATTTCAGATTTGTTCAGATGGCCGAGTTAAGAAATTAACTCATTTTCGTTCGAGGATTTTTACATATTGACGATCGTTTCGAAAAGCTGTTCTTTCGAGATAGCCGCGACGATCGCACCGCCGTTTTCTCGCGGCTATCCCGCAAGATCAGCTTTTCGAAGCGATCGTCATGCATTGAGCCGTGAAAACCTACATCGTGACATTTTTGCATATTCTTAAAAGTTACAGTGATTCCCAAGGCTATCCGTTCAGTTTCAGATTATGGCCCAGCACACTCTTATCTAATCTGTTGCCAGCCTTTGGAGAGTCTCACAAATCCTGAGCTGTTCTCGTGTTTTAGCTTTAAGATTGTAATGTACTCGTAACCGTGTGCGCCTTCGCTGGATTTTTAGAATGTCTGCCCACACGGAGGCAGTCAACACTTTTTTGCGCGTTCGCTGACCACTTGTGCCTGGCGTAACCGTCGTTTTGTATCAGCGTTCATGCATCTGTACTGAGGGTACTGAGTTCAAATCCTTCATAGGCACGCATTTAATCTGCGCAGCACCAAAGCCGTGTGCGTCTCGTGTTCAGCTTTGCTCGCTCTTGGAGAAAACTCACGAGAGCCAGCAGCAACATTGCCAAAACGACTGCAAAGAACAATCCAGGTCAAAACCGTGATGTCAGCAGAAAACAAGAGATATCAGAAGAACGTATTACATGCTCGGAACAAGATCGCCCCTAGAGTAGGTACTTTGCTATCCTTGCCAATGGTAAAATGAGCCGTGGTTGAATTGTGGGTGCATTGTTGAAATGGAATAAGCAGTGTGCACGTAACGGCTTTACATGCAACGGTTGTACATGTAACAGGTGTACATGTAACAGGTGTACATGTAACGGGTGTACATGTAACGGGTGTACATGTAACGCCACCATTATTTCAGCTCCTCTGAAAGCCCCTTTAACCTATGTTAAAGTGTGAAGAAAAGTTAGCCCTGATTCATAGTTGCTTTCTTTTGGGTTAGGTCGCACAATGACTTATTCAAAAAGTCATATCGCGATTCAAATGTGGCTCAATATATCGCTGCATCAGCAGTGCCAGTGTTGTTGGTGGAGAGTAACCGCCTAACATTGAAACGGGTCACGACGCTCAGCCAGAGATTATGTCCAGTATTATTGGCTGTGTCGGGTGGAGGAGCGATTACTACACACACTATTACACGAGGGCGGCGCGGTGGCCCAGTGGTTAGCGCTGACGCCTCGCAGCAAGAAGGTCCCGGGTTCCAATCTCTCGGCTCGGGT
>JAZEWT010000013.1:5039778-5050867 GCA_036362905.1 Mordacia mordax
AAACTCCACACAGAAAGGCACCGGAGCCGAGAGACTCGAACCCGGGACCTTCTTGCTGTGAGGCGTCAGCGCTAACCACTGCGCCACCGCGCCGCCCCGAGTGTGTATGCAGTTATTCTACTGGACCGGCCAAACCTGCCAAAGCGCAAGTTGGTCGAGAGGCTGAGCAGACACTTCGCACGTTACGTTGAACATTAGGCGGCCGCTCCATCACGGCTGCTAACGCTCCCGCGACAAGGAATTATCCACTGCTCCTGTGCGCGCAAGCAGCACAGGCCGACAGTTTATATACGCGCCTGCAACTGGTGTATGTGTGTGTCTGTACATGTACGGCAGTGCACTGCATAGACACACTCTCAAAGTGCACCTGGCCTGGCACAGGAACCGTGGGGATGGCACCACTTGGCGTCAAACGGCGGTTGTTGCTGTACGGCGGTAGCACAGCCGTTGGGCGCGATGCTGCGCTACAAACCTCGTGACACGAGCTGGCTGGCAAACACCAGTGACCGTTGTAATGCACTGGTGCCGGGCCCTTTCACAGGCTGGACGCGACCTCAAGTGAACAAAGTCGCATTGTCAGAAACCGCTTAGTCCTGTGCAGGGTCGCGCGGTGAGCCGGAGCCTATCCCGGCAGACGCAGGGCGCAAGGCAGGGATATACGCACGATGGGACGCCAGTCCATCACCGGGCACTGAGGGCGATTTAGTCTGCAAGCCAATTAACCTATGCAGCAGCATGTTTTTTGGACTGTGGGAGGCAACCGGAGTGCCCGGGGAAAACCCACGCGGACACGGGGAGAGAACATGCAAACTCCACACAGAAAGGCACCCGAGCCGAGATTCGAACCCGGGACCTTCTTGCTGTAAGACGGCAGCGCTACCCACTGGGCCACCGCGCCCTCCGAAGTGAACAATCGTCGGTGTGTAAATCATCGCGGTTGTGTCAGGGATTCGACCGTGTAACGGGCTGTGTGTGTTGGCTGCTGGGCTCCCTTGCTTGCCTGGGGGCGGGGGGAGGTTCCTCTGTCCAGCGAGTCATTGCTGTTGAAAATTTAGTAATAATAATAATTCCGAAAGGGCATTGATGGCTTAAAGTGGACAGTGTAAGTGAACGTGAGCTGATGTCATAATCCTCATTCATGCCCAATTGGCCACTGACTCAGGCTGTCGGCCCTTTTGGGAAGGCAATTCAACTCACAATACAACGATACGTTGTGCAAAGTTAACCTCACCGCTGTTATAAATAGACTGCTTCCCCACCATGGGAATGTAGAATTTCCATTGCCTGGGCTCATTGGCAGCAATTGAGATGTGTGCCCCAACCCCACGTGATTGATCTCGCTGACACGTTACGCTTGAAATTACACAGGCGGCTGGGTTGTGGCCCAGTTGCAAGGGTACCAAAGCTTCTAATTTTGAGTCGTTAGCGTCTGTCCCTCCGGCCAGGGTCGCGTCGACCCACAGTTGCTCTGAAATCAATTCAAGTAGAGACAGCCTTGTAGGGATCTGCCACTCTGTTGCAAGTCTGGTTGCCTCCCCCACCCTCTCCGCTGTTTCCACGCTGCACCTATCTATCCATATCTCGTCCATGATCAGGCGTGGGATTTGCACGTGTTATAAACTGTATTATTATTATTTGTAATGAACCTGTTCACCAAAGAAGACCCTAGTAGGGGTGCTAGACTACAGATGACATAGCTATGGGGTACATTGGAACACACAATCCCCTCCACCACGGTAAAGTTACAATCCATAGAGGAGTGGAAGGCAAGATTATGAAGGTACATACAGCTATGGACTGGCGTCCCATCGTAGGTGTATCCCTGCCTTGCGCCCTGTATCTGTCGGGATAGGCTGCGGCTCACCGCAACCCTGTACAGGACTAAGCGCGGCTGCTGACAATGAGATGAGATGATACCGTTAACTTTAGCTATAAAAGAATCGTAAAGTGACCGTAAGCTTTGTACGATCGATGTATGGCAGAAAACGGTGCGCATGTGATCATCCACAGGCTTGAACTCAAAGTGAGGAAGAGCTTCTCCTCGAGGCAGTTTTAGCGAGCCCTTATAAAGATGGGTTCACCAACATCATCTCCAGCTGCTTACACGAGGGCGCCTTCTTATTAGCGTTTCGAGAAACGCTTAAAATCGGTGGAGAGAAAAAAGGAATTCAGCCGCAGAGCGTGACCAATGGGCACGCGCTAAGTGACGGTGATCTCGTTAACCCAGCCGAGTTGGACTGGCACGAGGTTAACCGCTGCCTGAAGTCGGCGATGCTGTTGACGCGTCGCCGGTTATCTGACTCGGTCAGAGCTCAGCGCCGGTGGCCCCGGCCACGGGACAGTGGCCGCCGTGGCCGCTGGCGAATCGCCGCCGCCGGGCGGCGCGGTGGGGCAGCGAGGAGTGGACGCTGCCTCGCAGAGAGGAGGGCCCGGGTTCGATACCCGGCTCGGATGCCTCTCCGCGTGGAGTTTTGCGCATTCTTCCCGCGTCCGAGTGGGTTCTCGCCAAGTCCTCTGTTTTCCTCCCTCGGTCCGAAGACATTCCGCCCGGGCTCAATGATCCGCTGACCAAATGGTTGCCCTGTGACAGACGGGCGTCCCATCCTGGGAGCGTCCCAACCGCGCGTCCGCCCGGATAGACACGAGGCCACCGCAGCCCCGTACAGCCGATTAAGTGGTGGTCGCTAGCGGGTGAATGAAACGCGATGACGAGACTAAACGCGTGTCGCCCCCTGCCCCCCCCGCCGCCCTCCCTGCCGCCGCAGTGAACAAGATCGTGTCGCACCTGATCGTGGCGGAGCCGGACAAGATGTACGCCATGCCGGACCCCACGGTGCCGGAGAGCGACATCAAGGCGCTGACCACGCTGTGCGACCTGGCGGACCGCGAGCTTGTCGTCATCATCGGCTGGGCCAAGCACGTGCCCGGTCAGTGAGCGGGGAGGCGGGACGTTCATTGCTCCAGGCACAAAGGTGCCCGGGGAGCTTGCGAGGTCTGGATGCGCGATCGCTGCGACGCGGCGAGCGTCCAAACCATTTCCACAACGTGAGAACGCGTTGAAGGCGAATGGCAATGAAACTCGCGCACGGCGGCAGAATGACGGCGGCACGGTGGCGAGGCAGTGACATCCGCGCCGGGCAACAAGAAAGTCCTGCCCAAGGCCTTGACCCCCTTTCTTTGTCCAGTTTGTATGTTCTCCCCCCGTTCTGTGTGGGTTTTCTCCGGAGGTTTTCCGGTTTCCATCCCAAGACTGATAAAACCACTGATTGATTAATTGGACGATAACATAATATAGGGGGATGCAGTGCCTAGCAAGTTGGCGCCGGCTGACTGCGATTTCTTCGCTCCCCTGAATAGTTATCGCTTCGAATGAACACCTTTGACATTGGGCGAAGAGTGTGTGAGTTGTACAACGTGAAATTAATTTACTCTTTCAGATTAAATTTAAAGAATTGAAAGCTTCAACTAACTCAGGCAGTGTGTTGAGCAATACTCCAACATCCGCCCCCCCCACCGTTAGTCTACACGAGCCAGTGCAATGAAGAACAGCCCACCGTGGCTGCGATGTTATCAGCTTGTAAAGAGAAATAAATTGGATAACGTTCAACTATATCATCATTAGGTGGCGCGGTGGCCCAGTGGTTAGCGTTGACGCCTCACAGCAAGAAGGTCCCGGGTTCGAATCTCTCGGCTCGGGTGCCTTTCTGTGTGGAGTTTGCATGCTCTCCCCGTGTCCGCGTGGGTTTTCGCCGGGTACTCCGGTTTCCTCCCACAGTCCAAAAGCATGCTCCTGGATAGGTTGATTGGCTCGCAGACTAAAATTGTCCCGCAATGCCCGGCGATGGACCGGCGTCCCGTCGTCGGGTGTATTCCTGCCTTACGCCTGTGTTTCCGGGATAGGCTCCGGCTCACCGTGACCCTGTATAGGATTAAGCGGTTTCAGATAATGAGATGAGAGAGAGTTTATATCATCATTAAAACTCTCGCTGACGAATATAATGCCTGCGTGTCTGCACGTGGCATGGGCGGATCCCTGCAGTTCGTGCGAGAGTGCGGTCTAAGTTGTATTAAAACATCTTCACACTTGTGCTGATCCCTCTTCGCCCGGTGCTCTTATTTCCCGAGGGAGCTGCTCACATCCTCCGAGTGTGCTTTGACAAATGAACGATTGCAAGAACATTTTTGTTCGCTACCTATTCTCCATAGGTGACAGGTCATAGAGTGGCTTTTAACTATGCATGCGTCACAATAATCGCGTATCGCGGCCGATGAGCCGGCCTCACCTTGAAATCACTGCCTTCCTTGTGCCAGATTAAACATACCTGTTGGCCCGTGTCTGCCAGAGTTCACATTTGCATTACTCCCTTGCCTATTATGAGTGTGTAAACAAACTGTGTACACAAACTTAGGTCTGTCTACACACTTAAAAACATTGCTCACGAGCCTTAGAGACAGAGGCTTTCATCCAGACAAAGACTTTCATATCTGTACACGCTGGCAAGCACCTTTGCACAGACAGGTATACCGTTACTGCTAACGCACACACGCAGCGACACTGAACATAAGCGGACCACCACTCACATACGGGTCAGTCAGTCAGTTTTTATTTAAGCTGGAAGGAATCGTTTAGCTGCATAGCGCTTTTTTTCCCACAATTGTCTCATGGTGAAGGGTAAGCAAGTTACAACATCTCAAGGCAGCGGAGGTAATTTAGTCGGGGACAATTAACCTCGGCAGGACAGATACAAAACAAGCGAATGTCTTTGGTTAAGTGTGAAAACTCGCTGGAGTGGCAAACGCTAGAGTTCTTTCACCATCATCTGCACGCTGTTGCCTCCATGCTCATCTCATTGTCAGAGACTGCTTAGTCCTGTACAGGGTCGCGGTGAGCCGGAGCCTATCCCGGCAGACATAGGGCGTAAGGCAGGGATATATACCTACGATGGCACGCCAGTCCATCACCGTGCACTGCGGGCAATTTAGTCTGCAAGCCAATTAACCTATGCAACGGCATGTTTTTTGGACTGTGGGAGGCAACCGGAGTGCCTGGCGAAAACCCACGCGGACACGGGGAGAGAACTCGCAAACTCCACACAGAAAGGCGCCCGAGCCGAGATTCGAACCCGGGACCTTCTTGCTCTGAGGCTACAGCGCGACCCACTGGGCCACCGTGCCACCCTACTACTTCAGTCATATCGTGAGTTGAAGTCTGTCAATAGTGTGGTGATGATGTTCCGACAGAAACGTCATGGTTGCTGTTGCCGGTTTTAACGGACGATGTCAAACAGGTCTGGGGGAAGGTTCTCGACCAATAACCATTCGAAGGCTCCCCGAATAAAGGAGGTTGGTGTCAGGAAGGGCGTCTGAGCGTTAAAGTCAACTGCAATGTCCCCAAAAGACACAGATCCCCCATATGGCCTTAACAGACTGTAGGGTCCCGGCGATGGACCGGCGTCCCGTCGTCGGGTGTATTCCTGCCTTACGCCCTGTGTTTCCGGGATAGGCTCCGGCTTCACCGTGACCCTATATAGGATTAAGCGGTTTCAGATAATGAGATGAGATGAGACAGCACCCGTTTGAATCCCCACACGCTGCCGCTGAGTCTGCTGCCAGGAGTCAAACCAGACAGCCGTACAATTGTACAGCGGGGTGGAAACGCGCACTCAGGCGAGCATCCCGACTTCAGCCCCGCGTTAACCGTAATGACTCCATGCCCTTTGGGGTACCTGGCACATCACACGTGCCATAATCCTGGTATTAAACACGGCACAATCGCCGCACACATAGAAAAATAAACGGGTTTTCACAGTGTGCCTTCACCGTTATTTTCATGAAGTCGCATATTGCGTCTGTTAGATGCTCTTTATGGGGCATTTTTATTCTGTGCCATTTTCTGTAACCTGCCATCATTACCAGAAGACCAATTCTTTCCTCAGTAGGGATTTGATAGATTTTTCTTCTTTTGCCCCTTTATTATGTAGCATTAGTACGTTGGAAATGTACCTAAGCCACCTTAAATCCGACAAAAAATAAATAGGAGTCGGAGATTAAGTAGAGTGCTGTTAACGCTTGGCTCTTCGTAATCAGAATTCCAGCATTCATTTGACGAGCAGAGTACCCCCTCTGCGGGCAAACTTGTTCCAAGTGTGTAACACGTTCTTCTCACCTCTCTTGTTGGTAACGTCTGCTGCTGACATGACTGCTTTGACGTGGATTTCTTTCTGATGTCCTTTCAGGGATATTTATGGCTTTCTGAATTTGCAGACGAGTAATCATTATTTGGGAAGTAACGCTGAAATAAGAAAGAAAGAAAAAACGTTGTTGTTGTACAGATAAAGTACGTGCTTAAGGAGGCTCTGCAGACGATATTCTTAGTGCGGACATTCATCCACATACAAACACTTGTCCACTCTATGTTAACGTCACAGCATCTCGACGTTGGCAGCAGTTTCGCTAAGCTAGCTCTCGCCGCGTGCAAGGCATCTTACTGTGCCGCGAGCGTTTACACCGCAAGGAAGCGTACACTTGGGACGGCGGGCTGCTGGGGAGTTTCAACATCCACGCCTTTCTTTGGGGAGTCTCTGTTCTTCCCCTGCATTGCGTGGGATTCCTCCTCGTTCTCCAGTTTTGCTCCCCACCAATATATATATATATATTTATTTTTAAAGCCTTATTAATTAATTGGCCGATAGCATCATAATGCATAGGACGCAGCGTCTGGTAAATGTTGGCGCCGGCTGACTGCATGATTGCCTTCCCCCCACCTCTCTGGAATATCCTCACGCCTCCGTAGCTCCTGTCTCGGGCGTGATCAGGCGTGAGATTCGTACGTGCTATAAATTGTATTGTTCTTATATTATTACGTACATTGTTGTACTCCCAACTGGGTGCCGCACGTCACTCTGTGCTTTTTCTTGGAAAATTGTGAAAATCGGTGATTTCGTCGTAAGCAACTCATTCTCGGGGAACAAAGCTGACCTGGATGTTGACACCGTTACATTCGTTCGTTATCAGTACGGCGCAATCTATACACCATTCAGCGGGTCACGGTGAGCTGGAGCCTACTCTGGCAGACACAGGGAGCAAGGCAGGGCTATACCCAGGATAAAATAGTAATCCACCGCAGGGCAACGTGCAGAATTTTAGTAAGGCCATTTCAACCCAGGCAGCATGTCCTTGGACTGTGGGAAGAGACTGGAGTCGCCGGCAGACACAGGGAGAACATGCAAATGCCTCACAGCCACTTAAACTGGGAGTCAAACTTGGGCTCGACTCACTATGAGGTAGCAGCAGTACTCACTGGACCACTGTGCCGCCGACAACACCACTTCATATTTGACTCAAATATCATCCCGTTGCACGGCCATTCTAGCAAGCAGAGTAAAGGGCCCTGTGAAATAAACTTTTACAGAAGACCTATGGTCTCACATTTGAATCAATAATGAAGGGGGGGGGGTCTTCTGTAAATGATAACATATATATTTTGAGCAATTGTCAGGACGTTGTTTCATTTGAAACCTGGCCTGGGCTCCAGAAAATATGTCACGGTACGGCAGATTGAATGGGTTGAGCTTTCTACATCATCTTGCACGGATGACATGGATTCAAAGTGTGGAATGTAAACGCACCAGTGCCGGCTCAGTTCTCTCTTTATGAAAGTCAAGACACCACTAAAGATTTTGAGACATTCACGTCTGTTTGCAGTCTGCAGTCAGTGGTTGAAATTCCGTATTTTTGTGGTTAAAAGCCACCGTAATGATTATTCACCAATGCTTATTTATGCTACGCACGGGAACGCAGTATTATTTCGGAGACATTTTGCATGGTATTATTATTAAATCGTTGATTTAAATACATTGCATTTTCATTCAGGAGGCATTAATACCAAAAACGTCCAAAAAATCAGGCTCCAGCAAATAATTGTAAATTGAAAATTAGCTTGACATATGCGACTTGAAAAGTAACGTGTTACTAACTTTGAAACACGGTGTAGCCTCCTATTCATTTCAATTAAATTCAACATTGAGCATCACCTGGGGGCTTTCTTTGTGTGCAGCTGTGCCTCCAGTGTTGGGTTTAATTTTCGAACATTGAGGAGCGTGAACGGAGGTGTAAACATCCATGGGAGTTATATTTTTTAATTGGTTAGAGAGCAATCCAGACCCGACAGACACTTTACGTTTATGCCCACATGCATCGCCCCTCTCGGGTGTGCGTTACAGCATATCTCACAGAGAAAGCTCTATCAATCTGCATATCTATTACACATTTAGTGGAAGGTACAATGAGATTCATTAGCCACCCGCCCTCCTTTTTTTAGAGCGACTCAGACAAACTGTCAGTACAAATCGGTCAATCAATGTGTCAGCCTGCTCTGGCAAGAAGAGTGTCCATTACTCACTGCCTTCGGTGACCCAGAGCGAGTGGTGGTAATATTCACAACGCTGTGGTGGTGGCGAGTATGTCCACAGAACATTTCGCTGTTAACTTACCCACAAACTGGTACTAATTGTATCAACCATAGAGCGAGATGATAAGGATGGTGATGAGCTGAGTTAATGCCCCCACAACTGGGAATTGAATTTGTAACCTTGCCACCCCTTATGTACTGAGCCACTTGGGTCACTTTTACTTCTGTTCATGTGAGCTTCAAAAATTTTTTTTCGCTATTTGGCCGATTATATCTTACTATATGGAGGAAGAAGTGTCTGGGAAAAGTTGGCACCCGCTTACCTTATGAGAACATTATCTTCTGCCACCTCTCTGCAAATTATCACGCCTCTGGGTCATTTTCCTCTCTCCTAAAGAGTGAACAAATGCTCCGTGTCACTTTAAAAGTATTGCATTATTATTACTAGTAGAGTACTTGCCCGGTGCGTGATCTTGTTCCAAACGTTTAACACGTTCTTCTCACCTCTGGATGACGTTTTCTGCTGACATGTCCGCTTTGACCAGGATTTCTTCCTGAAGTCCTTTTCATTCTCTCATGTTTCGGAAGAGTAATCATTACGGGGGCGAGTCTAACTGAAATGCGATGTAAAAAGCCTCAATGTGATGCAGGCTCGTGACAAATGCGGACCCAACAGCCTCGGTACAGATTTACCTGCATAAATATTTGCTCCATTGTCTCATCTCATCTCACTGTCAGAAACTGCTTAGTCCTGTACAGGGTCGCAGTGAGCCGGAGCCTATCCTGGCAGACACAGGGCGCAAGGCAGGGAAATACCCACGATGGGACGCCAGTCCATCACCGGGCACTGCGGGCAATTTAGTCTGCAAGCCAATTAACCTATGCAGCAGCATCTTTTTTTGGACTGTGGAAGGAAACCGGAGTTCCCGGAGAAAACCCACGCGGACACGGGGAGAGAACTCGCAAACTCCACACAGAAAGGCACCCGAGCCGAGATTCGAACCTGGGACCTTCTTGCTGTGAGGCGACAGCGCTACCCACTCACGCCGATGCGTATCCCCTCCCCGCGGCAACCAATCAGTGTAGCCGTCGCAGCTGAACCACGTGCTTACGGGAAACGGACTGGATTCCCAGAACCTCTCAGCCATGGCAAGGCACGGTGCTGCAGTGGAGCAGACGCATTGGTCAAATCCCACGGCGGTTCAGCTCCCACCTCGGGCACCTTTTCGTGCTGATTTTTGTTTGTTCTTCTCCAGTTCTGCGTGGGTGTCCTCCGGGTTTAACGGTTTTCCTCCCGATAATTCGAAGAAAAAAAAACCCGCAACGTAGGACGCAGTGTCGGGCGGGTTGGCACCGGCTGACTCCAGCGGCTGACTCCCTCCCCCCCCTCTGGAGTTTCCTTTCGAGTGATTGTTCAAAGAAACTCCTTCGACATTGAATGAAAACTGTGCCATACATTATAAGTTGTACAGTTAATTTAACACGTGGATAATTCCTATTTGCCCTAAGTTTGCAACTCTTCTACAGCGGAGAACATTTATTGGGACGCTCAGCGTCACATTTTATATTGAGTGCCGTATTTTATATAAAATCACGTTTTTTCGTCAAAAAATACGAAAATTGCTGTGGAGTGCTGTTTTTTTTTGGCACAGCCGTATCGAGCGTTCCTCCTCTCGCCGTCGTAATGCTTTGCCTCCCACGTTGGAGGCCTGGCGAGGAGAAATGCTCGACACAGCTACCCTGAAAGAGCAACTGTTGAGAGCAATTTTCACACATCTAACTGGAAAAAGCTACATCGAAAGGACGTTGCTGCCATCATCAAGTTCAGCTCTCGCCATAAATGATTGCCCTTTCGCGAGTGTGCGGTGGCAGACTCCTGCTGGTTGATTTACACGCACCGAACTGAGGACACGAACCGAAACGTTTATTGTCACTGGCACGCTCACAGGGCGCACAGCCATCCAGCGATTCATCACAACTTTCATTTCTCACACGCTCACGCACGGCGCGGCCGCGCGCGCATTTATTTTCATTAAGTGCCGTTTTCAAGCAAGGCTGAGATGCGCTCGTTACCGCTTCGCTTGCGGAGGGCGTTTGTGTCCCTGTTATGATTGCGAGCCGGGCTACGCACGCGGTCATGAGAGGAGCGCATTGAATGGGTTCATTAAAGGCAGTTTAGTTAAATTGAATTAATTGTCCTTTGCGTAATCCGGTAAGCACCCGTGTGTCGAGGTTCATTAGCACGTTTTCAAAGGAGACCTTGAAACTGACCTTAAGTGGCACAGCGATTGTTACATATTGTCCTCAAATCTACGATCACACGGCATTCACTCTGGAGAACAACAGATGCCAATTAAAGATAAAAGTGGCACTCATCTGCTCTCTGATAATGGAGCAAGTGTTTGTATGTATATATGAACTGACATTACCGGGTTTATAGCCTTCATAAAAGTATATATGACCTGCACAAGAGTTTTATTTGCCTTGTCAATTTTTCTCATCTCATCTCATTGTCAGAAACCGCTTAGTCCTGTACAGGGTTGCGGTGAGCCGGAGCCTATCCCGGCAGACTCAGGGCGCAAGGCAGGGATATAGCCACGACGGGACGCCAGTCCATCACCGGGCATTGAGGGCAATTTAGTCTGCGAGCCAATTAACCTATGCAGCAGCATGTTTTTT
>JAZEWT010000013.1:5108083-5125485 GCA_036362905.1 Mordacia mordax
TGTATTCCTGCCTTACGCCCTGTGTTTCCGGGATAGGCTCCGGCTCACCGTGACCCTGTATAGGATTAAGCGGTTTCAGATAATGAGAGATGAGATGAGACTTTCTTATTGTCATTGGCTAGTGGACCGCACCGGACCGAACCGCCTTACTTTCAACTTCACCTCCGGGTAAAGATTTCACGCGAGCGAGTCGGTAAACGGTCTAAGCCGCCTCCGGATCACTCTGGTGGCGTCCACCCCCTCATTGCGCCTCCCCTCCCCTCCCCTCCCTCCCCTCCGGCAGACTCGATGCACATTGAGGACGTAGAGGGTGTTCAGAAGCTCCAGGACGTTCTGCACGAGGCCCTGCAGGACCTGCAGGGAAGCCAGCACGCCGAGGACCCCCGCCGCGCGGGCAAGCTGCTCATGACGCTGCCGCTGCTCCGGCAGACGGCGACGCGAGCCGTGCAGCACTTCTACTCCGTCAAGCTGGAGGGCAAGGTGCCCATGCACAAACTATTCCTGGAGATGCTGGAGGCCAAGGTGTGACGCCCGAACCCCCCCTCCGCCACTGCCTGCCGACAGCGGCGGCGGCGACGGCGAACGAACGAACGCTCACAGTGAATGGCGTCGCACAAACATGTGTTCTTGTTCGTGTGGGCAGCGGTGCGTGCGTGGGTTCGTGCGCGCGCATTGCGCGCGGAGATTAATAAAAGCAAAGATGTACGTAATCGCGTTTCAGGTCTTCCAGTGGAAATAATAATCAAAGATTACAAAGTCGTCGAACACGCATATACAAAGTGACGTTTTTTTTTGGGGGGGGGGGGGGCGTTTAGATCTTAGGAATTACGGTTCTTCGAGTCGCCAAAGTGGCTGATGTAATTAAACAGCGCAAGAGTCATTGAGTGACGGAAGCCCAATGAGGTGCTCTGTGATGGTGGTGGACAATGTGAATTGTTGAGCCCTGCTCACGGCATCGATGTTTGGAAGCGCTTCATCATTTGGACTGATGTTGGAACCTGTTTGTCCGCGCGATCCACGAAAAGTTTGGACTTTACATATCCGTGGAGAAGTTGGTGGTCTGCTTCAGTCGAGAACGTTTCAGCGTGGGACTGCCCACGGCTTTGCGACACTGGCCGCGAAAGGTTATGGGTATTTCAGCCGCCAACAAGGAGACGAACACGCATCTGCAAACAACTAAATATGTTATGGGAATAAAATAATCATAGAAACGACAACAGATAAAAACGAGGACTTTTTCCGACTAACGATGTTTGTGTAGGTTGATGATGCCATCTCTGAAGGTTATGGAATGAAATATCCACATACGCTTCACACCAGTGTTAAAATTTTGTTAGGGCTCCAGAAAGCACACGAGCTTACACGGCATAATGAAATTGATTAGAACAATTATATGTACCCATTTGTCCTGAGAGAACGATATTTTCAACTTTATATATATAGTACCTTCAAACTCATATTGATATACCTAGGGGTTGGTTATCAAGACATTCTCATATAAATGCACAAAAGAATATTTACTGTTATGACAGATTATTTTAAAATATCCCATTAATTTCGATAATGTGATTCACTTGAATTTATGTAATTAACAGAACAGGTTTTTTTTTACCATTATGGCAATTATGCAGGTGTTAAGATCTTAAAACACCAAAATAGACACATTTCACAATGTGTCTAGTTTGCAAAAGCCACAAATACTTGTGGCAAACTATGCAAACAGGAAGCGTTGATAACATATGCATTGTCCTTCAAACTGTTCGGCCTACACCAGACATGGCTTTCTTTTGAGCCTGATTGTCAGTGTCAGCCAGATGATGCCAAAAGGCAGTCAGCTCAGGACAATGCAATATCATTGCTTCGTAGCTCAGGTGGAGCTGTTTACGCTATGGGTACTTTTTGCCAGAATGGTAAAAAACATGTTCCGTTAATTACATATGTACACTGGCAAAAAGTACCCATAGCACTTGAATTTAGTTATGAATTTGAGCATCAAATTGGTTATAGAGGACATGTCCCATTTCACCTCAGGATTCTTATTTTCAAGACCTCTGTGCCATCCAGGCTTTTTCAATTTCTTACCAGTCGTACCGCAACCTCCCTTTCCTCCAGTACTGAATTCTTCGGTCACTTTTATACCAGGTCGCCTTACCGGTCCATACTGGCTTACTTTCACCCCCATGTATACCTTACAATGCTATTGTTCGACTTTTTATTTGTTGTAAACAGCTTTTGTGTGTTTATGGGGGAGGGGGGGGTGCACATGTATGTACGTATACCAGAGTGGCACAGACCGTTGTGAGCTTGATGTGCGTACAAAGGATTATGCACCTCATTATATTCAACATAGTCACCATCTAAAACGAATGCACGGTTCATACACTTTCTTTTATTCCCTCGATAAATAACTTTTCCAGCCTATGCGGGTTTCCCCTGTGCATCCTCCTACCGCTCATCATAATCATCATGAGCCCCATTATCATCATCCTTATCGTTGTCAATTTCTCAATAGTCATCCTCTCCACCATCATCAGCACGACCGTCACCACCATCACTGCCACCGCCATCATCCCTCCGACGATCGTCATCAGTTTCAAGTTGCTTTCCATGCAGACAACAAGTCGCTCAATTCGGGGAACATACGGAAGACAGTCGACGTCAGGTCTGGAGGATATTTTGTCAGTTCCTCGGATTGGTCACCTTAGCGACACTTGCTGTGGGTGCCTGAGGATTGTCCTGCAGAATCCAAACGGGTATTATTTCATTGACTGTTGCAGCCGTTTAAAGCAGGACTGCAGAATAACACTGACTCGCGGTCATCTCCTCTTGTGGTAGTCAGTCAGTATGTTATAATTCTTTCGTGTGGTGCCTATGGCCTGGTTGGCGTCGCTCTCCGATTTGCATATCTTGGGCTCTGGAGAGAACGAGTGGCGCCTGCGATTGTGGTCTTCGGAAGGATGGGCACCGCAGCACGGACTAGTAAATCCAGGTCTCCTCACCCCGCAATAAATCAACTCTTAAACTGGGCCCAGTCTGCCTTCATCAAGTCGGGAATGCCATGAGACGTTATCGCATCGCATCGCATTATCTGAAACCGCTTAATCCTATATAGGGTCATGGTGAGCCGGAGCCTATCCCGGAAACACAGGGCGTAAGGCAGGAATACACCCGACGACGGGACGCCAGTCCATCGCCGGGCATTGCGGGACAATTTTAGTCTGCGAGCCAATCAACCTATCCAGGAGCATACTTTTGGACTGTGGGAGGAAACCGGAGTACCCGGCGAAAACCCACGCGGACACGGGGAGAGCATGCAAACTCCACACAGAAAGGCACCCGAGCCGAGAGATTCGAACCCGGGACCTTCTTGCTGTGAGGCGTCAGCGCTAACCACTGGGCCACCGCGCCGCCCGCCCTGAGACGTTATCTAACAAATAATTTTGGTGACGCGTGTGAGCATTCTGGAGATTCGTGGTTCACACCTCCTGACTGTTCCCTGACGATCGGGCGAGATTGTTTCCACCAATCCCACGCTGCTGCTAAAGGCGCCAGCTATCTGTGTAACAATAACACCACAGCCCTGGTATTCCACAAAACTACGTCTTCCTCAATCCCCACATTCACAAGCTCTCTGCCTGACCCCGAGGTCATCTTCACGAGTCGTTCCGCACTGGCAACAATCTACTGCCCACCTAATGAACTCTTGGCGTGGCTTTATTTTTAAACTCTTCATTCTCACGTAAGTTTTCTCCGCTCCTTGTTTGAGAAATGCCCTCAAGAGCTGCTCTCGCGGGATAGCCGTTCAGAGGTAAACATCTTAAGGAGAGAAGAGCAACGCTCCACGTGGCTGTCCAAAAAGAGCAGCTCTTGAGAGCAATGCTCACGCGATTGTAAGCTGCATTTGGTTCAGTGTTCTCGAGGGGCATTATTTTGCTGACAGCACAATGTGTGATTTTCTGATTTTCAACAAACATCGTGGGTCTGCTTGCAATTGACTAAGCATAACAAAGGGATCAAAACAAGCTCGTGTATTGACTGGTCGAGCATCCTCAGTACAGACAATAAGCCTCAGCGACGTTAGTGATCTGTATTATGCTTTTCATTATTCGGCTCAGAATTGTTTGCACCCACTTCTACAACACTGACACATGGACAAGTAACGCAGATTGAAAACGACTCTCGTTAAGCTTTGACCAATCCAAATGACAAAGATAACAATTTCAACCTGACATTCTTGTCCAACTGCTCATTATAACCACTGCGCAACTACCATTATCTCGGCATTTTCCTTGGAGGAGTGTGTGTATATATATGGCATAAATCATCGGTGACAATAATACTGTGCTGTGAAAAAATATAAGAGGAAGAACGACTATGAAACCAATAGAAGGAAAATGAAAACACATTTACGCACACAACACTCTCAAATTGGCTGTTGACGTGAATTCCACAACACATGTGGCTCTGTAAACCGAAAGTGCAATGGCAAAGGCAACCTTTGACGCTCTTTGCACCGCACAAACTTTTCCAACCACTCTTTTCTCGACTAGACATTTGGCGGCCACCAATGTGAATTAATTTCGAGGGCTCTCTCCGGTTTTTGCGACGTGAGGAATTGCCGCATTGCGGGGGCGGCGCTGGGAATCGCGGCGCTGAATTGCTTTCGTTCAATTCGGAGACATTTGAGCCAGCGCCTCTGACATTTCGACAGATGTGTCCCTGCGGCAGGAACGTGGAATTTCCACCGCCAGATCAATTTTCGGTACGATTTAAAACATCGGCAAGGTTCGTGCAGTATCACCGGATTCGGTGGAGATTAGATTGTTTGTATATACATCAAGGAACATGAGTTGTTAGCAGACAACGCTATACATCAAATAATGTTGGAATTCGTTAAATATGCGGTATGGAAACATTAGGAAGCCAAATTATATCGTCCATTTTTCACTCCAATGTAACGGCGCTGATTCCAGCAATGGAACGAGTTGTGCACCAAGGCAGGGTGGTTCTACCAGCATTGCTTTGCGCTCCGCCGAGATCCCTGATACCCGAGAGAGATAATGTCCACACAGAGACTAATTTGGTTCAAATCCCTCTAATGTACTTGATGCAATCTCCCGCATAATTGTTGTAGATTTGTTAATACGAATACACACTGAAACAACTTGATTTGTGGCATTTGAAATCTGTATCGGACCTTTATATACATAATCTGGTGGGGGTGTTAATAATCTCTATTTTATAATAATTTTAATGAGTTGATTTTACGTAGAGTGAATGTGATAAAGCAAATGGAAGGTCTTTATTTAACAATGAATATTGTAATATATTGTATTTATTTATATTTATTTAGTTACGTCTCTTCAGGACAGAACGGTTTATTTTTTGCCAGATTGGTGACTCGCAGCCACTCGTGAGTAGGTTTGTGCCGCAATCCATTTGCTCATAGTGCTCGGGCAAGAAAAGGCCACTCCGACAGTTGTCTGTTTTGGCCTCGTGCTGACAGCGAGTGTTTTATCCTTAAATGTTTTATTGACACATCACAACGGATGTGCAGATATGTATTCCATCCCATGACAGGACAAAGAACCCCCTGTGTAGCCTTAACAGACGAGGGGCAAACGCTGTTAGCGAGCGTTTCGAAGGCTGGCACGGAACACATGGGGTTGAGTGGCCAGTGCCGCCTTTGTCTCCCGAGTGGCGATGTTTACTCGATGCACCGCGTACGCATTTGAAGCTGAGTTTGACTTATCAAATGCCGAGGACCGGTTCAGATAAACTCCAATGATGCTGGCAATGAGTAGGAATGGCCGTGCGAGAGATGATGTACTACACTACACCACCACTCGTTTCCAGTGACATGGGTTCGCTTCCTGGCCATGGTTAATAACATCATTGGCAAATGTTATCGGAACCAATCTGGCGTTACTTTGCATTAATCATTTAGCGTTGAATGAGTGCTGTAATTCAAGTGTGTGAGCAGAATCACTTAGTATACACGGGCAGCAAGGCATGCAGCTGACCACACCACCCTCTCTTGTACTTAATCAGTGCTAACGGCAATTTTTCCAACAGATCATGCGTGAGAATATGGGATACGGGGTGGAGGGGGGGGGTCTCTGTCTCTCGATTTTATTTGCGCTGTTTGCGATTTCATTCCACTCGCGATTCTCAAGCGGTGGGGCCGCAGTTGCCACCTAGCGGTCCGTGGAGACCAGACCCAAGTGGGCCTTGAGATGCACAAGGTTGGGAACCCCTGCGCTATCGCCAAATCTATTGCAGGCCAGGTCCCAACGTAAGCTATGGCTTTTGGTGGCAATTTTAAAACCAAGGCGGATGTCTTGCCATCTCGTGTCGAGAATGGTGAACGTTTAGCAACAGACACGGGGACAAGACCCACGCGGAGATCGGCAGTGTACAATGCTGTTGTGGAATCCATCACCAGTGAACCAGTGCGTCCGGATGCACACACTACTAATTATCCACTTACGTAAATGGCCAGTAAATGAACCCAGGTCATGGGTACCTTAGTGCAGCAGGCAAACCACCTGGGCTTAGCTCAATAGAAGTCTCAGATGTACGGACACACGCACGTTCAGACGCGCGCATGCGTGAAGAATCATTATTATTATCTGAAGCTTCTTTTACCCTCATCTCGATACAAAGCTGGAAATAAAAGGTTCTCTTAGTTACAAAACTGCTGCTTTAATAAGCTTCTCACTGGCTTCCTTCCATGACTTCTGTAATCAAGGCTGGTTCCGGACAAAGAAGACATTAGATGAACAAAAGGCAAAATGCCTTTTATTTATATGATCCTTGAGGTTTTTATCTTCAACATTAGCAGTCTACATCAGCAGTCTACATTAGCAGTCTACATTAACAGTCTACATTAGCAGTCTACATTAACAGTCTATATTAGCAGTCTACATTAGCAGTCTACATTAGCAGTCTACATTAACAGTCTTTATTAGCAGTCTACATTAGCAGTCTACATTAACAGTCCATATTAGCAGTCTACATTAGCAGTCTACATTAGCAGTCTACATTAGCAGTCTATATTAGCAGTCTACATTAGCAGTCTATATTAGCAGTCTACATTAAGAGTCTATATTAGCAGTCTTTATTAGCAGTCTACATTAGCAGTCTACATTAGCAGTCTATATTAGCAGTCTACATTAGCAGTCTATATTAGCAGTCTACATTAGCAGTCTATATTAGCAGTCTACATTAGCAGTCTACATTAGCAGTCTACATTAGAAGCAGTGAAGGAGTGAAACTTATTTCCTGTCAGCTGGAACATCATCCGCAACAACTTGTGAAATTCAACTTGCCGTTTGTTTCTGGCGACGCAATATTTTCCAAGACGTCGTTTTACGAAACGGAGCTTAATTCATCCACAATGCGAGGTGACAATTGAGAGAACAAAACTCCTTCTAAAGAAAGGCCAATTATACTTCGCGCTGATTGCTCCGTGTGTGCTCATCACTGCAGAACGTTCCACGACGTGATTCAATCAGGCGCAGTGTTTTCAAGATGACATCCAAACCGCCCAGAAACCCCGCCAGCTTCACCGATGTCTGTCCGTACGAAACATCCATCCATCCATCCATTTTCTACAGCGCTTGTCCTGGTGAGGGTCGCAGTGGCAGCAGTCCAAGGAGAGTGGGACCAGACATCCCTTTCTTCAGCAATAGATCCCAGCTCTTCCTGGGGGATTCCTAGGCGTTTCCATGCCAGCCGAATGATGTAATCCCTCAAGCGTGTCCTGGGTCGGCCCCTAGGTCTCATCCCAGTGGGGCCGTGCCTGGTGAACTTCCCGGGGGGAGCCTTCGAGGGGGCATCCCTACCAGATGCCCGAATCACCTCCCGCAACTGGTGTCAGTCACAAGGTATCGCTTCTTCACTTTTTGGAACTCGTTCAACACACGTGTGTTAGCTGGTGTCAAATGTTGTCGTAGTCCAGTGGTTCGGTTCGATACCCGGCGTGCGTGGGCGATTCTGCGAGCGCAAAGACATCGCTGTCTTCCTATGCAGTTGGTTCGTCCACTCGCCGAGCATCGCTACCGCCGATTGCAATTAATAAGGTGCGGAATTAACCTCCAGCTTTGACATAGAGATCCCTAAGGCTGCGTACGTGTGCGTGTGTTTTTGTACATATGTGATGTATTTATAGGCGCGTTTGTGTATGTACATATGTGTGCGTGCGTGTCCACGTACTCTGCGTATGTCTATGCACGCACAGTATGTGTTTATATATATAATCTATACCCTTGTATATACTCGCACACATGCATATGCATGTACATATAACGATGTTTATATGGTCGGCGGTCGTGCGCGCACTCGCCCTTACGCAGCCACACGCACATGTGTGCAAGAGCACGCGTGCACGATTATGCACACGCGATCGCGCAACATTTAAATGCCACACGAGGGACATACGTGATTAAAGGGACCCTTAAATTCCATGGCGAACACCGGGCCTCGCTTCTGTTTTTGAGTTGGCAGGAGAAGAGATTTAGCCGTGAATTTCCCATTTTTTTTTTACATTTCTAACATCCCAGCTGGATCACGACCGGACAAATAGCCGATTTAAAAGTGAACAGATTAGCATGATAACGTCTGGCGATGTGACCTTTCAAAGTGAGACTCGCAAAGTGGTGTGGATATTTGCGCCCAGAGTATAATGGATCGCATCATTGCCACGCTGCCCCACATACAGAGCAATATTTACGTGCGCAAAGTAATAATAATAAAACGCATTAAGAGTGGTACTGCTAATCATCCGTCGCTATCATGACAGTAAAAAAAAGTATCATTAAAGAGGACTAAGAAGTATGACGGCACTAATGCAGAGAAACTAAGACAATTGGCACAGTGCTGACTACAGTATAGGGATGCTAGTTGTCTTCCTACTGCAGTAGACAAATATGCATCTCGTAGACTTAGTAACTCATTGACTTCGTTGCTAGTCGAAGACGTTACGCTATATATATATATATATTTTTCCCATCAACACAGAAGTGTGATTTACTAAGTTTCACAGAATGTTAGACACTGCAGTTGATTCCATTGGGGGTTGTGAGTTATCCGTTGCGGTAGAGTGAACGATCTGGCAGCCTTGGTAGGGCTTCTGTTTATTTCTAGATGTTGTGCCCTAGGCCGTGCTTCAGGACTTTAAAACACAAATTCCCGCAAACTTATGCACACTTGTACAACTGTTATTCGCAAACCATTTAAAATTCCTCCCCCTTTTCTCCCACCATATTCACAGCAACGCGAAGAGCAAAACAACATTCAACGATTGTTTAATGATGTTGTATTTTTATATTGGTTGTTATTGTATTTTACTGTTATTTCATTTACAATACATGCGTTAGGATATAAATTATTTTTAAATGGGGACAAGGTCACGGTCTAGCGGAGTATGTTATGTGTTTTTTGTTATTTAATTATCGGAAATAAATTATGTGGGTTTAATGAAGAAGTCGCTTTATTTAGATGATTATGCAGTTTGAAATTATAGTGGAGACCTGTCGGTATACCTACCTAGCATTAAATAAGACACTATATTTTCGGTATTTTCTATGCACATCGACTGTGACTGGGTCTACTTCAGGCCTATGGGCATCTCGATGATTAGTGTAATATCGTTTTAGTTTATTTGCTTGAAGTGTCCTCATAGCGTTGTCGTACAGCGACACGGGACAGGACGCTCAAATGACTTTTTAGCCGTGAGATAGTTGCCGTATCCCTTAAGTTGATCGACTCGTGTGCACTGAATTTTTGAAAGCGAAAAAAAAATTGTAAAAAGGCAAAAAAAAAAGTGGGTATTTTACGTGAATGGTGTATGGTATGTCTGTCCATTTTTTTTCTCCACGGGAAATGCAAATAAAGAGTTAAAGTTGAATTTGTTATGAATCGAAACCATGACCATTCGCTTGGCCATGAACTGAAATGCAAAATGTGCAAATAATAGATGTTGCAGCCACACACACCACGCGGTCAACAAAGCATATTTATTTAATTTGACAACACCGTACAGATGACAAATGTGATGGGGTTTCTTTAAATGCAGTGGAATATTGATAATTGAATCGTTGTGAAAACTTAATTTGTCAATGCAATGATAATTATTCCATAGCTTTCTGCCCACTTACAGTGTATTAATGGGTGTCATATTGTCAACATTTCAATTGTAACAATAATACCGTGAAACAAATTGCTGTTTAAACCAATATTCCACTGCATAGCCGTATCGAGCGTTCAATGTGCGCGACTGTAGAACATTATTTCATGGTTTACATTCAAGTCGAAGTTGAAAGAATTAACGTTGACCCGGATATTCTACTGTAGTTTCTAATTATGTGACATATATGTATATGGGTGACACCTGGAGAAATAATAAATCGGCAACAGATGATATTATTCAAAGCAAATCACACATTGTGAATGAGAGGAGTCGGGCAGTGACACAGTGGCCAGTACACTGATGTAAAGAAGGTGGTTCCTGGCAAAGGTTAATATCAGTAGCAAGTAGATCTTTCCTAGTCTAACCTAACAACCCCCCCTCCTTCCTCTGGCTACACAAGTTCACACTGAGCAGCGTGGTCCAGTCCAGGCGTAGAATAACATCACCCCCCCCTCCGCATCCAACACGGATTGGGGACGATTTCACCCAACAGATTGTCAGAGTGGCTCTACTGGCTGTGCAAGAGTGGTTTGTTGGCTCGCTGTATGAGATTTGCTCTCAGGAGCTGGTCTTTCAGGATGGCCGTGTCGAGCGCCAGTTCACATTGTCAGACTCCAACGTGGGAAGAGAAGGGAGGGATGCTCGACTTGGATTTTTCAAACAGAGCAGCTCTTAAGAGCAATTGTCAGAGCGGCTGTAAATCATTCTCATTAAGTGACAATTAAATAAAACACTTTACACATATTTAATAAGTGTTTGTGTTACCAGAAAGATCTGTCTGAAGCATTTATTATTCAAAATAAGATTGTAATGAGGTTTCCATGGCTAGATGTATGATAATTGCTCTCCATAGCTGTTCTTTCAAGATAGCTTTGTCGAATGTTGATGCTCTCGCCTTCGTTTCTACCTCCCACGTTCAAAGCATCGTCAGGCTTCTAAAGCAGAACGAACAGCCATCGACATCATTTCCAAACGTTTGTTTTGCAAGCGGGTTCAACATAGCGTTGCCACCGTTTCCCATTGCAGACCAACCGGGTGCGTATTTCTCAGTCAGTCTGGGTCTGTGGAAACTATGCAGCAAACTGTAAGAAAGCTGAACGCAATAGCATGAGATCTCTGTTACAAATCAATTCCTGCCAAGCAAACACAAATGCCAGTTCCCAAACTTCTCCGGGTAAAACCCGTACAGGTGGAAAGTGTACTCCAACACCCGAATAGCTCATTGTTAGCCCTCGTTCGAGCATCCGTCAGAGTTCTCTGGCTTAACTGCAAGCTGCTCATCTCATGACTCCCATTTGGTAGATTTTTTTTCCTCAAGTTTGGGAATTTGCAGGAACCCATGCACTCACGATAAACCGTTCTTCAATAGTTTGTGAACTCGCATCGGCCATCTGAAATAACTTATCAGTGGTTATTTAAACAGAAATGAATGCGCAAAGGCAGACAAATTCTCGTGGTCAATAAAATGGGGGTCACGGGACATCTGGATCACCCTGCACGAGACTGATCAGACAAGTCAGCAACTAGTCGCAGGAATATCTTTAGAATACGAGCAGTATCCCTCCCCACAGCGCTCAGTCATATTGAAAAGTATATTTATATGAATATATCACTTGGAGACTCGCGATCTCTGACGCTATTCAATCTGCAGCGCACAGGCCTGTGGTGACCAACCTGTCCGTGTGGTGTTGTCTCATACAACGTGACCCCTCCGCTGGAACGTCATTTTGCAAAATGTAGCCGCTGTACTCTGCTGGGGCTCCGACTCACGCAGTTGCTCACCGTTGAAAATTGACGGGCAAATCGGGGCATGTTCTCGCAAACAATGAACCAGGTGGCGATCGCAGACACGATGAGGAAAAAAGCCTTTGGAATACGGGTTAGCGCGCACGTCCGTTGCTATTTAGCGAGAAGCATTAGGCACACGCTGTCGATGAAGGAACTAACCGGTCAATGTTTGGTGTTGCAGCACTGTAGCAAGGCCGATTATGAAGGCCGTTTGGCAAGTTTACTGGCCTGTACGTCTCAACACGGACCTTCATTTTCCTCGTCTTTCCTATGTGTTGCTCATCCACTGTGTCCGCACTCTATTTTGAGACGCCCGTTAAACGAATCTGTCACGTTTTTAAACACACTACTTATTTTCAGCATAACTAAACCTTGACTGCTCTAGCCTATGTCTCGTTGGGAGGGGGGGGAGGAGGTAGAAAACTACGAGAATTCTAGCAGCCGGCTAAACGCGAGCAATTTAATTCACATGGCCCTACTAACAATAATAATTGCAT
This sequence comes from Mordacia mordax, assembly GCA_036362905.1. NCBI lineage: Eukaryota > Metazoa > Chordata > Hyperoartia > Petromyzontiformes > Petromyzontidae > Mordacia > Mordacia mordax. Next base: position 5,120,561 of record JAZEWT010000013.1, read on the forward strand.
TTATAATTGGAATAACATGTGCTGTAGTGGTTTCTCTACACTATAGCCACGTTCTTTCAGATTTGTAGTCTAGCACAATTTTATTTGCCTCGTTAATGGCCGTGAGATCCCAAAGGCACTTGCTTTTGATTGGCTGCTTGCGCTCCGCTGGAGAGGTCCGGTGTCAGGATTCCTGTCCAGCCATCTCGACCCGTGTAAATACTATCGTACCAGCTTAGCAGTAAATAAAGTGCTTTACTTTTATGGGGCTACTACAACCATAGTGTTTGTGGTACATGGGACTGTATCTTAAAATAAAATAATATATTCAGTAGATAGACGTGGATTTATAAAGGGAGCTTTTTCTATTATTGCTATTATTACAAATGATGTAAACGGTTATGTATATGGACACACATGGTAAACATTTAAAAAAGTAAACGGACGGTAATAATAGAACAGCTGATTTTAGCTGTGCTGTTTAGGTGTACAATTCTCAAGGCTATATATATATACTGAAATGTTGTAAAATGTATATAGCATACAGAAGGCCAATGCATTAAAAAGCCGTACCACTAACCTTTACAATGCGTCCACTGTTCTGTGCGTGTGCATATCGCGGCGTTGCAAGTTTCATTTCTTCTGACAACGCAGTTAACCTCGAGTTAACGGGCACATGGGGATGCGTCAAGAAGTCCGCTAAATCAGAATGTTTAGGATACGGTATTTTATTCAGAGTAAGCAACATATAGCAATATATATAACGGACAGCATTACATGGAGTAATACATGTATCTAATAGCGGCAATACAAGATTAACGTTTATGAATAAAACGTAACATAAATCAAATATTGCTATTGTGTCCAATGCAGATCGCTGCCTCGGAAATAGCGGACAGTGCAGCGTTGATCAGAGGTCCGTTAAATCGAGGTTTAACTCTAATAGATCTATCAGGAGACTGCTGGGGTGGTGCAGGGAGTTCGGAGTCGTCTATGGCACTGGAGAGACCCTCGGGATACTTTGTTAATGGTCTTAGTCCGATGACCACGCATTGCCCGCACATACAATCATGTCTGAACTGGCTATGTTCTCAGTTCGGGTAAACTCCGACTGCGAGGAAGTTTAATATTGGTTCCACCATCGTGTGATGAACCTCACTCGACGCATAGCCATCTAAAGCCGTCAAGGTGCCTGCAGTGGTAACATCAGCACCGCACAGAAACAAGGTCCTGTCTGAGACGGTTCAGTTCTTGCCTCGGGCACATTTCTGGGTGGCGTTTGTGTATTCGTCGCCTGTTCTGACTGCTCATCCTCCAAGTTCTCCGATCTTCTCCCACGACTAGAAATTAACATTAATTAGCCGATCTCATCATAATCTACAGGATACAGTCTCTGGCGAATATTGGCACCGACTAATTGCTTGGCTGCCTTCCCCCTCCCTGGCGTCGCGCTCTCCTCGTGGCTCCGAGTCATTCTTCTCTGTGACATTGCCGTGAATATGTGCGAATTATGTATTGCAATCATGATTAATGATATTATTATCCACGGCAAAGCCGTTAATCTGCTTCTCACAACAGTCTCATCTGGCTTATTGTTGAATGACAGTGCCACTAGCCCAAGAAGGCGAGAAATCAGATTGGTTTTCCTTTCCTTAACAAAGCTTTCATGCGTATCTCTGAACAATTATTACGTTATTTACGATCAAAACAGTTTGACCGGAGGTTGGCAGAGCTGGCAAAGGTATGTCTCACAACAACCTCTTTAAAGTTCGACGGGGAGTTTCGCCAATAAAAGAAGGTGCAGCAATGGGATCACCAGTCTCACCCACAGCAGCCAACCTGTATCTAAGCGGTTTTGAAGAGGAAGCCATAAACCCATCTGCACTGAAACCCACTCACGAGTATCGATACATTGATAACACATTCGTTGTTTGGCCACACGGAAAACAGAAGCTAGAGGAATTCCTTGGTCACTTAAACTCCATACACCCGAACATCAAGTTCACCATGGAAATACAAGAAAACGGCCAAATCCAGTTCCTGGATGTCCTGGTGAAGAGAAACGCAGAGGGGATGCTCAGCCACACTGTATACAGGAAGACAACACATACGAACAGGTATTTACACACGGAGTCTCACCATCACCCGAAACAGAAAAGGAAGATACTGCACACCTTAGTCCACCGGTCAAAAATAATATCTGACAAACAACATCTACAATACGCGCTACAACATCTATAGCAAGCACTACTGAACAATGGATACACAAAAACAGTGCCATAAGGAGAGAACCTAGACAGAAAGAGCAAGAAAATGAAGAATATATCAAAATCCCGTGCTTTCCTGCCATATGTGAAAGGTACCAGAGACAAAATTATCAAATATCTAGAACAATATAACATAAAAACAGTCTTCATAACCCATCAGAAGATACAAGACCTACTCAAATAACCCAAAGACCGACTGCCGTTACAGACAGAAGGCGTATATTGCAGTCCTGGCAGCAACTGTGAGGAAGTGTACATCGGGCAAACAGGAAGAACAATAGCCACAAGAAAGAGAGATCACGAGGCAGCAGTGAGTCTGCTGCATACGGATAAATCAGCAACGACAGCACACAGTGTAGGCAAACAACACAGAATCGATTTTGGCAAGATGTGAGTACTAGCAGCCATCCGACATAAAGGTCCAAGATTAATTTGTGAAGCAATCGAGATTCACAAGACAGAAAAGACTATGAACCGCAAACATAAAATGAGAATAAAACTCAGCCAAACCTGGAAGTCAGTCATTGAAATCAGCAGTGCATAGATAAAGAGAACTCTGAATTGTGGACATCAGAGGGGAATCTCCAAGTGTTTGGGAATTAGGCATTCTTTTCATGAGATACAAACTAGGAGATTAGTCACAGGTGGAACAGGATGGGGTTAATGTGATTTTGTGTTGTGAGCAGGACAATGGAATCCTTTCAAGTGGACCCCGACAGTTGTCCATTGATCCTGGAATACAGTAACTCTGTAGAGGGGACTGAACACATACTTAGTACCTACATATAAATAGGAGTCACACACACGACACACGCACACTGTGCCTGAGGATGCCTCTAACGTGTGAGGCGAAACGTCGCGAGGTGGTGATCAATTATCACCACCGTTTTACAAAGTAAGGCACTCCCCACACTGCAAGTTACACCAACACGCTCATCTAACCACCTACTCACCCACTCACCCACTCACCACACTGCAGGTTATACCCACACGCTCATCTACCCACCTACTCACCCACCTCCTCACCCACTCACCACACTGCAGGTTATACCCACACGCTCATCTACCCACCTACTCACCCACCCACCCACTCACCACACTGCACATCACCTCTATTGCTAATCTTTCCCTCGCACTGATCAAATTTGGGATTCCCCCCTCACGCCTTCTCCCAATATATATTTTTTTTTTAAAGGCGCTCAAGTCAACAAACGTTTTCAATAGTAACCATTATCACTCCGAGTGTGGTGCTTATCGCTCGCCGTATTAGCATTTTAGGTCACTCTCCATCAAGTGTGTAATAATAACAAAATATGTATTGTAAAATAGTACTGACCAGTATGGTGAAATACGGTCAAAGAAGCCCCATAACGCAAACGGCTGGGGGGGGGGGGCGGTCATCCGTCAGCTGATTGACAAAATGACCGCACGTGTAGACGTTCAAAGAATCGCCTATTCATATGAATGACAACTAAATATTTTCCGCATCAAAGATCGTTGTTATTATTAATTAGAATAAAAGAGCATTCGTCAATCACGCGGCCACAATTGCTCAAGGGGATCCCGTGACCCGTGCATAAAGGGGCTAAGAATTAAAAAAATCAAAAGCTTGAAAGGGGCCGCCTAAAAATGGACATCCGTCCACAGACTATCGATTGCTTTGGCTGCACACACACACACACGCGCGTCCCTCGCAATGATCCAATCTTCCTTGGCACCGAGATATTGATCATTAGAAAAACACTCGCGCGCGCGCACACACACACACACACTCGAAAAGGTACAAATCCTCTGCACAATCATTGGTAAAAAAAAAAGATTAAAAGGTCCCGTTATTAGCCCGCAGGGGGACTTTCATGGTAAAATTCTGTTATGCTGATACGGTCAGCACCAGAGATAATAATAATATATATTAATTCATATGGTGTTTGTGGCAGAATTGTATCGCATGGTCAGTCCAAAAGCGCTTTGTTTCTTAGATGGGTACAATCTGCCTAGAGGTGAAGGCAGTGATTCTACAGTCATTCGTTATCAGTGCGAGCTTAATCGTGCAGAGAGGCTATCCCGGCAGTCACGGGGCGCAAGGCAACGCAATGCCCAACGTGGAACACCAGTCCATGGCAACGCACCGGGGGGGGGGGGATATTTAGTCATCAGGCCAATTGGCTTCGCGAAAACCTACGCCCTGAACAGGAGGAGCGCCCAAACTGCACGAGACACCGTAACCGAGAATCGAAACCAATGCCTCCTTGCTGTGAGGTGGCGGCACGACTCGCTGCGCCGCTGTGCCACCCACTTTGCTTGTCTCCAATTGCCAATGCTGACAAACTGCACGCGGCATTCTCTCTGCGCGAAGTCAGCTGAAGAAGGCAAACGATAGTCTGGAGCCACGCTGGGAGGTGCAAAGAGCGGACAGTGAATTGCCACTCACGGCTGTGTGCATCGCCAGGCGTTGAACTGAGGTCACTGGGGTTCGCGACTGAGAGTGTTAATCACCCTTGTGCCACCCTCCGCCGTGCGTGCTGTTGGGTTTGCGCTCCAGTCGCTTAGCAAACGAGATTTCCACGTTAATGAAACGTCCGAAATAAAACGTTCCATCAAACGTCACGTGATATTACTAACACGTGCAATGGTTCTCGACCGGAAAAGGGTGGCGTGCCCTCTCCGGGTGGGTGGAGA
>JAZEWT010000013.1:5236529-5249991 GCA_036362905.1 Mordacia mordax
TGAGATGAGATTAACTAGCAGGGTACCTGTCCTACGGGCGATGTAGTTTAGAACATGTAACAGATTCTACTGACGTCAAAATAAAGGCGGAAGAACGCTTACGATTAGTAATTTAAATCTGAAATAATGTCAATGTATTCGACGCATAATCAACAAGTTGCAAGAAAAAGTTGAGATGAGACATGGACGCCTTGGAGTTTGTGCAGAAAAGCATTTGAATTCACGAAGGATTCGAATCGATACCCTCAGTGCAGATATAAATACAACCACACAAACACTTGTTCCACACGTGCTCCACGAGATATGTATGTAGTTGTCTTTGTTAAGGCCCACATCAGGTAATGACACGGACTCCCTCACAGTTACAGATCGAAATCCGTGCGCGAACTCTTCGCACGATGATATTTTGCCAAGCCTACGCTCGCCGCTCACATCGCCCGTCCGATTAATCCGTCACGGTTCCCCAGAGCAACCTAGCGCGCCTCCAACAAGCCTGGCTCAATGGGGGGGGGGGGTTAGGGGGGGGGCAAGGAGGGTCTGGCCCATCAATCGTAGGCCTAGCCCTTCCGTCTCCTGCGTGAGCTCCCTATCTGTCAAGTTCACGTGGTCAACACACTTCAACACAAGCTGCTGCTGTTGCATTTTAATGCAACTTGACATCGTGAAAACCCAACTCGCTGGTTTTAAGTGACTCTTTACCTGAAGTTTCATCAAAATTGCTGGCCCAGCGAGACAAATGAATCACATAGGTGGATACCTTACATTCTCTTAGCTACAAGCGAAGGTTTCGATGTTTTGGCTTGATAATTAATAACATTTTGGCCTCTCGGCACCGTGGCCCAGTGGGTAGCGCTGTCGCCTCACAGCAAGAAGGTCCCGGGTTCGAATCTCTCGGCTCGGATGCTTTCTGTGTGGAGTTTGCATGCTCTCCCCGTGTCTGCGTGGGTTTTCGCCGGGCACTCCGGTTTCCTCCCACAGTCCAAAAAGCATGCTGCCGCATAGGTTAATTGGCTCGCAGGCTAAATTGCCCCGCAGTGCCCGGCGATGGCCTGGCGTCCCATCGTCGGTATATCTTTGCCTTGCGCCCTGTGTCTGCCGGGATAGGCTCCGGCTTCACCGTGACCCTGCATAGGACTAAGCGGTTTCAGACAATGAGATGAGATGATATTTTGGCCTCTCTCAAAATGCCCCACTCACGCCTTCAGCCTCAAACGGCGACAGCGGAGCCTTGCCCTCGAATCGCGGACACCTTTAAGCGGGACGGCTGCGTCATCGCATCCCGTACGAGTGGATTCGCAGAGCAGCAGAACACGCGCCCTGCCAGGTTGTAAAGCTGTCGATGTACGCCACGCACGCGACGAGTTATTGAAGTTTATTTAAAGCCGTAAACATTCAGACCGTGGATGGCGCACGCAGGACGAACGTAAGGAGCGTTATTTATGGGAGGAAACGCGAGCGCCGCATGTGTTAAGAAGTTAATTCCTGCGTTTAGTGTTTTCAGAGCCACGTGCAGATGTGGTGTGCGAGTGAATTCCGTTCTATATTTTCGTTTATTTTTTTTTACAAAATGCACCAGCGTTTCACAATCGTGTATGTTTGTGCCTCTATAGCCAATCTACAGGGTGTTCCAAATGTATTGTGATACCGTGTCAATTGTTTTTTTTCGGTACGTGATCTTTCATAAGCCCATATGCATTTCGCTACCAAGCCGTTCTTCAATAGCACATGAACTCGCGTAAGTCATCTGACATTGAAAAAAATAGGGTTACTTAAAACATAAATGAATGAGCAAAGGAAAACATGTTAGGGGTCAATTAAATGTCGGTCACAAGACATCTGGACCACGTTCTACAGCGACACACTTTGAAGGTGCGTCTTGTTCGATTATAGCTGATGGACTGAAACCCCACGGATGCAACTTTCAGGAATAAGCAGAGATGCTCCGTGAAGCAGCCGTCCTGTAAACGGAGCGCGACATCGGTGGGGAATTGATTTCGTGGCAGCAACATGGGCGGCACGGTGGCCCAGTGAGTAGCGCTGTCGCCCCACAGCAAGCAGGGCCCGGGTTCGAATCTCGGCTCGGGTGCCTTTCTGTGTGGAGTTTGCGAGTTCTCTCCCCCTGTGTCCGTGTGGGTTTTCGCCGGGCACTCCGGTTTCCTCCCACAGTCCAAAAAACATACTGCTGCATACCTGAATTGGCTTGCAGACTAAATTGCTCGCAGTGCCCGGTGATGGGCTGGCCGTCCCATCGTGGGTTTATCCCTGCCTTGCGCCCTGTGTCTGCCGGGATAGGCTCCGGCTTCACCGTGACCCTGTATAGGACTAAGCGGTTTCAGACAATGAGATGAGATGAGAGCCACCTGCACGTCTACGTCTCTGTGATTGGTTGGCATGAGTCACGTGGCGGCTCAGTCCGTCTGCTGTGAAGAAAAAGCAAATGGCGCCGAGCTTACGTGAGGAAGTTGCGTTGGAGGATTTTAATTTTTTAAAATTCTTATTTTATTGCGCTGAAAACGCACCATTTTCTACTTTCCATTCAAAGGCATATATATAAAACATACGTAATTGCTGCGTATTATTCTCAATAGGTGAGATTTTGATGAGGCCTCATTTCCATGCCCACCGCTTCTGTCCCAAATACAGGAGCACTTGTCGAAAGGGAATACAAGATTTATAAATAACACTTCGTTTCCATCGTCTAATTTGGCCCTGAGGAGGCAGTCCAACGTCGTTCAGTTGGTGCCCAATTGTTTTTCCACTGCAGGAGTTGAGCGGTGCTACCGACGCCACATGCGGTTTATGAATCCAGGCGCGTAGAAACAGCGCACTTATGATCTGTCCTCGCGGTCTACTGACTTACATCATAAGCAGTGAACACATCATTAACCGTGGACCTGGACCTTCTTACCAAGCCATATTCTTCGAAGGCTAGCTGAGCACGTTTTTTTTTATTCGGCTCGGCACGGCAAATGGCCACTGGAATAGAACAAACACACCAGTGCCGTGATGGCCTCGTGCTGGCTCGGTTTGATTGCATCAGTGGAAAAGTGTATATGCACAAATATTTATTTTCATTTTCTACAAATTGTTAAAACTACTTGCAATTCATTTGAATATTATGTTGACATTTTGAATAGTTGAATTACTATACGCAAGAACAGAACAGTGGCAATCCCCGACAAAATTGCACGCAGCATTCCACGCTAAACGTAAGTGAAAAAAAAATGATGCTAAGATTTGGGCCCTAAATATATTTGGATTTTAGGTGCATACTTCCACCCACGTTCACGCCATGGAACGCCCTGGAATGTTGCAACTATAGCACCACCTGTGTTTCCATAACAGCATACCAGCCATAGTGTGCAACAGTGGTAGGTGTACCTCATTCATCGTACTCACGCTTTTATGCACGGGCAACAGAGCTGCTCGGTCCCTCTGTACCTGAGGAGGCCTGCGTCTGTCTGCTAGGCTATTGAAAATCCTCAAAACACTCCAGTGCCATCTCACACTGAGTCCAGCACTCCTGCTGGGGTCTGCCTTGGTGAACATGTCTGGGGAAAGGTTTCAAACCATTAACGATCCGAAAACCCTCTGACTAAAGGAGGTTGACATCAGGAAGGGCATCATCCAATTAAATTCCGCTCGGATACCCCCACCATTGTGGGATAACCAGCCAACCTAGCTCAACCTGTACAGCGGCCGTTTAAAACCGGCAACAGCAACGACAACAAAACACTCGAACGCAACGATGCCGCATTTGCAGCGGATGACATTTCCATCGTGTCATCGGCAGAGAGCAACAAGGCCTAAGCGACGTGGCTGCCGTCGACAGTAAAGACTATGTGATGGTTGTGTGTGTGTGTGTTGCTGGGCAAATCCTAAATCTGAAAACTACGTGCAAATAAATAACGATCATAACTCAAAACGATCTCATGTGTACGTGGTTATCAAGATCTCCTCGTAAAATATATTTTGTAAATTAATGGGTTGTCATTCTGTTAAATGTATTGCAGCAGGGGTTTCACGGCTTGGTATGTGGGAATTGCTCTCAGGAGCCGCTCTTTAGGGATAGCCGTGTGTAGTTTTCGTACCATTCCCTCCCTTAGCGACGCAAGTGAGACGAGGCGCAATTCTAAGCATTTAACTCCCACTGGCGCTGTCACCCCGGCCAACAGGGATAGTGATTACATTTAAACAAACGTAACGTACACTACATCACGCGTGGCGCAGTCTTCGTTCAGAGAGAATAACGACTCAGAGGTGCGTGGAAAACTGCAGAGAGGGAGGGGGGAACGCAGCCACAAGGTCAACCGACGCCAACGTTTGCCAGGCGCTGCGTCCTATATATTACGATGTCATCGACTTATGAACAAATGCTTTATTTGGCTGTGGGAGAAAACTGAAGAACCCGGAGGGAACCTACACAGAAGAGGGGGAGAGAACACACACACTCCGCGCAGAAAGGCGCCCGAGGTGGGACTCGAACTTTCAGGGACGCAGATGTTACCACTGCACAGACGCCCTGCCGCACTCATGATAATCACGGACAGATCCGCGTTCGCAGACAGGAAGCACCTTATTGCGAAAATAACGCAACGACATTAATTCTTCTGCAGAAAATTCAACAACCATCTTTCGGTTCTTGCGCTGCCACAAAAATAAAATAACGAAGTACGCTGACGTTGCAACGCCGACGAAACGTAATGATTTATGTAAGACATTACACTATTTAAAAAAAAAGTGACAGATTTCCCTTCGCGTGCGTGCAGTCCCTAATTACTGCACTGGGGTTGTCTCAGAGGGTCTTTCCGATAATTGCGAACAAATCCTTTGGCCACTAAACATTTGTAAATCATTATAAAGCGCTCGAGCATAATCACTCGGCATTTACTCAACTGATTTAAGGAGATTCGCAGGCATCAGTCCTGAATTAGCAATTATACATTCCAGTGCCCGGCGATGGACTGGCGTCCCGTCGTCGGGTGTATTCCTGCCTTACGCCCTGTGTTTCCGGGATAGGCTCCGGCTCACCGTGACCCTATATAGGATTAAGCGGTTTCAGATAATGAGATGAGATGAGACATTCCAGTGCCTAATATTTTAGAATTGAGCAATCTTCTGTCGTCTGGCTGGTGTAGGTGTTGATCAACAACTACAATTGTATGTTTAGATGCAGGGTGAGCCAGAGGATTGTGTCAGGAATATCGGCGTGGGCGCCTGTCATCCACCCTTCACTCACCCACTCCCCACCCACTCACTCACCCGCTCACTCACCTACTTACGCACTCCCTCACCCACCCACCCGTTCACTCACTCATCTACTAATACATTACTCACTCACCTACCCACTCACTCATGCACTCACTCACACATTCACTCATCTACCCATACACTTACCCACTCACTCATACACTCACTAACCCACCTACCCACACATCCACTCACTCACTCACTCATCCACTCACCCACCCACCCACTCACTGACCCACTCACATACTCATACAATCACCAAGCAACTCACCTAAGCACTTACCCACCTGCTCACTCAGTTACCCAATCTCCCACTCACTCACCCAACCACTCAGCCACCCACTTAAGCACGAGGCGATTCCGTGAGGAGTAAATCTCTGTCTTCCCTCCATTGTGTTTGTAAATCGTAAATTCAGTCCTTTGTGCTCCACAGACTGTGTTGGATAACCACAGTCACCCACTTACTCACCCACTCACTAACTCAACCAACCACTCACTCATCCACTCAGTCGTTATGTGCTCTAAAGTCTGTGTTGGGTCACCACAGTCGCTCATTAACCCACTCAATCACCCACTCACCCACATCTGCGCCTCAAACGAACAGGTTCCTGCCAAAGACCGTTCAAGTCTCGCCTCGGGCGCCTTCCTGTGTACAGTTCGTGTGTTCTCTCCCCTTGTTCTTCGCGGATTTCCCTCCGAATTCTCCGGTTTCCTCCCACATCTAAGCGCAAACCTCGTGAATTCATTGGCGCCGGCTAACCGCAATCCTTACCTTCCCCCTCCCCACCTCTTTAGCATTTCTTCGTGCCTTTGAGTTGCGCTGTTGTCGACATTGAACGAAATCCAGTGCGCGTTATGAAGTACAATTGTCATGTTTGGTGGGTCAACGTTTCGGTACTCATACCTCTTCGAGGAGATCTGGCCAGCTTGCACGAGAAGGCCAGAGAGCATTCGGAGTGGATTTCCATCGCTTCCCACCTGCAGCGGTGGCAAGCAAGCAATTGAAGACCTGCCCCCTTTAACCACGGCTGGAGCGATCATTCCTCGACACGGACCAGTCGAAAAAGCTCAATATTTAACCAGGTGAAAACTGTTTAAGACCGTTCAAAGATCATGCGAGACAAATCTTGGTTGCCATAGCTGAGCGGAAGGTTGGTTTATGACCTCATCCCACAATAACCTATTCTTAGCGATGAAGTAACATAATCTTTAATTAAATTCCCACAGCAGCACAAGGCAAGCTTGGCTAATTCCTCACTTTAATTGGGCAGCTGTGGGAATTGAAGGATGGACATCTACGCTAACTTGCTAAGTGTGCCGAACACGCGGCTACCCTGCCATCCGTAGAAGTATTAAAGAGTGGAAGGTCTTAAATCCTTCGTAATCCAGCCGGATGGTCAGAGGGTCGCCTCTGTTTCATCCTCCCTCGACGATTCATAAACTTGGAGCTCACGTGTGGGAATCGCCTCGATTATCCGAACCTCGCCACCGGCCTACGCGAGTGGAGGAACCTTGATTTCTCTCCACAGCTGCTCTTTCGGGATAGTTGTGTGTCGTGTTCCTCCTCCTCCTCCTCCCCTTCGCGACGTTTCGCCTCCCACGTGCGAGGCATCGTCAGGCGTTGCAATTCCCGAAAATAACAGCGACGGAGAGAAATTCTCTTGCATCGAGCCGTGAATGCACAGGTCATCTCATCTCATTATCTGAAACCGCTTAATCCTATATAGGGTCACGGTGAGCCGGAGCCTATCCCGGAAACACAGGGCGTAAGGCAGGAATACACCCGACGACGGGACGCCAGTCCATCGCCGGGCATTGCGGGACAATTTTAGTCTGCGAGCCAATCAACCTATCCAGGAGCATGCTTTTGGACTGTGGGAGGAAACCGGAGTACCCGGCGAAAACCCACGCGGACACGGGGAGAGCATGCAAACTCCACACAGAAAGGCACCCGAGCCGAGAGATTTGAACCCGGGACCTTCTTGCTGTGAGGCGTCAGCGCTAACCACTGGGCCACCGCGCCGCCCCACTGGGGACATCCTCTTGACCTAATCCGTTCTTTGGTTGCCACTCCGTCTCTCGTCTCGACTGCCACCCATCGAAGCATCGAGCGGGGCGTCTCCTGCTGCCAAGTTCACGCTTGTTCACAGGTCGCAACATTTAAAATCTGTGCGTCTCGCGACTCGAGTCAAACATCTCCGCACACGCTTTGTGCAACTGCGCTGTCGCGACCGACGAAGAATGGGAGTTTTGTGGGAAGGGGCGTGTAGGGGGCACGGGGTGTGGGAAGCGGGGGGTCTGCTGGATCGCGACCACCGGACTGCACGGAAGAGAGTTACTCCGTCCCAGCGTGTGAACAGCGAAGTTCTTTGCTTGCCGACAATTCCGAGAACACCGCGGCGCCATGGTAATTTTACTGCTCCGCGTCGGGAGTAAATCAGTTTGATGACAGGACAATGCCGGTGACGTGGGCGCCTTGAGACATTGTTACCATGGATATTAAGCGTATCTAGCTGTCCCATCAGTTGAAGCCCAACAGTACGAAGACTTCAAACCTCCACTGCACGCACACACGCCGGCACGTATTCGGCAACGACAGCTGGAGTGGTTGGTGACATCACCACCTGCTTGTGCCAGGCTAGGTGTACCTCGAAACCACGTGTGTCCAGGGCTTGCTGACAGGAGGTCACAGGACAGACCCAAGTGTTATGGATTGACTGACATAGATGACTGACAGAGGCAACACCTGTGCTCCCCACTGTGCCAACTTGCCGCGTTTAAGCCACCTAGCACACCACCCATTGTGAGCATCGCTCCTGCACCCTAGCATCCTTCACGAGCCTCCTCCACAGAGGCCGTTCTTGACACCGCTGTTACTGAGCTATCGGCAGTGTACAGCATGTACACATTAACACGCACACACACACGTGGTTCAGTATATACAGCGTTCGTACGAAACATTATCAACGGTCCCATCAGAAGAAGCTGTCACCTATTTACAAAGAAATAACTGAACTGGACAAAACGTGAAAACATCTGCTTACCGCCGTCCAAACGAAACCAACGAACCGGCAACATTCTCTACGCAAACACAAAAGAGAAGCCAGTAACAACGAATGAAAAACTAAACATATTAGGAGAGAACGCAGGCACTGTAATTGCTTGTACATGTTTATTTTTGGTGTCCGGCACTTGGGTAGCGTGCCAAACGGGAGTTGGCAGAGGTCACGTCTGAGCGCCTCCAGAATCTAATCCAATGCAAGCGGGCGTAGAAGGGAAAAAGTAAATGCCGGGGGTGGTGGTGGGGGGGGGGGGCGTCTGTCCGGAGTGTCTTAAAATACCTGAAGGAGATAAATAGCGATCTGATCCACGATGGTGTCGAGTGGCCAGACTGCGGCAGACGCGGTGCAATGGGAACCTTGAAGTCGCTTTGATGCCCACTCTCAGCAGAGGCCACGATTCCCTCCAATAGAGATCTGCACAATCACAGGGCCTGTGTTTTGACTCGGGAGCTTTAAAAAGTTGAAGCCAATTTGTAACGAAAGCCCTCCATCAGAATCAAAACAAAGTGTGAATAGAATGGTTGGATCGCTTGTTCTTGCCGAAACTGAGCCACTTAAGTCATTTATTTCTTTACTTTTAAATCTATCTATAGATTAGTCCAATCGCAACCGACAATTAGACTAAGTATGTTACGAACGTGCAGCTGAGCATTCATGTCAGGATCTGTTTGCAGTAACCCATTGCATGCCGTGTACCCACTACTACTTAACCGACCAATGGCCTGCAGACTGCTGCCAGCACGTCACATGAACAGATAATTACCGCTAACAGCTCGTAATGAAAGTCGTTAGTTAATTGTAATTACGTTGACACTTAATTAAGTTAGTGCTTAATAACCCTAATACAAATTGGACGCTTACGATGTGTCGGAGAGTTGCTGAGTGCCCCTGCACGAGCACACCCCGTGATGACCACCATCAGTATGCGCCGCGTCGTACATTCCCCCTAGAGGGGGGCCCACAGGGAAAACCCACGGAGATAACCCCAGTGGTCGCCACGATGATACCCACAGTGGCCCACACAGGGATAGCTGCCTGGCTTCCACAGAGACAGTCACAGGGGCCCCCACCGGGGTGCAAGTACCACAAGGCAGGAACCGCCACAGTATTCAATCATCTATAGCCAGGGGTGAAAGTCAGCCGGTACAGTCCGGTAGAGCATAGCGGTAAGAAAGTGGCCAGAGCATTTAGTATGGTACAGGTGTGATGAGGGGTTTTGACCGCACCAATTATAAATTAAAGTTATTTTCACTCCTACGCCCTGCTACATGGTGGCACAGATGACGATCACACGAGTAATAATAACAATAAGATTGCATTTCTGTCGTGCCCAGCCAGCGCTCCGTCATCGGCGAGCGCTTCTGCGCTGGTCTGGGCTCCGTCACCTCCTCGTCGTCACTCTCGCTCTCTCCAAAACGTCGTGGAGCGTGACACGAGGCACCGGCTCCTCCGGCTGCCGGGTCCGCTCGCTTAGTCGCCTCTCGGCCATTCCACAAAGTTCAGCGGGACTTGGTCTCGAACCAACAGTCTTGATTCCGGCGATAGCAAAGTTCACTCGACGTCGCGGACCCACACTCTCCACTCGCCACGCTCACCTCCGCCCGCTCTCTTTCACGACCGCCATATAGGTCCCTCTCCCTTGCTCCCTATTGGCCACACGAATCCACTAGACGGCACTATTATTATGCAGACACGGGACGTGCAGGGTCCCATTGATAACGTCTAGGGGCCATTCAACCTGCCACCGGCCCAATCTCCTCTTTGCATTAACGAGCACCACCCAGCCAATGTCTGGTAGGTGACCAGGTGCGCCACAGTGAACGCGCAGGGCCAATTCATGACGTCCACGAGCCATCAGCCTGCCACCGGCCCAATCTCCCCTCGTAGTAATGGGCAACACACAGCCACTGTCTGGAAGGTGACCTGGTGGCACCACATGTTTAAAAGCGATTTTCATTCGTGGATTACAATGCGCTTCACAGACCCATGGAGAGAACGCATGTCAACAACATCAGAGTGGACCAATTGAGTAAAATAACAACTATAAATGAATGAAGGTCGTCCGGTAACAATTATAATAAGCTTTGAGACGGGATTTGAAGATGCCCAAGGACTCAGTTGACCAAATTTCCAATCAGAGGGTGTTCCGCAGTCTGGTTGCAGCGCGCGAGAAAGCTTTGTCACCCCTTGAACGGAGGTGCGATCTGGGTTCAAACAGCAAACCCCGCATTGAAGCATCTAAGTTGTGTTGACGAGATTGCGTGAAGTAGGTCTTGCGTTTATGTCGGAGCAGCGCCAGTGCGAGCCGCGTGGCAATGCCGAAGTGAAAATAACACGTCGAGAAAAAGATAATAAACAGAACACGAGTGTAGAATAATGTGGTGGGATGTGTGCTCAATGGGGAATGCAGAGGAAAGAGGCCGTAAACCCCGCAACTGCTAGCACATGCCAGTGCTGCCATAAAATAGTGACAAGAATGAATTCATTATAATTTAAAAGCGCCTTTCACCCAGACTTCCCCAGGTGCTGCGACAAATAGAGATGAGGCAGCTACACAATCGACCGGCGCCAACCTGCCAGTCACTGTACATTATGATGGTATCGGCCAATTCATGGATGTGTGATTTTTTGTTGTTGTGGAAGGAAACTGGAGGAATGCGGAGGAAACCCGTGCTAAACAGGAGGGAGAGAACGCACAAACTCCGCACAGATATGTGCCGGGACGGTAATGGAACCGCTTCGAACAGGACCTTGTTTCTAGCAGGAGTCCGGTTGGATGATGTTGGGGCCCCAGTTCAGCACCGTTACAGATGGCAACCTCGCTCGAACGCCGAGGAGGAACGCACGTGGTGGAGGAGAAAAAAATATATATGTATTCCATCTCTCCCTCTACTTGTTAAACTGGGAAAGGATAAAGAAGGGGTTGGGGTGATGAAAGCATTATTCCAGCTGTTTGGCAAATCACCAGTGGGGTTTCTTTTTTTTTCAGATCACGCATGCATTCGGTTTCTTGCTCGCGGTATGTTTCAGAAGTTACTGCAATAATTGAGTCGTGACCACAGGCCCAGTCGTTGCTCTCCTCCCAAAAGTCCTGGGAATTTGGGAGGCTTTCAAATCGGTGCCCTGATTGACGGTGTTCCTGATCCTTTCATTTTCGTGCTCCGGCCTCCCTCGGGTGGCCCGCGCAAGCACGTAGGCTGCCAATTGCGGGAGGCGAAACGTCGCGAAGGAGAGACGGGGGAACGCTCGACACGGCTTTACGAAAGGAGCAGCCCTCAAGGGCGTCAATCCGCGCGTCGTCGCGCGTGCACCGTCTGAGCGACTCAGCGGTACGAGCAAAGCGCCAGCCCGCGGGGACGGGGAAGGGAGCCGCTCGATTAGCCGGCGCCAACATTTACCGGACACTCTGCCCTAAACATTATGACGGCATCGGTCAATTAATGAATCGATGTTTTATCCCCCGGCGATGGACTGGCGTCCCGTCGTCGGGTGGATTCCTGCCTTGCGCCCTGTGTTTCCGGGATGGGCTCCGGCTCACCGTGACCCTATATAGGATTAAGCGGTTTCAGACAATGAGATGAGATGAGATGTTTTATACTTCGTTGTGGGAGGAAAATGGAGAACCCAGAGGAAACGCAGCGCAGGGCAGGGGGAGAACACAGCAACTGCACACAGACAGGCGCATGAGGCGGGAATCGAAATGCCTCTGGAAGGACTTTCTCTGAGCGAGGCGACGATATCACCGCTTCACTTCTACCACCTGTCGAATATTTCGCCGAAATTCACCGTACAGCAGTGAATTTCAAAGTATGGGTCGCGACCCACAACTGGGTCGGCTTGCTGGTTCATATTTAAAATAATTATGATTCACTGTAATGAAAGCTCTGATCAAAAGTCTTTGTTGGGTCACGGGCACGAACATTTATTGTCGACTGCGTCGCAAGAGAGGAACATTGAAAACCACTCACTGCTTTGGAGGGGGCTCCCAGGCGGAAGCCTTCGTGGCCGCAGTGACGCGAACGTGACGTTCGAAGAGTTTAACCTTTGACCCCGTGTCACATGTCGCTCGCTTTTGATCCCCTCGTCTCACAAGCGAGTGAGATGGCTCAGATGATCTGCGAGGATTCCCAGCTGCCCGTCTACCGCGTTAATATCCTGTACGAGCGCGCACTGTTTGGAACACACTGAGGCCTCTATGCTGAATCAAACGAGTATTTGCACAAAATCAATTATGCATACAATCGGACATTTATTTTTTTTATACTTCTGCAGCGAGGGATCAGCCAGGGTTCACCGCCGGCTTGTAGAACACAGATGTTTGTATGCGCGGTGTGTGTCGGGAGCCGCTGTGCAGTGTAACTCCAATGGACCAACGTTGTAATCCCCGCACGCTACAAGTTCGTTCTGTAGGGGTCAAGTGTAGTTAGCGAGCACCTATAAAAGGTCAGAGCGGCAGGCCAGGAGGTGAGTGGCCAACACCACGCCCGGCCGCATTTGTATCCCGAGTGGCTATGTTTAAACGTCGCGCCAGGTATCGAATCTCTGTGTGAATCTATAGGGCTCTGCCTGAGCCTACGGATGGATGAACTGATGTGGGTTTTCACGGCTCGAACTACGAGAATAGTTGTCTAGAGCTTGTCTTTCGGCAGAGTCGTGTCGAGTGTTCCTTCTGTCCACTTCGCGACGAATCAACTCCCACTTGGATGGGTTCTTTACGTGAGTCTAAGGGTCCCGATGTGAATCCGTTGCCCACTGCGAGCGACGGCTCGAGTGGGACTCACTTCCAGCGGCTGAAAGTTCATCTCATCTCATCTCATTATCTGAAACCGCTTAATCCTATATAGGGTCACGGTGAAGCCGGAGCCTATCCCGGAAACATAGGGCGTAAGGCAGGAATACACCCGACGACGGGACGCCGGTCCATCGCCGGGCATTGCGGGACAATTTTAGTCTGCGAGCCAATCAACCTATCCAGGAGCATGCTTTTGGACTGTGGGAGGAAACCGGAGTGCCCGGTGAAAACCAACGCGGACACGGGGAGAGCATGCAAACTCCACACAGAAAGGCACCCGAGCCGAGAGATTCGAACCCGGGACCTTCTTGCTGTGAGGCGACAGCGCTAACCACTGGGCCACCGCGCCGCCCCGGCT